>SNVD02009237.1:0-355932 GCA_013180625.2 Boswellia sacra | reverse complement strand
TCAACTGTAATATAAATTGACACAGGAGGATTTTTACGTGGTTCAGCTATAAAAACCTATGTCCACGGACAGCTATAGGGCTGTAATTCACTATGTTCTTGTTTGTACAATCTTTAGGACCTTTTACAGTGTTGACTCATTCTCACACATAGACCTAATCTTTGACAAATAAAATCTTCACAAAGATTTTAAACACTAGTGACACTGCTCACTCTCTACCACAGATAACTTAACAGAACTCTGTTAAGTTATACATAACACCCGATGTCTAACACAGAATTACAAAAATGCTCAACCCTCAAGTTATTCTAAGTGTCTACTAACTCACTTAGACTTAATCAACAAAATCATGCACGATTTTTACTTTCATACATAAAACATAGACTCAATAATTCAAAGTAATAAAGACATTCCCTTGCGTCAAAGCTTTCTTCTATGAAGTCATGGAATGTCGTGATCAACAACAACAACCTCTCATGCGCAAAGACACTCTCTCTATATCTCTACATCTGCCGAATTTTTCATACATCAATATATATTAAGAGATCTTGATCACAATCTTCCTAAAAGACCTGTAAGGATCTCAATCAAGATTACGATGAGATTAGGATAAAATAGGAAATGTTTATAGTTAATCTCCTAAAGTAATAAGGACACATTTAACTATCCTCCTATTTTGATTGGGATACAAGAAATGTTATCTTGATCTAGAGAGATATCAAAATACTTCCCATAATAATTATGTAGAAACAATAAAATAGGAATAGAAAACTTTTCTTACTTTTATCACAAGTTAACCAAAAATTTGAACATGTGCATGTCACATGTTTATGTTAACACCAACATATTATTTATTAAATATTTTAATTAATTGTTTTAATAAATAAATATAATTTTAAAAATATTTAAACAAAAATTAAATATTTAAATAATTGACTTAATATAAATAATTTTTAAAATTGTTATTATGTAAATATTTTATTAATTTTAAATTATTTTAATTTATTATAAATAATTTAATACAGTTATATACAGTCTTTCATCAAATATAATATTATCTAACATTTATATACTATAGTGACAAACCAAACACAATATAGAATTTACTCAATCTCATACAGTATTATTCAATACAATATTGTCTAATACAATCATAGTTATATTATCCTATGCGTTACATCAAACATGCCTCCAATTCTTAAATAAACATATTAAAGTCTACTTGTCATGAAATTAGCCACAAAATTTCACATTAGACTGAGTTGAATAGTTTTTTTCTTTTGTCAATAACCATACAAGTCATATTTGTAACAATTTTCATATTTAAAACGTAAAAATAATAGTCCATTGTCAAGTAATTTAAATTGTCTTACGAATAATGAAAGCATTGCCTCTTGGTTAATAAAAGCATATATTCCAATAGAAGTAAAGAATTGACAAGCCATTGTTGGTTGACTTTACCGGATTGCATATGATTTGGATTTTAATGAGTAGTAGTTATATCATGTTGTAAATTTTTGATTGAATAGATGAGTGGTCGAAACTAAACTAATTAATTTAATTTAAGAATCATTATAACAAATTCGTATTTTTTAGGGTGGTAATGTTGAATTATTCAACTCAAAATAATTATAAAAAGGGTTACTGTCACAGACCTCTCCTACCTTTTGGGTTTACTTCATCAATATAGGTCGTTTGCATTTTTTCATAAATTTAGTCTCTACATTTTTTGAAAGTCATCACAGACATCCCTTTTGTTAAAATTAATGTAGTATGAAGCTGGTGACATAAGGATTCGAACCCAGGACTTTTTATATTCCAACCTACCCTCAACCACCTGGCCAAGCTAACTTTTAGACATTAAACTAACAACATAATGATATTACACCTCTTATTCTTCTGATAAATATACAAAATAAACTAAAAAATTGGTAGCATGGCGATTTGAGCCAAAAATCAATTTCTTTATCATCCTCCTCCTCCTCCACCTTTCTCTCTCAAATTTAAAAATTGCTTTTTATGAAATGGGTTTTAATTTCTTTATGATTTTATTTATTTTAATTAGTGAGTTGTTTTTGTTCTTCTGTTGTTAGTGGTAGTGACTGAGTTCTTGAGGTGGTAGTGTTCGTTTCTAGGTTGCTGGCTTATTGGCTTGCGGGATGTTGAAGTTGGGGTGTGAGCTTGGATTTTAGGTTTGTGGTGGTAGTGATTGGATTTTTTTCAGGAGTGGTCTTGACAGTTTCGTTCATTTTATTTACTACCAATTTAATTTAAGAATAATGACGATAACATGAACACGAATAGTTTCATTCATTCATGTTATGTTTCATGTTATCGTCACACATAACAACGTTTCTGGGTTGTTGGCTTGTTGGCTTACTTTTGAAAATTTTTATTTAATTTTTAATTAAAATTATTTAATTTAAGAATTTTTAAGGGCATTTAAGTAATTACACGTGATGTCTGTAATGACTTTTGTAAAACATTGGGACTAAATTTATGAAAAAATACAAACAGCCCATATTGATGAAATAAAATCAAAAGGTATGAGAGGTCTATGACAATAACCTATTTAATTTAAGAATTTTTTAAGGGCATTTAAGTAATTGCACGGTATTTGGACAGAAAGATGACGTCATCTAACAGTTAAGTTAATAGAAGGGATGTCTATGATGACTTTTGTAAAATATAGGGACTAAATTTATGAAAAATTGTAAACAGACCATATTGATGAAATATAGCCAAAAGGTAGGGGAGGTCCATGACAATAACCCATTATGAAAACATACTATTTAAATAATAATTTGTTTTATATTTGAAATTAGATATTTAAAATTAAATTATAAATATTTAAATAACTTATGAAAATTACATCAGTCGTTGTGCATGATGTAACTATCATTATCACCAACGCGAGTGCTCATGATGAGATAAAATTAATATAATTAGATTTGAAATTATAACATCAATTAAAATAATTGAGGATTTTGCTAGAAAATTGAGAAGAAAGGCTGCGTCCACCATAAAAATAATGAATGATAAAAATGATCCTCATATCTCAAAAGAAAAAAATTGTTTTATTGTTGCGCAATACGGAAGCGATACCATTAAAACAACCCAAATATACAACCACAAACTATGCAAGATAATTGAATATAATAGCAACTAAAGAGGCAACCAATCAACAACAATACAGAAAAAGAAAGAATACCTAGATTTAACGAGGTTCAGTATTGTTACCTACATCCTCGAGTGCCGCTGAAGAAGCCTTTCACTATCTTCAAAAAGAATTATAAACTTTTAGGCCATAATACAAATACCACAACTATTAGGCTAAACTGTAATTACCCAAATAGTTGGGTGAAACCATAATTACCCAAACAATTAGGTAATACTGCAAATACCCAAGAAAGGGGAAAAAACAAATATTATACACTTTAAGGTCCTCAAATGGCCCTTAAACTATGAGATCTTATTTGATACCTTACAAATATGGTGGGTGGGGGGGAGGGGTGAAGGAGAATTTCAATGGGACGAGTTGCCTTTAATTTATAAGTCCAAGCATCTCCAACACAATCACTTCTACTCTATGTGGTCCTTGCACACACAAACAAATGGCTAAAGAGTTAAAACTCTAACAATTCTTCTCCTTGGTGATTTAGCCAATCCACCACAAGACTCTTCTTTTTCTCATATTCTCTATCATAGCTGTAACGCCTCCAAATACGCCCAATGGTGCCATCAAACTTGCATAATATCGATCAAGTCTAAACAATGACTGGACTTGATTACTGTCACAACCTTAGTTAACATATCTGCAGGATTCTCGGCAGTCCCAATCTTCTAAAGTAAGATTCTCCCTTCATTAATAATCCCCTGCACAAAATTATACTGAACATTAATATGTTTCATACAAACATGGAACACTGGATTCTTTGCTAAGTGGATAGCACTCTGACTGTTAGAATAAAGAGTAATCTTTTTCTGCCCAATTCTTAATTCATCCAATAATCCCTATAGCCAAATAGCTTCCTTCACAGCCTCTGTCATTACCATATAATCTGCCTTTGCAGTAGACAAAGCTATCGTAGACTGTAAAGTAGACTTCCAACTCACTTGTGCTCTTGCAAAAGTAAATACATAATCGGTTGTCGATCGACGTTTACCCAAATCACCAACATAATCAGAATCAACATAACCAATAGTATACTGATCACACATATGATCCTCTCAAAGACTAAGCCAACATCTATGATTTTCAACAAATACCGTAGAATCCATTTCACAACTTGCCAATGTCCTTTACGAGGATTATCCATGTACCTGCTCACAACTCCAACTACATGTGAAATGTCAGGTCTTGTACACAACATAGCATACATCAGGTTACCAACTGCATTAGCATATGGAACTCGAGACATATACTCTCGTTCCTCATTTGTACTAGGAGATAAAGATGCACTAAGTTTCATATGAGGACCAAGTGGGATACTTACAGGTTTTGAATGCTCTGTAATGTCAAATCACTGTAATACCTTCTTCAGATATTGTTTTTGAGTTGAACAAATCTTGCTTCTCCCTCTATCTCTACTAATCTCCATAACTAGTATTCTTAGCTTCATCTAAATCTTTCATCTCAAACTCTCTATTCAACTGAGTCTTCAACTTCTTAATTTCTCGACATTCGTGAAAACTATCAACATATCACCAACATACAAGAGTTGATAAGTGAAAGAACCATCACATAGCCTCCGAAAATACACACAATTATCAAATTTGCTTCTTGTGTACCTCTGACCCATCATAAATCGATCAAATCACTTGTACCACTACCTCAGAGATTGCTTCAAACCATAAAGCGATCCTTTCAGTTTACACACCAAATTTTTCTTACCAGCAACTTTAAATCCCTCTGGCAAAGTCATATAGATTTCCTCTTCCAAGTCACCATGTAAACATGCAGTTTTTACATCAAGTTGAACTAGTTCCATATTCATCTAAGTTACCAAGGCCAACAAAATTCTAATGGAAGAATGTTTCACAATAAGAGAAAATACCTCATTATAGTCAACTCTTTCCCTCTGAGCGTGGCCTTTAGCTACCAACCTTGCCTTGTAGCAGACGTCATTCTTGTCAGGAAATTCATCTTTCTTTGTATATACCTATTTGCATACAATTACCCTTTTACCCTTTGGTGGTTGAGCTAGCTCCCAAGTTTCATTCTTCTGAAGAGACTGCATCTCTTTGCTCATGGCTGTCTTCCATTGATCAACTTCAAAATATCTGACTGCCTTGTTATAAGTGGAAGGAACATCATCATCAATAATTAGAAGTGCATCGGCCGCCGTATCAGCAAATTGAGTAAGTCTGTGAATCTCATGTCTTGGCCTATTAATTACAATAGATTATTGTTACTATTGAGCTTCCTGAGCAGAACCTGTTGACCCAGGTATGGCAACCAAGAGGAGGGGTGAATTGGGTTTTTATTTATAAAAAACGGATTTAGAAAACTTTTCTTGAAAGATTAAAATTAATTCACTCTTTCTTTAAGAATAAAGGTGAAGAAGATGAAAATATAAGTTATCTAAGATGCAATCAAGAGCATAACAACGTTAATCAATCACAAGTGCAAGTAAATGTAAAGAGGATAAGGAAAGAGAGAGTGCAAACTCAATTTAAGTGGTTCGGCAAACCTTGCCTACCTCCACGGGCTCCTAGCTCCACAAGCTAGGCTTTCCACTAAGTTGTAGAATTCTTTACAACTTGCTTGATGAACAACCTCACCGAGACTTTTTCCTTCAACCCTTGATAACATTACGCCAAGAGTTCTTCTTGATGAACAACCTCACCAAGGTAACTTCCTTCAACCCTTGATAACACCACACCAAGAGTTCTTCTTGATGAACAACCTCACCAAGGCAACTTCCTTCAACCCTTGATAACACCACACCAAGAGTTCTTCTTGATGAACAGCCTCACCAAGGTAACTTTCTTCAACTCTTGATAACACCACACCAAGAGTTCTCTCAATGATAACTTTTATCATTTACAAGAAGATCTCACTCTCACCACAATACAAGAACAAAGAAAATTTTTATAACAAAAGTACAACTCTCTTCAAAGAGTAGATAAAGAATATAAAAGCTCTCTAAACTTGATATTTCTCTTATTTGTGGCTTGATAGATGCTACTCTTGCTCTTACTGAATGCATGGGAGAAGGGCTCCTTTTATAGGCAAGTGGGATGAATTTAATCAAGTGAAGACACCAACTTCAAATTTTTTGCCCACCATAAAAACTGAAATCGTGTCTGCCATTTTTATCAATGTTCTATTTGAAATTTGAAAATATACAAAACATAAAAGATCTGTAAAATTGAATACCTTTCCGAGGCATCAAGAACCAAGTCATTTGGATATCTGTAGCTCAAGATATGACCAAAACACAATTCAGTGCTCATATGACTTAATTTTTCTTTCTTGTGTCAGTCTACCGACTTCCATGTCAATTATGTCAGTCTTTCATTTGAAATTTGAATTTCTTTAAAACATATGAAATGTGCTTCATTAAGTTATCTTTCTAATGCCATAAGAATCAAGTCATTTGGATATCTCTAGCTCAAGATATGGATAAAAGACCATTCGGTGCTCATGTGAGTTGTTTTTTCTTCCTTGTGTCAGTTCAACGAATTGCATGTCAATTATGTCGGCCTTCCATTTGAAATTTGAATTTCTTCAAAAAATATTAAATGTGACTTATTTAAGTCATCTTTCCAATGCCACAAGAATCAAGTGATTTGGATATTTCTAGCTCAAGATATGTCTAAAATAGTATTCGGTGCTCATGTCAGCTGCTTCTATTTGTCTTTCAATTTGCATGATGATTTCGATGACCTTGCACTTGAAATTTGAATTTCTTAAAACATATAAAATGTTATAAATTTGAGTAAGCTTTCTAAAGGCTCAAGAATGACATCATTTGGATATTTTTAGAGAAATATGTGACCAATTGATTAAACATTACTCATGTGTCATATTCCTTGAATCAAACCTTGTTCTTAAACTTTGGTGCCTTTAACATATAGTGTTCTCCTTAGCTTCAATACTTCATTTTAACAAGCCTCTTCTTGATTTTACAATTATTTCAATAATCTTATTCTTGCACATAAACAAACATATTAGTAAATCTCAATGAATCAATGTGTATTGTTATCATCAAAATTATCATGTAGCCTTAGGGCTAACAGAACCCTCTCCTCCAAATCCTCCTCTGTCATGGGAGTACCATCATCTATCTCAACAGATCTAACTGGATTCAATTTTGTCGTTTCAAACTCCTCCTGCTGTTGAGTATGCTCCACCTGCTATGGAGTACCATTCACCTTTGTCTGGTTTTTCGATTTCTTCAACATTGAAGACTCATTAAATGTCATATCTCGGTTGGATACAATCTTCCTCGAACTAGAACACCAAAGATAATATCCTTTTACTCTTGAAGCAAATCCTAAGAAAGTCGCTTTCTTGGCTCTAGGATCCAGCTTAGATTCTTTCACATGATAATATGCTGTGAAACCAAAAACATGTAAAGAATCATAATAAAAAACGGGTTATCCAGACCATACCTCTAATGAATTTCTATCACCAATAGCTATTGAAGGTAGACGATTAATGAGATGACACGCATAAGTCACAGCCTCAGCCCAAAATTCTTTGCCCAAATTAGCATTATACAACATACATCAAACTTTCTCTAGCAATGTCTGGTTCATGCGTTCTGCCACCCCATTTTGTTGTGGTGTACCTGTAACAGTAAAATGACGTACAATACCTTCATCTTGACACAATTTTAAAAACTGATCACTGTAATACTCACCACTATTATCTGTCCTCAGATGCTTGATATTCTTTCCGGTTTGTGTCTCAATCATCTTTCTCCATTTAAGGAAAGTACTAAGTACATCATCTTTTGATTTCAAACACTACATCCAAGTTCTTTTGAAAAAGTCATCAACAAAAGTAATAAAATAGTGCTTAGCTCCGATAGATGCGGTTTTGGTAGACCCTTACACATCTGAGTGAAAATAATCAAGAGTAACCTCGATATTATGAATAGCGGTGCCAAATTTCATAATGCTCATAAAAATCCAACTTGCAGGTCTTTGCACCTTTCAATAAGCCTCGTTTCACCAAACTGAATAAGGCTTTCTCACCTGTATGTACCAAACGCATATGCCATAGTCTAGTGATCTCTGAATCTGTATCATTATCAAAAACCATAGCCGCTGATCCAATAACTGTACTACCATTATAGTAATACAAGTTGTTCCTCCTAGTGCCTTTTAATACCACAAGAGTGCCTGAAATGACCCCCAGAATACCATCTCCAATAGATACCGCATAGCCTTTAGATTCGGAGGCTCCTAAAGAGATGAGATTCTTTTTCAACTTTGGTATATATCGAAAATCTGTCAGAACTCTAGTCAGTTCATCATGATTCCTCAAATGGATCGAACCTATCCCAGTAATATGGCAAATATCATCATTACCCATATACACAACTCCATAATCAATCTCTACAAACTGAAAAAACCATTCCCTATATGGACACATATGATAAGTACAACCCGAATCCATAATCCACTCATTAGAACTAGAATTTGATAGGTGACAAACTAGACATATATCTGAATCATTATCATCCTCACACTCAACAACACATGCATCAGAAACAATCTTGCCCTTATCTTTCTTTTTCAACTTCGGACAATCTTTCTTCCAATGCCCTTTCTCATAACAAAAGGCACACTCATCTTTTCCTAATCTACCCCTCGACCAAGATTTTTCTCTTTTTCCTAGTTCTCTACTTTGACTACGCCCTTTCACTGTCAATGCATCTACTGACTCATCCCTATGTTCTCTTTGGTCTTTCTTATGGATTGCATAATTCAACAAAGCATAACAAACTTTTTCAAAAGACAATTTATCTTTCCCATGGATAAGAGTAATGCATAAATGATCTAATTCATTTAGAAGTGAGCTAATCAATAGCATAGCCTTACGTTCATCTTTGAAGGTTTCATCTAAGTTTAACAAATCAGCAATTAACTTATTAAACTCATCAATATGAGAATTGATGCTCGTACCTAGTTTCAACTGAAGACAGAACAATCTCTTCAATAGATACAACCGATTCTCATTGTTTTTCTTCATATATTTGTTTTCTAGCGCCTTCCATAATTTGCTTGCAGATGTCTCCTTTGTGAATGGATACTTCTATTCTCTACATAATTAAGAGAGAATCAACCCACAAGCTTTTGTATTCAACCTGTCCCAGTCTCTTGCGTTGATATCTTTTGGTTTTGTTTCTTCCAGAATAATATCCAAATCTTGTTGATACAACCCATCTAACACCTCACTCTACCATAAGCCGAAACTATTTCGACCATCAAATTTTTCAACATCTATTTTTGCATTTATCACAATCACTGTCTTCTTCGGTGCAGTTGATGATAATGCCATCACTACCTCTCACAAATAAGCTTGATACATAGATCACCAAAACTAAGCTCCAACAAACTATTATATTCAATAACTAGTAATCCAAACTCAACAACCCAGAATAGTAGTAGGTGCTTCAATAAAATAGCTACTAACTACCCAAAATCTTAGGCTCTAATAACAATTGCTGCGCAATGCAGAAGTGAAACCATCAAAACAATCAAAATACACAACCACAAACTATGCTAGATAATTGAATATAATATCAACTAAAGAGGTAACTAATCAACCAACAATGTAGAAATAGAAAGAACACCGAGATTTAACGAGGTTCAATATTGTTATCTACGTCCTCGGGCGAAGAAACATTTCACTATCTTCAAAGAGAATTACAAACTTTTGGGCCACAATACAAATACCACAACTATTGGGTCAAACTGTAATTATCCAAATAGTTGAGCGAAACTATAATTACCTAAACAATTGGGTAATACTGCAAATACATAAGAAATGAGAAAAAAAAATATTACAAACTTTAAGGTCCTTAATAAAAGGCCCTTAAACTATGAGGTCTTATATCGAGGCCTTACAAATATGGTGGGGTGAAAGAGAATTTCAATAGGACACGTAAATAAGAAGACTTGGCTTTAATTTATAAGCCCAAGCCTCTCCAACACAATCACTCCCACTCCATGTGGGATCCTTGCACACACATACAAATGGCTAAAGAGCCAAATCTCCAACATTATCAACTGGATTAACATTTCAAGAAAAACTGAAGAGAGTGTATTGATAATCATTAATATTTCCAAATCAATGACTTTAATTATTAATTTTGAAACTTAATTTTCTAATTTTACTTATCAAACAATATTTGCTTTTTTTTTGTGGGTCAAACAAAATCACTTAAATGCCATCTAATCTCATCACTAGAAGACCGCTAATTAAATTGATTGACGAATTAACTTTAAGAAAATGAATAGTATCATGTTTCTTTTCTTTGGAAACGATGTATTTCCACTCAAATGATTATTAGGATTATTTCCGATCAATGGTCAAGTAATAAACACAATTATATAAAAGATTTCAAGCAAAGTGTTTCTGTTTTTTATGCTGATTTTCTATGTAAGTATAAATCCTATACCATGCATACATTAAGATTATTATTTTTTTGTAGACCATGACTTGAAGGTCTCCCAGGGAAGGAAAGACCAAAAATGTGTATCATTACTTGAGCTTCAAAGAAGTTATTAATAGAAAATTTGACTCTTTCATACTAGAGACGATAGGAGAGGAGTTCATACCATGTTATTTTCTTTCAAAAACTTAATAGAATCTATGGCTTTTCCAAGTTGCAGATTGTAATAAATAAGTGTTCCATGATAGCAAGATCTAGAGTCACCTCCATAATTTAAGTTTAGGCCTAGATTTAGGCATGACAAAAATCTTTGTAATTAAGGTCAAGCAATCAAAACATCACTAAATATTAATGGTATTTTCAAGACAGAATTAAACTGTTATGACAATTAAGAACTACTCTTTGAGAGACAACATTTTGGAAGAAGAAATCCAATAAAACTTTTGGGTTGGATGCAAAAAGAAGCTAGTTTCAGTTATCTGTTACTTAAACATCAAATTAGTAGTCTAATACAAAGAATTATGTGAATAAATTATCTCGTTTCAAAAAGTACAGAGGAGACTTGTAAACTATAGTTGTCACTCTACATTTTTTGAGTAGTAATTGTGCTTCACTGTTAGGCAATTCATGAACAGACTTAAGAGTACTTCTCTGAAATTTTAAAAGCTTTGTTTCTTTGGTAGGCTAGATGTCTAATTATGAAAGCAACAAGTAGGCCCTGGTTGTTGTTGTAAAAACCAAGCATCACGTATAGAGTATAGAGGAGACTTATAAATAGTAGTTGTCAACTTGCATTATTTGAATAGTAATTGTGCTTTACACTGGTCGATCCAAAGGTAATTCATGTAAAAAGTTCTAGATAATTTATTTTCTCTAATTAGAATTCTAGAATGAACAATCAATTGAGCTCTTGAATGCTACTTGATTTTGTGATTCAAATCAAATCATAACAAGGTTTGAGCTCTCATTATGATTTAGAAGTGACCAATGTCTCTACTTCGTTTAATTTGAACAAATTTGTTAGCTAATTCTGGGTGCATGTATTTTTTTAATTAAAATTTGAAAGAATAGCCAAGACCTATATTTTTTCTCAGTTTAGAAATCTTGCCTTCAAAAGAAATGAAGCTTTTGAATATAAAAACAAGTATAATAACTTTCAAATAACAAATGTATATGATAAAAACATTTTATATGTGTTAACTTTAATTTATTTGAATAACTAAAATATTTCCTTGGATTTCTAATTTTTTAGGCAACCAATGGCAATGATTTTTTATAATATCTTGTACACACACACACACACACATATATATAATAGAAGAAAATAAGTATATAAGACATTGATAAAACGAGTAATCTTACGATTCGAAGTCTCCACGAGTCTTGACCTTTATAAGAACAGAGTCAGATTTCATATTAATAATATAAGAAGAAGAAAAAAAAGAATCAAAGTCTCCTCTAAATCTACAGGTTGGTTTTTATAATAAAAAAGTCAGAATTCATATCAATAATATGCTGGAGTCAATCCCATGTGAAGGATGACAATTATGTCAAAGGTTGGCACCTCCCATGGGAGGTAGGTGACCAACCCAAGACTAATACTTGAGGTAGGTGGCCAACCCCCACCTAACCTTGGACTTGGTTGCAGAACTCCTCCTATAAATTGAGGAAGTTCTGCAGAGTTATATGCACTCCAAGTGGGAGCCAGGAGAGCTCCAGGAGGGAGCTAGGAGAGCTCCAGGAGAGAGCCAAGAGAGCTCCAGGAGAGTGTGTGTGTGGGAGCCAGAGAGCTCTAGGAGAGTGTGTGTGTGGGAGCCAGAGAGCTCCAGGAGAGAGCCAGGAGAGCTCTATGTATTATAGAGATTCCAGAGAGAGTCCACAGTTTAAACCAGAGAGTTTAGGATTAAGAGAGAGAGCCAGGAGAGCTCCAGAAAATTTAGGGGAGTTTTTGTGTAAATCTTGTATATTGATTTTCTCTGTTAATACAAGTTAATTTTCTCCCAAATCTCTGTTCTGTGTTTGCATTGCATCCCCAACATAATATATGCGAAGATAAAAGCAGACGGACAGTGCGACAACCATCAAGTCTTCCACGAATTTTTAGTTTTATTGACCACCCTTGGATTTTGCCCTATTTTCAGAGCCACATCAGCATAGTGGACCCCACCTGTCACGTCAGCAAAACGTTGGAAAATTACTTTTGGCCCCTGTATTTCCGAGTAATAACATTTTGACCCCTGAATTTCTGAAATTTACATTTCAGTCCTTAGGAAATATCAGTTTGGCCCCTGTAATTCTGATAAATACATTATGCCCTTTTTAGTTTCTGAAATTTCAGTTTAGCCCTTAAGAAATTTCAGTTTAGTCCTTAAAGTTTCCAAACTTAGTATTTATTGTATAAAAAGAATTTTTGAGCCCCGGAAGAGGCTATTCCACCTAATTTGACCGTTCCGGACGTAACGGTGGGCTCAGATTTTTGAAATTCCATCTCTATTTTAGTAAATTAATTATTCTAAAATGGAAGAATCATCTGGAGCCATGATAAAATTGACTGCTACAAATTACACACTATGGAGACCCAGGATGGAGGATCTCCTTAGTTGTAAGGATCTATATGACCCTATAGAATTTGAAGGGCAGAGACCTGAGACAGAAAAAGAGGCAGAGTGGAAGAAAATTAAGAGAAAATGCATCGGTCAGATCAGACAATGGATCGATCATAGTGTCTTCCACCATGTAGCCAAAGAAACAGATGCATATACTCTATGAAAAAAATTAGAGAGTATGTATCAAGCCAAGTCAGCACGAAACAAAGCCATCCTGATGAGACGGTTTGTGAACTTGAAGTTGCGGAGTGGAACTCCTGTAGCAGAACATACAAGTGAGTTCCAGAACTTGGTGAATCAGTTGACAGCAGTCGAGTTACAGCTTGGAGACGAAGAACAAGCACTTCTACTTCTCAGTTCCCTTCCAGATTCATGGAAGATGTTAGTGGTCTCCATCAGTAATTCAGCACCCGGAGGCAGACTTACCTTATCAAGGTTAAGGATGCCTTAATGAACGAGGAGGCAAGAAGAAAAGATGCAGGCACCAGTCAAGATGAAGCCTATATCACAGAGAATCGAGGAAGACAGTCTCGAGGTGAAGACTGGAGAAGAGGTAGAAGCAAAAGCAGAGGCAGATCAAGGGGCCGGTCATCAGATGGGCGGAGACCCACATACAAGTGCTACAACTGTGGCAAAGAGGGACATTTGAAGAAAAATTGTCGCAGTCTTCGGAAGCAGAACTAGGAGAGTTCACAGGCACAAAGCAACGAAGAACCACGAGTTACAGTGGTAGAAGATGTAACCATCTGTACAGAAGAGACGTGCTTTCACACAGCAGATCAAGGAGTAGAATGGGTCATTGACACAGCAGCTTCCTGCCACATCACTCCTTGCAGAGATATCTTCACCACGTACAAAGCAGGAGACTTTGGGATAGTGAAGATGGGTAACAACAGCACCGCCAGAATTATGGGAATTGGTGATGTTCAATTCCAAACGAACGTCGGATGCAAAATAACTTTGAAGGACGTTCGTCATGTGTCAGATCTTCGACTCAACTTGCTCTCGGTAAAAGCCTTTGATCAGCAAGGTTAGGAGAGCTGCTTCACCAACGGTACATGGAAGATGTTGAAAGGGGTCATGGTGGTTGCTCGAGGTAAATTATGTGACAATCTTTACAGGACTCATGTAAAGATAAACGGAGAGAGCCTTCATGTAGCAGAGCACATGGTACCTCTAGATTTGTGGCATAAAAAGCTCGGTCACATGGGTGAAAAGGGTTTATCAACCCTTCAGAAAAAGAAGCTGATCACTGTTTCCAAGGATGCAGCGTCTCATCCTTGCAACTATTGTTTGTATGGAAAACAACGGAGGGTGTCATTCAGCTCCTCATCAATGAAGAAATCAAAGCTGTTGGAGCTAGTACACAGTGATGTATGCGGACCTCTTGAAGTCGAGTCCTTGGGCGGTAAAAGGTATTTCTTGACCTTTATTGATGATGCATCTCGGAAAGTGTGGGTGTATTTCCTCAGAACGAAGGATGAAGTTCTGGAGAAGTTCAAGGAGTTTCACGCCATGGTAGAACGTGAAACGGGTAAGAAATTAAAATGCCTTCGATCAGATAACGGAGGCGAGTATACCTCCAGAGAGTTCAATGCCTATTGTCGAAGATATGGCATCCGACATGAAAGAACAGTCCCACGCACGCCACAACACAATAGAGTGGCCGAGAGGATGAATCGAACCATCATGGAATGAGTCAGAAGCATGCTCAGATTGGCTAAGTTACCCAAGCCATTCTGGGGGGAGGCAGTTCGTACCGTCTGTTACTTAATCAACAGAGCACCATCGGCACCACTGAACTTCGAGATTCCAGAAAAGGTATTGTCTAACAAAAAGCCCTCCTATAATCATTTGAAAGTGTTTGGTTGTTTAGCCTTCGTACATGTATCCAAGGAGCTCAGACAGAAGCTCGATGCAAGAACTGTTCCATGTATCTTCATCACTTATGGAGATGAAGAATTCGGATACAGATTATGGGATCCCAAAGAAAAAAAAGTCATCCGGAGCAGAGATGTCGTATTTCACGAAGACCAAACATATGAAGACACTGAAAAGACAACAATATCTACAAATCCCACTAGCAGTGCCCCAAATATTGTTGCAGACTCAACACCAAATGCCACAAGAAATGATGAAGTACTAGAAGAAGTTCCAGAAGCAGACCAGGAGGAAGAAAATGAAGAGATTGCTGAGCCGGGGGAGCCACAATCACCCATAGAAGCTGCTATACCTCCTGGAAATGAAGAACCTCAGCTACGACGATCTGAGCGAGGTCGGATTCCGTCGAGGAGATATCCAGAATCAGAGTACACACTGCTTACTGATGAGGGGGAGCCAGAAAGCTTTCATGAAGCTTTATCTCATCCAGACAAAGAACGATGGATGCATGCAATGCAAGATGAGATGAATTCTCTAGAGAAGAACAAAACTTATGAACTGGTCAAACTCCCAGACGGAAAGAAGGCACTGAAGAACAAGTGGGTATTCAAGCTCAGAAAGATGGAACAGGAAAGGTGATTGGAGAAGCACAAAAGCCCGCTGGTGTGTAAAAGGATTCCTTCAGAAGAAGGAATTGACTTGATGAATAGTTTCACGGTGGTTAAAGAATGTCCTCAATCGCGTTCATCCTCGGTATTAACAGCAAGTATTGATTTGGAGCTTGAACAGCTGGATGTGAAGACAGCATTTCTTCATGGAGACTTGCATGAAGAAATCTACATGGAGCAGCCAGAAGGGTTCGAGGTTCAAGAAAAAGAACACCTCGTGTGCAAGCTCAAAAAGAGCTTGTATGGCCTCAAACAAGCACCAAGACAATGGTACAAGAAGTTTGACTCCTTCATGGTGAGTCATGGGTACAAAAGACTCGCTGCAGTACCACATGCTTTCATGCACTTCAGAAATCTTCCAGGTGGAGACTGTTGACCCAGGTATGGCAACCCACGAGGGGGGGTGAATTGGGTTTTTATTTATCAAAACGGATTTGTAAAACTTTTCTTGAAAGATCAAAATTAGTTCACTCTTTCTTTTGAGAATAAAGGTGAAGAAGATGAAATTAGAAGAGATCTAAGATGCAATTAAGAGAATAACAATAATGAACAATTACAAGTGCAAGTAAACATAAAGAGGATAGGGATAGAGAGAGTGCAAACTCAATTTACGTGGTTCGGCAAACCTTGCCTACGTCCACGGGCTCCTAGCTCCACGAGCTAAGCTTTCCACTAAGTTGTATAAATCTTTACAACTTGCTTCATGAACAACCTCACCAAGACTTTTTCTTCCAACTCTTGATAAAACCACACCAAGAGTTCTTCTTGATGAACAACCTCACCAAGGCAACTTCCTTCAACCCTTGATAACATCACACCAAGAGTTCTTCTTGATGAACAACCTCACCAAGGCAACTTCCTTCAACTCTTGATAACACACAACAAGAGTTCTCTCAAGGATAACTATTATCCTGTACAATAATATCTCACTCTCACCACAATACAAGAACAAAGAGATCATTTTTACAACAAAAGTACAACTCTCTTCAAAGAGTAGATAAAGAATATAAAACTCTCTAGACTTGATATTTCTCTTATTTTTTGGTGATAAAATGCTTCTCTTGCACTTGTTGAATGCATGGGAGAATGGCTCCTTTTATAGATAAATGAGATGAACTTAATCAAGTGAAGACACCATCTCCAAATTTTCTGCCCACCATAAAAACCGTAATTTTGTCTGCCATTTTTGTCAATGTTCCGTTTGAAATTTGAAAATCTTTAAAACATAAAAGATCTGAACATTTGAATAAGCTTTCTAACGCATCAAGAACTAAGTCATTTGGATATCTATAGCTCAAGATATGACCAAAACACCATTCGGTGCTCAAGTGACTTGATTTTTCTTCCATGTGTCTGTCCACTGACTTGAATGATAATTCTGTCAGCCTTTCATTTGAAATTTGACTTTCTTCAAAACATAAAAGATCTTCATATTTGAATAAGCTTTCCAAAACATTAAGAATAAAAGCAATTGGATATCTCTATCTTAAGATATGGCCAAAACACCATTCGGTGCTCATGTGAGTTGATTTTCTTCTTTGTGTCAGTCCACCGAATTGAATGTCAATTATGTCGGCCTTCTGTTTGAAATTTGAATTTTTTCAAAACATATGAATGTGCCCCATTTAAGTCATCTTCTAATGCCATAAGAAATCAAAGTCAATTTTGATTTTTTCTCAGCTCAAGATATTTCCAAAAGAGTATTCGGTGCTGCATGTCATCTGCTCCATTTGTCTTTCAACTTGCATGATGATTTGGACGATCTTACACTTAAAATTTGAATTTTCTTTAAAACATATGAAATGTTATAAATTGAGTAACTTTCCAAAGGCTCAAGAATCACGTCATTTGGACATCTGTAAAGAAATATATGACCAATTGATTGAACATTGCTCATGTGTCACATTCCTTGAATCAAACCTTGTTCTTAAACTTTGGTGCCTTTAACATGTAGTCTTCTCCTTAGCTTCAACACTTCATTTTAATAATCCTTTTCTTGATATTACAATTATTTCAATGATATTACTCTTGCACATAAATAAACATGTTAGTAAATCACAATGAATCAATGTGTATTGTTATCATAAAAATTATCATGTAGCCTTAGGGCTAACAATCTCTCCTCTCCTTTTTGATGATGACAACATTGAATTGTCTTTAAAATAATAGCTCAAATCAAGAATGAAAATAAATAAAGAATAACAAAAAAATGGCACGTGTTATGAATATAGCAATCCAAACCACCCATTTCTCCCCCTTTTGTTATCATCCAAAGATGTAATCAAATTACTACTCCTCCCTAATATATTCTCCCCCTTAACATATGCTACCATTCAAAGATTATCATATAAAAGCAAAATTAAGACATATCCAACATACCTAATTCTCTTCTAATTATATAAAATCTATCTTGACTAAGGGGTTTAGTCATATGTGGGTCTAGGGACTAATTCTCAAACTTGATTTCTCTCAAATTGGTTCAATTCTTCTTGCATAGCCAAATCCAACTTTCCTCATTTTCGGCTTCTTTAAAAGATTTTGGTTCAAATTGAGAGACAAATGCAAAATGATTACAAAAGTTTCTAAAAGAAGATCTAGTTCTCATACCTTGTGATGGTTCACCAATAATGAGATCTTTTAGGGTGATCTTTTGCATACCTTCATTCCTTTGATAATCTTGGGAATAATCAATTACTTCCTCAAGCTTTTCTTGTTGAAGTTGTAATTCATCTTGGCTCTTTTCATCAAGCCTTGATTCCTTGATTTGCTTTTCTACCTCAATAATATCATCATCTAAATTCTTTGAAGAAATTACATTAGTTTCATCAAATTCAACATGCATAGATTCTTCAATAGTAAGAGTCTTTTTGTTAAAAACTCTATATGCTTTACTATGGTTGGAGTAGCCAACAAAAATTCCAACATCGGCTTTTGCATCAAATTTTCCAAGGTTATCCTTAGTGTTTAAAATAAAACATTTACATCCAAAAACTTTAAAAAATCCAATGTTGGGTTTTATTCCTTTCCAAAGTTCATAAGGAGTTTTCTTTATTAAAGCTCTAATATGGACTCTATTGAGTATAAAGCATGCGGTATTAACGGCTTCGGCCCAAAAATATTTTGGCAAATTATTTTCAAGTAACATGGTCTTAGCCATTTCTTGGATAGTCTTATTTTTTCTCTCAACAACACCATTTTGTTGCGGAGTTCTAGGTGCAGAAAAATTATGTTCAAAACCAATTTTCTCCCAAAGATTTTCCAACCATACATTGTCTACTTCCCACCATGATCACTTCTAATGGATACAATAGAATGCCCTGTTGATTTTGGACTCTTTTTGCAAATTTTGAAAAAGCTTGTATGGCCTCATTTTGAGTTTTCAAGAATAATACCCAAGTGAATCTTGAATAATCATCCACAATAACAAAAACATAATACTTTCCACCAAGGCTTTGAGTTCTTGATGGTCCAAATAAATCCAAATGAAGTAATTGTAGAGGTTATTTGTTGAAATAAATTTCTTTTGTTTAAAAGAAGTTCTCACTTGTTTTCCAAATTGACAAGCATCACAAATCTTATCCTTTTCAAATTTTATTGTTGGAAGACCATCAACTAAATCATTTTTAGAAATTTTTGAAATTGTGTCCATGCTAGCATGACCTAACCTTCTATGCCATAACCAAGCATCATCATTAACAATGAAACAATTTTCTACATGATCATTAACATCAATATCAATTGTATAAATATTACCACATCTATTACCAACAAATAATGTCTTATTGTTACTAACATCCTTAATCACACATCTATTAGGCTCAAAAGTAATAAAATATCCCTTATCATACAATTGACTAATACTAATCAAATCATGTTTTAAACCATGAACAAGCAAAACATCTTTAATAATAGGTGAAAAAGGGTTACCAATATCACCATGTCCGATTACCCTTCCTTTGGCATTATCACCGAAGGTCACATATCCTCCTTTCTTCATGATTAATCTTGAGAACTTGGAGGCATCTCTGGTCATATGCCTTGAGCATCCGCTATCTAAGTACCACTTGTATTTGCCACTCCTTTGTTTCTACAATCAATACTCAAAGAGCGACTTTTTGGTACTCAAATGTTCTTAGGTCCTTGGGGGTTAGTTATAGTACTTTTTAGAAGCCATATTTGTTTCAAATTAGGATTTCTCTTAATATAACAAGAATGCACTTTGTGTCCCTTTCTTCCACAATAAATACATGAATGATTAGGATTATTCCTAGAAGATGCATGAGCAAAATAGTTTTTAAAATACTTTTGATTTTTATGAGTTTTATATCCTAACCCTCTTTTATAAAAAATACACCTTTGGTTTTGTAACATAGAATTCAAATTTTTTGTACTTTTAGTAAAACTATCAACAATATTTCTTAAGTCATTATTTTCCTTTTCCAAAATAGCATTTTCTTTCTCTAATTTATCAAAATCTTTTTGTTTTAAAATCTCATTTTCAGTTTTTAATAAATGTATTTGACTTTCCAAACTTTCAAAATCTTTTTGCCTTAAAATTTCATTTTCATTTTCTAAAGTTTCATTTATTTCCACCAACTCTTCTAATTGAGATAACATGACTTTTGACTTCTTTTTGAAAGCATTGATTTTTGAATTTTGTTTATCAACTTGCACATGTAAATTTTGGAATGCTTCAAGTAATTCATCTTATGAAAGCTTAGGATCATGGTTTAGAATACTTATCTCATTTTCCTCTTAATCCATGAAAGCACATGTGGCCACTTTGCAATCTTCTTCTTCATTCTCCTTCAATTATTTCATAGTCCTGAGAGAACCACACAAGTTTCTTCTAATGTATTTGTGAGGTCCTTTGCTTCTTAGTCAATTGCCCGTCCCTTTGGCTCCCAAGATTTTGGTAAACATCTAAGAATCTTTCTCACCATTTCAACATTAGAATAAGATTTACCAAGAGATTTCAAACTATTAATAATATCCGTAAATCTAGTAAACATTTCAGAAATTGATTCATCCGTTTTCATCTTATAAAGCTCATAACTATGAACTAGCATACTAATTTTGGATTCTTTAACTTGACTAGTGTCCTTCATTAAAGAGTTAATTCAAGTGTGTGCCATATTTCTTGTGCGTAGACCAAGTAGATATCTAATTAAACTCATTTCTTCTAAAGCACAATATAACACATTCATATCTTTAGCATTCAAACTCAATTTCTTTTTATCATCTTCACTAAACTCTTTAGGTTCTTTAAGCATGCATTCCCCATTTTCAATTTTGGTAGGGACAAAAGGTCCTTCCAAAACAATAGACCTAAATCATAATCAAAAGAGTTCAGACTATACTCCATTCTAGTTTTTCCAATAGTAACATCCCTTCTCCATTAAATGGAGGTCTAGAGATAGAAAGTCCCTCAACATATGAAGTTGAATTACAAGTTGCCATAGCTCAAAAATCGATTAAGATTTAAAAAATTGAGCAACCTTGCTCTGATACCACTTGTTGACCCAGGTATGGCAACCTAAGAGGGGGGGTGAATTGGGTTTTTATTTATCAAAACGGATTTAGAAAACTTTTCTTGAAAGATCAAAATTAGTTCACTCTTTCTTTGAGAATAAAGGTGAAGAAGATGAAATTAGAATTTATCAAAGATGTAATCAAAAGAATAATAATAATGAACAATCACAAGTGCAAGTAATGTAAAGAGGAAAGGATAGAGAGAGTGCACAACTCAATTACGTGGTTCGGCAAACCTTGCTACGTCCACGTGCCTCCTAGCTCCACGAGCTAAGCTTTCCACTAAGTTGTAGAAATCTTTACAACTTGCTTGATGAACAATCTCACCAAGACTTTTTCTTCCAACTCTTGATAACACCACACCAAGAGTTCTTCTGATGAACAACCTCACCAAGGCAACTTCCTTCAACTCTTGATAACACCACACCAAGAGTTCTTCTTGATGAACAACCTCACCAAGGCACTTTCCTTCAACCCTTGATAACACCACACCAAGAGTTCTTCTTGATGAACAACCTCACCAAGGCAACTTCCTTCAACTCTTGCTAACACACAAGAGTTCTCTCAAGGATAACTATTATCCTTTACAATAATATCTCACTCTCACCACAATACAAGAACAAAGATAATTTTTTACAACAAAAGTATAACTCTCTTCAAAGAGTAGATAAATAATATAAAAGCTCTCTAGATTGGATATTTCTCTTGTTTTTTTTTTTTGCTTGATAGATGCTTCTCTTGCACTTGCTGAATGCATGGGAGAAGGGCTCCTTTTATAGGCAAATGAGATGAACTTAATCAGTGAAGCACCATCTCACATTTTCTGCCCACCATAAAAACTGTATTTTGTCTGCCATTTTTGTCAATGTTTCATTTGAAATTTGAAAATCTGCAAAACATAAAGATCTGCACATTTGAACAAGCTTTCCAACGCATCAAGAATCAAGTCATTTGGATATCTGTAGCTCAAGATATGGCCAAAACACCATTCGGTGCTCATGTGACTTGATTTTCCTCCATGTGTCAGTCCACCGAATTGAATGATAATTCTGTCAGCCTTCCGTTTGAAATTTGAATTTCTTCAAAACATAAAAGATCTTCATATTTGAATAAGCTTTCCAAAACATTAAGATTCAAGAGTTTTTGGATATCTCTATCTTAAGATATGGCCAAAACACCATTCGGTGCTCATGTGAGTTGATTTTTCTTCTCTGTGTCAGTCCACCGAATTGCATGTCAATTATGTCGGCCTTCCATTTGAAATTTGAATTTCTTCAAAAATATGAAATGTGCCCCATTAAGTCATCTTTCTAATGCCACAAGAATCAAGTCATTTTGATTTTTCTAGCTCAAGATATGTCCAAAAGAGTATTCGGTGCTCATGTCAGCTGCTTCCATTTGTCTTTCAACTTGCATGATGATTTGGACGATCTTACACTTAAAATTTGAATTTCTTTAAAACATATGAAATGTTATAAATTGAGTAAGCTTTTCAAAGGATCAAGAATCATGTAATTTGGGTATTTGTAGAGAAATATATGACCAATTGATTAAACATTGCTCATGTGTCACATTCCTTGAATCAAACCTTGTACTTAAACTTTGGTGCCTTTAACATGTAGTCTTCTCCTTAGCTTCAACACTTCATTTTAATAAGCCTCTTTTTGATTTTATAATTATTTCAATGATATTACTCTTGCACATAAATAAACATGTTAGTAAATCACAATGAATCAATGTGTATTGTTATCATCAAAATTATCATGTAGCCTTAGGGCTAACAGATAAATGCTGATGCTTCAATATAAGCTACAGCTTGATACCTGACAAGACAAAAGAACATCAAGTTCCCATCATTTTAAATAGATCTAACAACATTAAAGCATTAAACTGAAGGACCAACAAAGAGAGCTAAAGTACACAGAAAATTCATTTAATCATGTGCTGCATGTAACAGAAAGAAGCAAGAAAATAGATGGTGTTCAAAGCATGCTGAGACTCAAGCTTATGGTACTCTTATCTCCAGAGAGGTCATATCAGTCCCCTTCATCCTCAAGCTAAAAAAAGCAAAAACCTTTATTTTGAACCATTTTAGACCCAAGCTCCCGCATAATATGATCCTTTAGCAAAGCTCTAATATGCCGGCTGATGCCCTCTTGTTATTACTATTTTACCCTCTCTGTTGGTAAAGCTAGTCTTCAGATATTCCTCATTCCATCCTCTTTATACTATTCTTAGCTTAATAAACATATTGACGCATGCTAGCACAAAGGAACTAATGATATTGAGAATGCAACTTGATCCTTGGCTCCAATAACAATAAATCACCAATACTTTATGTTAGGTTTAGGTAGACTGTTCATTTTCTTTCCCCAGTGACAGAATAAGGTAGACCATAGACTGTTCATTGCGTTTCTCCAATGGCAGAATAAGTTACATTGGAAGTAATTATAAACACATGGCAAGAAATCTAAGATGGCATGATAATAGAGGATTGAAAATTAATGCTTATTAAAATTTTAAACTATTGATAAATATTTGACTTACCCAAGGTTAAGAAGGCCAGCAACAGTACTAATGCTAATATCAAAGTCCATTTTGGGTTGAATTATGAAATTCCCTTCTCTTATAGGCTAAACAGATCAGAAGAAAAAAAGAATCAGGAATTCACTATAATTTCCAAAAGAAAAAGCACAACCAATATATAAAACAGAGGAAATATAATTTAAACAAATTTTGACATTAACCTCACGATCAGCAATGCAAATCTACCTTCACATATTCTCACACGAATGCAGTCACTCTCGGCCAATTGCCCATTAGCAGCACTTCCAGGAAGCCTTAGGTATATATCAATGAAATTCTGAACAGAGCTGCAGAACTTTGCAGAGTCAAGAATTTTAAAAATATCTTGATATGAGACCTGTTGTTGACCACAAAGGTATAAGTATGCCATTAGCCAATCACCATGTATAAGTCGAGGGCAGAATTAAATGCACAGACTTGGTTGTTACTCTTTAAAACAAACGGTGAACTCTCTGGCGAAAGAACTGGATCAAAGTCATTTCGGATTTTCAACTGCAGAAACAAAAAAAAAGTTGTAACAGCTATGAATAACAATTGCTTTCAGGAGTAGAAGGGTAACCAAAATGTAGCAGGATTAACTACACAAATAAAATTTTGGAAATAAAAAATAAAGGATTATATATTGCACTTCAAAGAATAATGTTTCCCTGACAAATCAGAGCCTCATTGGTTTTTTTTTTTTTTTGAAAATTAAATGCCTTGCTTCTATGTTGCAGAGAAACTGACAATAAAATTAAACACTGATCATTCCAGTAAAGCACTGAATTAAGCTGTGGAAATATCAGCAGACAGGAGACTTTTGGCTGGTGGAAGCAGGGCAACGGCTCCACGCTGAGAACTTGAGTGCTTTTTATACACAACCTGAAGCTTACTTTGCGAAACTTTTGAGTGGAAGTCCACTAGAAGTCTAGCACAATCCCTGGTATGAAGAAACATAGTATTTAAGTCTTAGTTTAATATTAATAATTAAAGCAAAGGAGAAACATAGTATTAAGATGACTTACATGAGCTGTGCTTCTGAGAAACCGGTATGAAGCTTGAGTGTCCTGGTCCAAATAGGAGTCTTGTTTAGTGTGCAACGAGCAACATAAACAACTGACGCAGCAACCATTGATGAGCAAAAGATTAGAGTATCATAATTCATCATGCCCAACTCAGCAAGAAAATACACCATGTTCTCCATCTAAACAGGTGAAAACAAAACCAAATACATATAAATAAGAATAACAGTTCCAACAAAAAGAGTTTTTAGGTTTACAGCTTTAGAGAGTAAATATTACTTACTTGCTGATCAGGAATAGATGCCTTGATGAACTGAGCTAGAAATACATAATGGGTAGGTACTGTCAAGGTCCATTCAAGTTTTCCCAGTATAGTTTTCTCCATTACCAGTACCTGTTGATGAGAGTAAGCTTTGTCTGCAATGCATACAAGATCAATGACCTGTAATATTTTCATTTCATTTTACGGTTAAGCAAGGTCTTTAAATACCAAAAGAACAGACTGAAAAAGATATCGAATAACAACAATCAAACAGCTACCGCGGGTGCCCAGATTTCTTCATACTTGGAAGCTCTAAGCATGGCGCCCATACCCACCAACTGCAGTTCCCTCTTATGCACAATCTTCACCGCTAGGAAACGATCAATTATGTTGATGGTTAGATAGAGAGTCTCAGATGAAAGCTCGAACTTGTTATGAACATCTATCAACCAATCTATCAAAATGGCTCTCATTTTCTCATTAATTTCTGTCTGTAAACGCATATAGTTGTGTGGCCTGTTTTCATTCTGCAACATCAATTAAACAAACACTAAGAATATCAGATACAGAACTTGAAATACACAAAAAAAAAACATATACAGTAAAGCTGAGCAAGAACAGTAATATAATATCTCTACTAGCTTGTAGAACTTGTAAATGTCTTTAACATATTCGACTCTAGCCAAATCATTGTTAACATCTTTTGCATCAATACCAATAATCTGCTCTTTTGGCTTCTGAGCCAGACCGTAAGCTTCCTTGCTTCTGGCAGTAAGTACTGAAGTAAGAGTCTGTGATGTCTTCTTGGATAATGCTGCTACTGCTTCTACCTCCTTCTTCTTGTTCACAGAAGCTACTTCTACCTCCTTCTTCTTATTCAAAAGAGCAGATTTCTCTTTCTTTTTATCCTTGACTTGCTTCTTTCTGTCAGGGCTTATTTCAATCACTTCTTTAGGCTTTGGTTTAACGACGACTTTCTTCTGAGCTACCTTTGCTGGATCCGCTCTCTTACCAACTCCAACTCCATCAAGAAGTACAGTTGATTTATCCACATTAACACAAACTTGTTTTTGCAATTCAAAGAAGCACAAGAAAGCAAGAAATTTAGTCAAAAAGGAGAACAACAGGAATTGAATCTTGGGGAATAGAGAAGGAGGGGTCTTAGGGATGAACCATGTTATTCTCAGCAGCCACTGTAGCTTGTGCATTGGCGAGTAATTGAGCACAGAAACTCCTAAGACTAAAACAAGAAAATATTTTTTTTTTGGTATGAAACACCAAAGCTTTATTGCTCTTATAAGCAATAAGAAAAAAACCGTCAAGGGTATAACCTTGAAAAAATTACATCCTAACTAAGAAACACAGCAGTTCTTTGCCTGCTGATAACCAACAAAAATCTTCTTTTATCAATTACTCTGAACCTTCTGAATAAGACTATACAAAGAATCCAAATGATTTACATTACTGTATTTAAGCAGTATACTATATCTTATACTATTAATAGTTGTATCTATATTAGGTGCCTTGTTTTCAAAGATTGTTTTATTCCTGGTCTTCCATATGTGATAAGCTGTAGCAGCCAACACCACTCTTCTGAAGCAAGCTAGCTTGCTCTTACCAGAGGCCTTCCTGCAGAACAAACTCACTAGTCTGTTCCAGCTCTTGCTTCTGGGATTTAAATTGCAGGCAGTGAATATTCTGGACCAGACATTTGCAGTAAAAGGATAAGAGTAAAAACAATGATCAATTGTCTCTCTGCCTTGCTTACATAGGACACAACTGTCAGTATCCACTACTCCCCATTTAAACATTAAATCTTTAGTCTTGACTCTTTTCCTTAGGATCAGCTAAAGTATGAAACTGAATTTAGGAATTCTGCCTTTACCCCAAACCAGTTTAGCCTAGAAGACAGAATCCTTATGCTGCCGAATGTGATGCCATGCACTAGCTATTGTCATCCTCCCTTGTTTATTTCCTTTCCACTGAATCAGATCAGGTCCTCTTCTGGATATGGGGATAGCTGTAGAAATGTATCTCCAGGCTTCTTCAATATTTTGTGATGAAGCTCTTGGCTAATTCCAAAATCCATCTTGAAGGCAGTCACCTACTACAGCACATTTAGGAATGCCCGACCCTTCAATTGTAATCTCAGTGAACTTCTCAGCTACTGTCTTATTTTCAACCCAAGGATCCAGCCAAAATCTGACTTTCTTGCCATCTCTAATGCTATAACGTATTAAATTCTTAACATACTTTCGAGTATGAAGAATTCCCCTCCAAATCCAACTTGATTTGTTATTTGCATTTATACTCCACACTGAAGCATTCCTGATTTTATTTGCTCTAATCCATTTGGCCCACAGGCTGTTATTATCAGTTAGCAGCTTCCATAAGTTCTTGGAAACAGCATCTTTGTTCCAGGCCTTAATGCATTTTAAACCCAG
Source organism: Boswellia sacra (assembly GCA_013180625.2). Classification (NCBI taxonomy): domain Eukaryota; kingdom Viridiplantae; phylum Streptophyta; class Magnoliopsida; order Sapindales; family Burseraceae; genus Boswellia; species Boswellia sacra. The sequence goes on along the minus strand of SNVD02009237.1, from coordinate 328,318 downwards.
GCCTCCTTCAGAAATTGGGCAACAGATGTCTTTCCAAGCTACAGGGCTTCTTTTGACATACTCAGCTAACCCATTCCATAAGAAATTCTTGCAAATTCTGTTTATTTCTTTAATAATAGCTTTCGGCAGTATGAATATGCAGGCCCAGAAAATGTGGATGCTATGTAGGACTGACTGGATTAACTGTCTTCTTCCTGCAAAGGATAAAAATCTAGATGACTAGAGATTAATTCTAGCCATAATCTTGTCAATAATACTGCTGCAATCATTTTTAGAGAGTCTGGAAGCAATCAGAGGCACTCCCAGATATCTCATAGGAATTTTCCTTCTTCAAAACCTACTTGAGCCAGGATCTCTAAAACAAGAAAATATTTAAATTCATAAAATTAGAGAGAGAGTATGATCCATACATTGCATATATCAATAAGAATCTCTTCCAACTCATCTTGCAATGACAACCATGTTAAGACTTTCTGTCATAAGTACATATACACTCCATACAATAGCAGAAAATGTGAAAGAAAATGTTCTCTCAGAAGATTTTCAATATGCATCAGAAAATATCAACCTCATCAAAATCAGCTCGCAGCACCAATAGGAGTCGACAATGCTTCCTGAATCTGTTTCATGTTCTCCGTCTGCTCATTGATCTCATCCATGGTCTTGTCGACATCATCTATATTCCTGAAAACAACCCACCATTTTCACACACAGTAGCCGTGATTATTGTCTAATTTCTATGGTGAAAGATTTGTGTGATTCTTCAGTGTTCCTCATGAAACATGAGGATAAGTGATCATTGTATTATCTAGACTTCAGGTTGAAAATCATAATAAAGAAACAAGTATATTTGCAAATCCATAGTCCTCTATTACAGCCAGTATAACCAAGCTCGGAGAAAGCGAACTGCAATGTAAATTAAACATTTAAAAAAGGAAGAAAAAAGGGCCAAGTTAGAGGTAATCATGGACTTAGGTAATGCATAGTAGTTCTAAGTAGATTTGCAAAAATTACAAACTCTGCTGGTTAACCATGTATCAGACCATGTAATTAATTTCCAAAAGAATAAAAGTGGTGGGTTGTTGAAAGCAAGTAAAAGAATAAAAGAAAATACGCACCCAAATAATTGATTATATTAGCATGGATATAAAGAACAACCAATAGAGTATACCATGGAAGTGAAAGTTATTTTGATAAAAAATATTTGAAATGAAATTAAAGAGATACATACGTAGCTTTTTGCATTGCCTTCATAGCAGCTGCTCCTGTCCTCAATGCATCAACAGTCTCAGTTGTGGCTTTTGCGCCTTCTAACATTATCATCTGTGACATTATACATAGTATAAGCTGATGCAGCAAAAGCTCAATAACAGTTGCAAAGTTTCATATGCACTTGATCATGAATTCGTAATTGGAAATTGCCAAGTTGCTCTATTTGTTGTTCGTATAGCCTCTTCCTCTTCAAACATTGTATCGTCGCTGCATGCATGGATCATAGGTGAATACTTGACCAATAAACAACAAATAATTTTTTTACTAAATAATATTTAACATAAGAAAGAAAAGTCAAACTGAATTCTTATAACTGGTTTTTCACCTTTTCTATTTTGATAGTTGCAAGAGGACTTTAACATCTAGGGATAAAACAAAACAACAATAAACTAGTACGAACTTTTGCTTTTGACATCATTTTTTAGCATTTAAAGGAATACTCCTAGTATTCCATTATTTAAGCTCAAAATTAGGAATAGAAGGACTTGTATACATCAAAATGCAGGTTGGGAAGAATAGACTGGTTTTAGTGACAATGGAAAATTTCCTTGCACTTTACAAGCATACCTCTTTTGTTCTTCACTTTGGAAAATTCCTTCGCCTTTTCAAGCTCTGTAGAAGCCTTTTTCAGGAGTACTTTCTCCTTTTTGTCAAGCATTTCAAGTGTCTACAGATTGGACAAAAGATATGATTTATGATAAGCATAATCACAAAGAACACAGAAGCATAATAGTAAAGCGCAACAATATTATGTTCATGAAATATATAACTAGAGCATGCAACAGTTGACATAAAATAAAATGATATCACCACAACAGCCATCCTTATTTGCTTTGCTTATAAACACAAACTTTCTACGTTCGCGAACTGTGTAAACGAAAACCACAATTCCATTACCTTAACATGCAACAACTACGAAAAAAAAATTCAAACACGGGCCTAATGCCCTTCATCCTTCCAAAGGGTTAGTATAACATGTGAAAAAGTCTTCTATGGGATTACCCCAATATGATTCAGAGGGATTTGTATAGTCAAACTAAAACCCCTATAGAACATCAAAGAATCTCTTCTCTTGTGATTTCCACTTCTAATTCAACTCTACCATTCCCTCCCCAACCAAATTAATTTATCAGCCAAGATCATAATACAATCCAAAAACCCAATATAGAAAGACATAAAGAGATATATAAATCAAAAAATTGAATCCAATATCAGTTACACAGAAAAAGATAAATTAATTAATTAATAAATAAGTGAAATCAAGAATTGTAAGCAATAATACCTCATTTAACTTGTCAAGCGTGGTTAGAGCATTGGTTTCCTGTTTAGTTTTCCCAAAAAGCCGATTAAACATGGTTGATTCTCGGCGATTATTTAAAACCCTCGATCTTCCCTATCACATTTAAACACCAACGTGAATAGATCATCAAAAGCCCTAATTTCAAAATCCCACAACCGATCTACCTAAAACGACGAAGTTTGGATGATCGAAATCGAAACGATTGATCCCTTGAACAAACGTAAGGAGTAAAAATTCGGTTAAAATTAACTAAAAATACACGCGTACCTGTTAAATTAATTGATTGGGTGATTTAATAGAAAGAAACAAGACAGAGAGATCTGTGAATTATATTTGGGACAGAGAGAGGGACTCGGCTGGGATTATCTTAAGCGTGTTATATTGGGATAGAGAGGCTGAGAGGGCGAACCCGCTTTACCTATCATCCAAGTATATATAATATGTGATACACATTTGTAACTATTATGTGCATAACAAATTTGTGAAATTGGGCGGCATTTTAACTAACACTTTCAAGTTTCAGATGGCAAAATAAAATTTTTTGAAGCTACGTTTTATTCCAGAGCTTTCAACTCATTTGTTAGTACAAATACTATTAAAGACTTTGCTGTATTTAAGATCAAATCAGACTTAGCTTCCTAACTAAGGAATATACGTTCATACTTCCAACCATACACAAGTTGCTTCCTATTAATAAACCCAACTCGAGTATCCTATAGCACATACCAATTATAATTATTATAGGGAAGCAGCTCTCTCGCTCTAAATGAAACTTAATTTAATTTTTATTCATCTCATACAAGAATCAAATCTTTTTTTTCTTTTTTCTTCTCTTTTTGTTTATCTACGTTTAGCACTGTCACCATAGTGCCATTGAAGAACATGCACAGCCTGTTATTTGAAGCCAAACTTAACGCCATTATACAGATATTGCATGGACGACGCTTTCATGTCTCTAACAAATATTAAAAAATCCCTAATATTTAAAGTTGAAAGGCTAAGTTAGTGGAGTTGGACTGTAGAGTATAAGAGGTTCTAATTTTAGATAGAGAAGGACTGACACAACGGAGGAGCTAACAGAGGGATCCAAAGTGTCAAGGAAAAGATTGGAATGGTTACATATAAAGCTAAAATTTTATTATTATGAAATTTATGATAATCAATTAAAGATAGAGTTCATTAGAGAATTAACAGGTGACATGGAGTCACAATCAAACATCATTTTAGAGTATAAAAACATCTAGATTAAAAGTCAGTATCCCATGATAATGACTGTTGGATATAACAATATGAGAGAGCAATACTAAAGGTGCTTGAAAACCCAAATAAAAGCAGAAAGCAGTAGAAGTAGTATGCATTTACTGACCTTCCTCGGTTGCCCTTATTTTCACGGTGTTTATCTTGATTACTACGGAGAAGGCTCCAGTATTCTTTTTCAGCCTCACCTAACAACACAGGTAAAATAGAGCTCTCTCAGTACCACAGCTTGCAGTGCTGATTTATGAAGTGTAGTTATGAAAAGGTCATCAAAGAGGATAAATGTGAACCATCACATCATCTCAATAAACATCATCAATTAAAAAACTTCCCTCCCAGCTTACCTAGTTAACCTCCTCGAAATTACACTTAAAACTAGGAATGTCAAATATAAACCATTACACAAATAGCCAAGAGAAAAATGGAACCAAAAAAAAAAAGGAAAAGATAGGATGTATATGCACAAATCCGTTGCAAGATGTTTGACAGAACTTGAGATGAAATACAATAATCATACAACAATATATTTAGAATAGAACTTCAAATAGCAAATTAATAAGTCATTACTTACCAATTACAAGCTCTAGAATGGCAACGAAATTCTTCACCACCAGGCCTCCTTCTTTGGCTAAGACAGTAGCTGCACGAGCTTTTTGAGCTGCTTCAGGTTCCTCAAACCTAATGTACCCCGAATCAGCTCCAATCTTGAAATCAACGAACTTCACAGAAGAAAAAATAAAATACAAAGAGAAATGTTAGAGAAGTCAACTCAACAAAGCCTAGACCTACAATCAGAGAAAAAGCTATTGAAGTCCATTCTTGTTATTCAGAGGAAAAAAAAAAAGCCTAATAACTTATGGGGAAACAAGAGAGAAAATGAACAACCGTATAGAAGTGCAAACATAAGGCATGCAAAAAAAAACAAAATTCTCCTAGTGATAAGAAAAGGATTAATGCAAAAACAACTAAAGAGAAGAAATTCATAGATACATTAGAAAACTCCCATCAAAACTCATAGATACAACAAAAAGCTCCTATATAGCTACTTAAGTGCAAATCATTACTACTCATCAAGTGAAAAAAGGTATATAATCTTGAACCAAATAAAATAATGAAGAAGAAGCATGGTTACCTTAACAGTGCCAAATTTTTTAAAGATACCCGTCAAATCCTCACGCATAACAACATCCATATTGTCTTTATAAGCAGCAGCAATATTGGATTTTTCTTCTTTCTCTTCACCCTTGTCAATGGAATCTTCAGATGACTTCTCACAATCTTCACTATCCATTTCTTTATCATGAAAACCACTTCTCTCATCAGTCTTTCCTTCATTGCTTTTGACATTTTCTGCTGCCTTCTGCCTATCTTCAGCAGCATTTTCTGAGGAATCTTGCCCCTCATTCACTTTAGAAACATCAGTGGCTGACTCATTAGTGCTATTTTTTTCCTCTGCTACTGTTTTCTTTAATGTGAATGCAACAATTAAGCCCTTTGGATAACTGTGATTATCATGAACAAAGAAAAAAATTAGGTCACAATAACAGTTCTTTTTCTTTTTTTTTTTTTTTGGGGGCAACTATACATGTAGTGTTAATTACTTTGATTCTGCATTTGAGTTATTCTTGCGACCTGAACCCATGGCTGGACAAAACTTCTCATATTCCTCTTCTTCCTTTGCTCGTTTTACATCAAAATCCTTCCTGAAACGGAAGACTATGCATTAGAAGGCACAAAAAAAAAGAAAAACCAACCCCACAACCACAGATTACTTTGGCTTCAATTCTAGCTCAACACCAGCATAAGCCAAGCTTTGCTTTAGAACATTTTCAGCATCTTCCTCTGTTGAAAACTCAACAGAGGTCAAGTGGTAATGAAATCCCAGATAAAATAGGAATATACTGAAAACATCTGAAATATCTAGAGACATCATTAATGAGAGAAGGATTGCCTTTGCATCTTACCATATTCATCAAATGGAGCATCATAGTCATAACTAGTGGTAATGAAAGGGCCTCCGGCAGTGTGTTCGAAGTTAGTGCCTCCGTGGTACTATCGCGGCACATAGGTATACACTATGAAGTCAAATTTATTGCCAGAACAATAGTCCTTTTAAACAAGAGCTAAATTAGTAGCAGTACCAACCATATAGTAGTTAAAATACGATCCACCCTTAGCTATAAAGCGAGCAACTGCAAATGCCAAATCTTGCACTGGTCGTCGATGAATAGTGCCACCAAACTCTATAAACCTTTTCAATATGAAAGAAGAGATAAATGGAATTAGCGCACTAAATTTGACTTCACAAGGGCTCCTTCAAATGTAAAATTGAACAATTATTTACCAGCCACTCCAAGCCTCTGTCCACATTGTAGGCTTGTATGGTTTGTTGGGAGCGAAACCATTGCAATAAAAACCATTGCACGCATTTATCTATTGCCAGGAGTTGGAGATAGCAAACTCAGAATTCCTCAGCTAAAGTAAAGTTTTAAAGCAAATATAAGCAACTGAGAGTGACTTAGTAAAGAAAACTAACCACGGGGTCTGGGGCATCATCTTCTTTGCACATCACCCATGAGACTCCTGTATCCAGTCCAACGGCCATCTTTGCAGCCCAATTTATGTATGCATGACCAGTAGCTCCAAGTGCATAGCTCTTTGGTCCATACTCATTCTCAATCTAAACAAACCAATTTGAGCAGAAAAAGTAAATAAATACACTGGCAGTTACTCAGTCGATTCAAGTCCAAACTGTTGAGGATTTAAATCAATGAAGAAAGTAAAGCTGTAAGCTACTCAGCGATGCAGCAAATGATCTGACAGCTGACTCGGAAGAAAAAATGGTTGATTCAGCAAAAATAAGTCAAACATAATGACCTGGCATGACAATGGATGTACATATGGAGCTTGATCCTAATTTTTAGAAAGTTTTAGAAGCCACACTATCATTTCTAATTCTTTGGTCTGTCCCATTTCATTTTGTAATAGTATGAATGACAAACACAATTCAGCTCTACTCTCTGTCTTCTCTAAAATAGCTAAATCCTAACTGGGTACCAACTAGAGGCCTCAACAGCTAAGTGCCTGATACATGCTTTGAATCTTCTACTTGTTAGTAACACAAGTCTTTTCTGGACTATGGCACAATGCTAATGTATACCATATGCAACGAATAAGAATCAGAATTTAAGAGGCCTTATGCCAAAAATCCATACCTAAGAGAGGATAATGGGACCACCCTGTGATGCAAATAACTTTTCATTCTTCATCATCTGGACAATTTTCTACGTGAACCCTTGCATTGCCATCTTCAAACAAGAAAAGAACACCATGTAAAAGATTAACAACAAGCAGCTTTTCTAACTTCTCGACTATTTATTCTTTCAACTCAATTTTTTTTCTTCTACAAATAATTTCACACTGCAAAGAAAGGGGAATAACCTTGAAAGGACCATTATCATTTCTAAAGCTGATGCCAGGAACATACTTCAACCAAACAGGAAATCCTCCGTATCAAAGAAGCAGAGTAAGCAAGTCAGATAAAAAACTAACTCTAAACTACCCAAAAAAAAAAAACCAACAAAGTTACCAAACTAATCATTGAATCGCTTATGCTGCAATTACACGTACCCGAAATTCCACTCTGCACAAACATAAGGTCTAATATGGAGATGATCATAGAGCCCTGCCTTCTGCACTGTCTTAATGAAGCGTACTAGGTCGTATCTTCCCTCAAAATTATGCTAAAATTGCCAAAAAAAAAGAGTAAATAAAATAACATTACGATAATTTATTCTCCCCACAACGTTGATTATAGTCAAGCTAGACATGTAAACTATCTATACGCAATAGTTGCTCTACAATATTATTCAAGATATCCATTCACATCAGCAATTAATATCACTTCTCACTACCTCAACAACTTAGGCATACCATATCATATCTTAGATATTACAAAGGAACTATTAGTTCTATCCTCATCATAGATTAAGGAAAAAAAAACAAGCGAGAGAGGAAGAAAACAGATGAGGGCAGTTTTTTGAAATTTCAGTTTGCAAAATTATAAAAATAAATATTGAGAGGTAAAATTATTATCTGCTGATAAGTGGCCATTGTACCTTTGAGAAGCAAAGAATTTGCTTTGAGGGCAAGACTCCACCGTATGCATTCTTCACTCTTTCAATAGTAGGGAAAAATATTCTGACAGATGGTCTTTTCAATTCTTGGCTAGCACTCCAGCAGCCCCACTGTCAAGAGCATCCTGTCTCTGTGCGATTTTATTTTTTGTAATATCTTGTCTCCTTAGCTAAGCTTCTATATCAACCCTCCTCTTCCCTTCAAGTTCTTCAATGGTCGTTGCGAACTAGGCTAATTCCACAAGCCTATCTTCATCAATAACATTAAAAAAGCCTGAGGAGGCTTTTTCTCAAATGGAATTTCAGCATTATAGTCAATTCCTTTCCTATTTTTCTTCCTTTGTTGAGTGTCAATCCCAGCAGCTTTAAGTTCTCTCCTTTTCTGCAAAGAAGCAAGTCTCCTTGCCTCTTCAAGTTGTTTCTCCCTGGCCTTCCGTTTTGCCTTTTTTCCCCTAATGTTGGCCAAACAATCAAACAAACCAAAATTACAGAGAATTTTCTCAACTATGTACCACCAAAAAATGAACATGTATATATATCACAAAATTGAAAACAAAAAGAGTTAAAATTCAGAAAGAGAAAGAGTGTTTCATGCAATAACAATCACACAAACCTTTAATCAAAAAATTTGCGTACCCTACCAAATAAGTGTAGTCATCGTCCACTGCCTCAAAGAAACACAAATAAAATTTGCACCATACTAGAAGATAAATTTTGCCTCAAAGAGACGCACCTACTGCCTGAAAACTCGCCTAAAAACCCATGGCAACACCGGGTGAAAGAGCAATGAGATGCAACATAAATTTCAGAGATGAGATAAGACGAGAGGCAAAGAAAGACTTTAGAGATTTTTAGCGATTTCAAAGATGAATGATTTCTGGGATTTTTGATAGGATACAAGAGATGTGAGTTGAAGAGACGAGAGGGAGTCATAAGATGAGAGGCGGCTAGGTCAACAAAAAAGGGTTGAGTAGGAGAATTTAGATTAATTTATATCAATGGCATTTTGCGTAATTTTAGGGAAAATCGGAAAGTGGCATATAAATGAAAGAGCACGTTTGACTTTGCATATGTGACCTTTTTTTGTTTAAACCGACATATAATTCATAAAGGCAGTGACACGAAAGGCCAAAATTCTTGTAGTGAAAGGATCAAAAGCTTTTAGAAATAAGTTGTTGACCCAGGTATGGCAACCCAAGAGGGGGGGTGAATTGGGTTTTTATTTATCAAAACGGATTCAGAAAACTTTACTTGAAAGATCAAAATTATTTAAATCTTTCTTTGAGAACAAAGGTAAAGAAGATGAAAATAGAATGCAATCAAGAGAATGACAATAAAGAACAATCCCAAGTGCAAGTAAATATAAAGAGATAGGGATAGAGAGAGTGCAAACTCAATTTACGTGGTTCGGCAAACCTTGCCTACGTCCACGGGCTCCTAGCTCCACGAGCTAAGCTTTCCACTAAGTTGTATAAATCTTTACAACTTGCTTGATGAACAACCTCACCAAGATTTTTTCTTCCAACCCTTGATAACACCACACCAAGAGTTCTTCTTGATGAACAACCTCACCAAGGCAACTTCTTTCAACTCTGGATAACACCACACCAAGAGTTCTTCTTGATGAACAACCTCACCAAGGCAACTTTCTTCACCCCTTGATAACACCACACCAAGAGTTCTTCTTGATGAACAACCTCACCAAGGCAACTTTTTTCAACTCTTGATAACACCACACCAAGAGTTCTTCTTGATGAAAAACCTCACCAAGGAAAGAGTTCTCTCAAGGATAACTTTTATCCTTTACAAGAAGATCTCACTCTCACCATAATACCAAAACAAAGAAAATTTCTACAACAAAAGTACAACTCTCTTCAAAGAGAAGATAAAGAATATAAAAGCTCTCTAGACTTGATATTTCTCTTGTTTTTTTGCTTGATAAAATGCTTCTCTTGCACTTATTGAATGCATGGTAGAATGGCTCCTTTTATAGGCAAATGAGATGAACTTAATCAAGTGAAGACACCAACTCCAAATTTTCTGCCCACCATAAAAACCGTAATCTTGTCTACCATTTTTGTCAATGTTCTGTTTGAAATTTGAAAATCTACAAAACATAAAAGATTTTCACATTTGAATAAGATTTCCAACTCATCAAGAATCAAGTCATTTCTATATCTGTAGCTCAAGATATAGCCAAAACACCATTCAGTGCTCATGTGACTTGATTTTTCTTTCTTGTGTGAGTCCACCAAATTGAATGATAATTCTGTCAGCCTTCCGTTTGAAATTTAAATTTATTCAAAACATAAAAGATATGAATATTTGAATACACTTTCCAAAACATTAAGAATCAAAGCATTTGGATATGTCTATCTTAAGATATGGCCAAAACACCATTCGGTGCTCATGTAAGTTGATTTTTCTTCTTTGTGTCAGTCCACCAAATTGCATGTCAATTATGTCAGCCTTCTTTTTGAAATTTGAATTTATTCAAAACATATTAAATGTAAGAATCAAGTTATTTTGATTTTTCTAGCTTAAGATATGTCCAAAAGAGTATTTGGTGCTCATGTCAGCTGCTTCCATTTGTCTTTCAACTTGCATGATGATTTGGACAACCTTACACTTGAAATTTGAATTTCTTTAAAACATATGAAATGTTATAAATTGAGTAAGCTTTCCAAAGACTTAAGAGTCACATTATTTGGACATCTATAGAGAAATATATGACCAATTGATTGAACATTACTTATGTGTTACATTCCTTGAATCAAACCTTGTTCTTAAACTTTGGTGCCTTTAACATGTAGTCTTCTCCTTAGCTTCAACACTTCATTTTAATAAACCTCTTCTTGATTTTACAATTATTTCAATGATCTTACTCTTGCACATAAATAAACATGTTAGTAAATCTCAATTAATCAATGTGTATTGTTATCATCAAAATTATCATGTAGCCTTAGGGCTAACATAAGTGACTAGGATGTCCTAAATAAGTCGAGAAGTCAACAATTATAAATCAGAAAATTCTAACCCATTCTAATGAGTGAAACTCATTCCTATACATTCCAACACTACCAATGCATATAAAAAGAGACAGATATGAATGTACAAAGAAACATGTTTCACAACCATAAACACTACAGAACAACCTAAGTGCCACTAATACAAAAATTGAAAAGTGGGATACAATTTTTGGTAAAAGCACCAATTTCACCCACACATAATGATTGAAAATTGAAAGGAAAGTAAATTATTTAAGGATCTATCGACTTGCTTCCCATGGTCAAGTTATCTAACATAGTGGTCATATTATTGCTGATAATAGCTTTCGATTTCTTGTGCGTCATTCTTTTTATCACGATAAGCAAGACTAGATGCACAATCTTTATTAAAAACAAATAGATTTCAAAAGAGTCGTTACCCCAATTTCTTTAAACAAGCCATGTCAAAACAGCTCATGAATGCTTTTTCTTCAAAGTTCAAGCCTGTAGCTCATGTATAGGAGATATTGTCTTTAAACACCATATAAATGAAAATTCAAAAAGTTAAATTATAGATTCTTATTTCTTGTATATTTAATTTATAAGTGTCCTATATAGATTAGCGATGAATAAGGGAAGAACTGTATTATGATCTTAATTAATTACCCTTTCCACTCTTTGCAACAAAGTTATCTTGAACTTCCTCACCTTGGGCCTTTTGAGCATGGATCCAACCTATGCACTTTTGCAAACATATAGAATCAACCTTTTGCCACAACAATAAACAAATAAATAAAATTTCATCAATTTTATAAACATAGAAAATGCTTTTAGCCAGGAACAAAAGCACATAATCATAATGAAAGCAACAATCATAGATTAACGGCTGTAAGAGTAGGTAATAGACGCAGTCACCATCACCAATCTCGGAGGTTGAGGAGACAACTTCACAGCATTATGACGTTACCATTTTATGAGATTATTTGGCAGCGAGAATGCTACTAGCTGGGCGATGTAGCCTAATGGCATAGGTATTGGTGCTGAATCTAAGAGAATGAACGCAAAGGTGATGACAAGGAGAAATACATTGATAGCGGTTATGGGAAGTAAGTGATTATGAAGAGTTTTGATTGATTAAGGTTACGAATTTAGGTTTAGGTTTGTGAACTCGTTTATATACTTTGTTAAACTATATAATTTTTTTTTGGTACGATAAGAGAGAGAAGAAAAAAAAAAGAAAGCACCTCAAGATACAGCTTCTTAACACCCAATTAGCATCAGTAAATGTGCTATTACTACCATATAACCTTTCTGTTGGTTACTAGTTGTCCACATGTTACTAGTAATAACAATTCTACCTCCAAAAGATTCAATCATCTTCCTTGTCTTCTCCTTTTCAACCCCATAAATGTTAAAAATAACATTCTTTAAAGTATTTCTATTTATTATGGGAAATAAAGGTTGAGCATAATACATTTAACTCCTAAAATCCTTCATATTTAACAGAGCAAAGAGAAAGTCCATGCATCCCTGCTAGCTTTGAAACTTTCTTTTTACATTTCTCTTTATTAGAAGTTGCTATGTTGACCACTTTATAGGTTTTAGTAGAATCATGCTTCCTATAGTACTTAACAATTATTGGCCACTAATTTGTTGCATTTGATGCTTACAAGTTTAGAAGTGGTTTGTCAAATGCTTTGTCCTATCTGTGTGATGTCCAACTAATGCCCCATCATAATATTTGCACACAACTTTTTGCCTTCCATCTTTTATCTTGTTTTTGAAGTGATCCGAAACCTAAGACTTTAATGGTGGTTTTCTTGCTTTTGCCATGGAAGTGTGATCCTGACCATGACTATGTCCACGTCCACACCCACATGAGCCACATCCATGTCCATGTATAGTAGTATTTGCTTCATCTTCAACTTTAACCTTAACAAAATTTTCATTCTCATCTTTAAGTTCACTATCATCAATTTGGATGTCATTAAGTGATTGTGAAGTTGGTATGTCATGTTGGAGTTGGAGTACTAGACATTTTGAAGGTCAATTTTCAACTTATAAGAAAATAAGGCCAAAGCAAGTCACTAACCAACAATGAATTTAATTAGAATTAGAAAGATGAATACTTAAATGCGTATGTTTAATAAGAGCATAATTCATCATATTATACTAATTGTATCATTAAATTTCTCAACTTAAGCATATTAGTCGTTTTTGCACCTTTTGAATTAGTTTAATCTTAATTTCAGTTTTTAATGCAGGTTCGGTAGAATGGGCATAACTTTCTTTTTATAGATCATAATGGTACAAATCTTGATTTGGTGGAAAGCTAATTAAATGTTCTACAAAATTGTATTTCATATGAATCATGAAATTTAGGTATTTAATAGACCAAAATTGGGCTTGAAGGGAACTCGTCTGTAGTTTCAGCCCAACCTGACCATGCTTCCGTATTTTGACCATATCTCTTGAAATGTGTATCCAGATTGTATGAATCAAAGTGTTTTAGAAAGTTGATCTACAACTTTCATGAAGACATGTGATAAAAATATATTATTAATATCTTAGCATCAAAATTGGTGGCCAAAGACGGTGCTCATGATTATTCAAATTGTCAACAATTGCCAGCTTTGTAATTTGACAATTTTGCCCCCCCAATTATGTCTATAAATAGATGAAGTGGTGACCCAAAGAGGTATCTTGGCTTTTGGCTGAGATCTCTTAACATCGTATTTTCTCTCTTGTGTTTTGTTCTTTTAATATTATTAATAAATCTTTTTCTTCTTGCAAGTTATTTCTTTCTTGCATAATGTTTCACTAAATTCTCTCTAGCTAAGGTGAAAGGGTGAAACCCTTTATGTGAGAATAAGGATTTTTTAACCTTTTGATATATGCTTAAAAATCATAATCTTGTGTTGTTAATTTCATATTTTTTATATTTGTTTTCTTAATCAATCTTAACATTATCCCTAAAGTAGAGGTCTTGATCAATTGTAGACAATCTTTGGCACATCAAATGCTTGGATCATTTCTAGATGTTGTTGTATGGTTCTCTCTTACCGACACATATCTAGTTAGGAACATTGATTTATTGTAAACATATGGTGATTGGCACATTGGATGCTTGAACTCATTTACAAGAAGTAGTGTAATGAAACAAATATAATTCATATAACTAAAATAGGCTTAAATGACATACCGTCTAATTGGAACCTCTTTAATGTTTAGATTCCAATGAGTTTTAATTGTGTTATTTATCCATATTTGATATATCAATAGCAGATCCTTTAACCTTAATTTTCATTGTCATGAACTTGTTTTTTTCATTTGCCATGGTAGGTTTCAACACCTATTTACATCATTAGCTTTACCACTTCTTATTTTTGTTTTACATTTGAATGGTCAATCATACTGTCTACATCTTTATTTATTGCTGACATCATCTTATATTTATTTGCTTATCCTTGATTTGTGCCGCTAAATTTTCTTTCTTGTGGATTGACCCTAGTCTTGCCGAGTTTATTACTTCGACACTCCTATACTTGGGAGATAATCCTATTTTTGGATGTGTCCATTTTTTATGCCATTATTGAGGAAGGTAAAATTTGGAGTACAAAATTGTAAGTATTCTCTTAATTTTCTCATTTAGATCTTAATTTTTCTTGTTGTGTCTTTATCTTTTCTTCTCTTTTTTTTTCTTTTAATTGCATAAAAATTTGGTCACGCACATTTAGTGGTAGACTGGTTAGAAAAATATCATCCTCCCTAGAAAATAAGGCCAACAATCAAGTTGAGAGACTCATAGGTAAAGGGGATAATCATTCCTAACAAAATGACGAAAACCAACCAACAAACCTTAAGGACTACATGAATCCGGTAAGAACTAGTACACCATCTTGTTTAGTTTTTCCTCTTGATGCAATCCATTTCAATTTCAGACCACGTTTCATTCAACTTTTACCCACCTTTCATGGCCTTGATACGGAGGACCCATATTCACATTTAAAAAACTTTGAAGAGGTGTGTAACTCCTACAATGACCCAAATTATAGCATAAACACTATTATATTAAAGCTTTTTCATTTTTCTTTAAAAGATAAAGCTAAAACATGGTTACAAAATATAAGGTCAAGTTCTATTAGTTTATGGGATGAGATGCAATAATAATTTTTGAAAAAAAAAATTTCGTTCCCATAGAACAAATTCTCTTAAAAGGAAAATCACCACTTTTTACTCAAAAATAAGGAAAGACCCTCTACTGATGTTGTGATAGGTATAAAGAATTACTTAATACTTGTCCCTACACGGTTTTGAAACTTGGAGATTGGTTTCAAATTTTTATGAAGAGTTAACACCTTAAGATAGGCAATTAGTAGAACTAATATGTAACAGGCAATTTGGAGATAAAGAACCAAATGAAGCAATTGACTATCCAGACTTACTAGCAAAAAAAACCTAAAATTGGGACACTACTTGCACCTATAAGGCATCAAGCAAAACCACACCCTCAATATCCAGTAGATGCATTTATAACCTTAGGGAAGACCACGACTTTCAAGCCAAATATGCATCCCTAGCTAGACTTTAGGCTTTAGAAATGAAAAAGAGTAGTCAATTGAACTCCGTTCAAGAAATTATCTGTTACATTGTAATACTAATGACCATCTTACCGATAATTGCCTAACTTTACTTGCTTTTAGGGAATGTCTCCATGAACAAGCTATTGTCTTAAACAATTTCAAAAGGCCAAATCATAACCTATACTCACAAACCTACAATTTTTGTTGAAGAAATCACTAAAATTTTAGTTAGAAGAATGACAATCATGCACAATTTCACAAGTCCCTTTTCAAACACATCAAAATTTTTAAAATTTTCATGATCATGCACCTTATGTTCCTCCTCCTATGAAAGATCTTGAAGAAATATTACATTCATTTATTTCAAAGCAAGAGACCTTTAATAGACAAACTACTTAAACATTAGGAAATTTGACAGAAACTCTTACAAAATTTGCATTTATATTTGATATCCAACAAAAAAGGAAAATTTCTTTCTCAAACATTGCAAAACCCCAAAGATCAATCTCATTCAAGTGCAAGCAGTTCAAATAGCCATTATGTGGACCAAGCCAAATCGGTTATGACCCTTCACAATTGTAAGGTTGTCGAAAAACACATCCCTAAACCTTATGAAAAAGAAGATGAATCGATCTGTAGACTAAAGATAAGGTTACCAAACCAACACCTAGCAAAGAAGAAACCAAAACTCCACCAATGCCTCCATTTCCTCAAGCATTAACCACACATAAGAAGCTAAACTACAACTTTGAAATTTTTGAATTTTTCAAATAGGTAAAGGTTAATATTCCTTTGCTAGATATGATTAAACATGTACCTTCTTATGCCAAATTTTATGAAAGATTTGTGTATTGTGACAAGAAAATTGAATGTGAAAAAGAAGGCTTTTATAGCCAAACAAGTAAGTGCCATTCTTCAGAATAATAATGCTGTGTGCCATTCTTCAGAATAATAATGCTGTGAAATAAAAGGATTATAGTTGTCCTACAATTTTATACATTATTGGAGATCATAAAGTTGAACAAGCTTTACTTAATCTTGGTGCTAGTGTCAATTGGCTTCCGTATTTAGTTTTTCAAAAACTTAATCTGGGTGAGTTAAAACCAACTTCTGTGACTCATTTGCTTGCTGATAGATCAATTAAAGTACCAAGAGGAATAGTTAAGGATGTGTTAGTTCAAGTTGATAAATTCATATATCTTGTGAATTTATCGTCTTGAATACATAACCAGTAGAAGTATGTAATTCAATTTCTGTCATTTTAGGACATCCATTTTTAGCAACTTTTAATGCTTTGATTAATTGTAGGAATGGAGTCATAACATTGTCATTTGGGAATAAGACACTGGAGCTTAATGTTTTAATATGTGTAAGCAACTGCATAAAAAAGAAGATGAAAATGAGGAAGCTAAGATGATCAAAACTATTTGTGAAAGACTATATCCAAAAAGGGAGTTTTTTCTAACCTTTTGGAAAGCTATTAAGTGAATTCATTAGAATCAAGGATGCAACTAGAGCTTGATCTTTCTAATACATGTTCCTAATTGGATTGTACATAGGTAATGGAAACTAAAGGCTTGAAATAACGATTTGAAGAATTGGGACTGAATGAAAGCAAGAAAGAGGAAGCTCTCAAGTTAGAACTAAAGCCTTTACCTGAAGGACTCAAATACGCATATCTTAGAGAAAATCAAATATATCTAATGGTAATTTCTTTATCCCTTGCAAGTGAGCAACAACATAAGTTAATAGAAGTACTTAAAAGGCATAAAAATGCAATTAGGCAGACTTTAGAGACATAAAAGGTATTAACACTTTGATTTGTACATATACAATACATTTAGAAGAAAATGTCAAAAATCCCAACAATCTAAAAGAAGATTAAATCCACATATAAAAGAGGTCATTAGGCTAAAGTTTTTAAACTACTTGATATGGGAATTATCTACCTTATTTTAGATAGTAAGTCGGTAAGCCTCATATAAGTAGTACCTAAGAAATCTGGTATTATAGTGGTAAAAAATGAAAAGAGTGAATCATTACCAACTCGAGTCTCATCTCATCTAGTTGGAGGATGTGCATTAAGTATAGAAAATCAAATGCTATCACTAGAAAAAAATTATTTTCGCTACCATTCCTTGACCAAATTTTAGAAAAAGTAGCAGGGTATTCCTACTACTGCTTTCTTGATGACTACCCAGGCAATTAACAAATTCCTATTACATTTGAAGACCAAGAAAGACCATATTCACATGCCCTTTTGACACTTTTACATTTAGAAGGATGCCTTTTAGACTTTGTAATGCTCTAACTACTTTTCAAAAATGTATGTTAAGCATTTTTAGTGGCATGATTGAGCATTGTTTAGAAGTTTTCATGGATGATTTAACTGTCTTTGAAAATTCTTTTGACGATTTTTTTGAAAACTTAGAAAAGTCCTAAAAATGTGTGAAGAAAAATGTCCTATTTTAAATTGAGAAAAATGTCATTATATGGTTACCTCATGGATTATCTTAGGTCATGTGGTGTCTTATAAGGGAATTGAAGTGGATAAAACAAAAGTGGAATTGATTTCCCATTTGGTTGTACCAAAAAAAGTCAAAGAGGTCCGTTCATTCTTAGGGTATGCTGGATTTTATAAGAGGTTGATACAAAATTTAAGTGCTATATCTAAACCTCTTTGTAACTTTTTAATAAAAGACATTAGTTTGGAATGGACTCAAGAATGTTAAAATGCTTTGATAAGTTGATTGGACTTTTAACAACGGCTTCAATTATGTAATCTTTTGATTGGTCATTACCTTTTGAATCAATGTGTGATGCGAGCAATTATGCTATTGGTGTTTTCTTATGACAAAAAAGAGAAGGTAAGTCTTATGTAATATACTATACAAGTAGAACTTTAAATGATGCACAAATGAATTACACTACAATTGAAAAAAAAAACTATTTGCAGTAGTATTTGCGTTAGACAAATTTCGATCTTATTTAACTGGTTCCTCAACTGTTGATTATATTGACCATGTTACTGTGGGATATTTAATGTCTAAATAGGATGCAAAACCCAGATTGATATGGTGAATCCTATTGCTCTAAGAATTCAACATCACAATATAGGATAAGAAAGAAGCCGAAAATGCCATTACAGATGATCTGTCAAAATTTACGATAGAGACATCATTTGAAACCTCATCTATCAATGACTCTTTTTTCGATGAATTTTTATTCTCCGTCACTATAATACCTTGATTTGCTAACATTGTAAATTTTCTTGCAATAGGAGAAATAACACCTCACTGGAATGCCCAAGAGAAAAAGAAGTTTTTAACTAAGGTGAAGATTTTTTATTGGGATGATCCATATCGATTCAAATATTATCATGACCAAATACTTAGATGATTCGTACCTAACAATGAGGTAGGTAGTGTTATTTTTATCATTTTGAAGCATATGGGGGACACTTCTCATCACGAAAACAGTTATAAAAATCTTGCAATATGGATTTTATTGGCCTATCTTATTTAAAGATGACATGTATTTCCCAAAACTTGTGAAAATTATTAAAAAAATAAGATCTATTTCAAAATAAAATATGATACCTTTGAATCCCAATCTTGTTGTTGAAATTTTTGACTGTTGGGGTTTGATTTCATGAGATCTTTTCCACCATTATTTGATTTTGTTTACATTTTTGTCATAGTAGATTATGTTTCAAAATGGGCCGAGGCAATTCCATGTCGTAACAATGATCACAAAATATTTATCAAATTCTTAAAAGAGAATATCTTGTGTCCATTTGGAATTCCTCAAGCCATTATTAGTGATAGGGGTCACATTTTTTTAATAAACCATTTGAAACATAAATGAAGAAATATGGAATCACTCATAAGGTTTTTAACCCTTATCATCCACAAACAAGTGGATAAGTTAAATTAGTAAATAGGAAGATAAAACAAATTTTAGAAGAAACGATTAATCCAAACTTCAAAGTTTGATCTTTAAGACTTAATGATGCACTTTGGGTTTACTGAACTGCTTTCAAAACATCACTAGGTGTGTCTCCTTATAGAGTAGTTTATGAGAAACCTTGTCACTTGCTTGTGCAACTTGAGAATAAAGTTTGTTGGGCCACTAAAACGTTTAACACAAACTTGGATGATTCTTGTAAATTATGTAACTTTAACTGAGTAAACTTGAAAAAATAAAGAATGAGGCTTATGATAATTCTAAGATCTACAAAGAAAAAGTGAAAGTTTTCCATGACAAAAATATTGTTAGAAAATTTTTTGAACCTTCCAAAAAATTTCTTTTATATGATTCAAGATTGCATTTGTTTTCTAGTAAACTTCAGTTTCATTGGACTAGACCTTTCATTGTTAAATTTTTTTTTCTCATGGAGCTGTTAAAATTGAGAATCCAAAGAATAGTAATATTTTTAAAGTTAATGGACAACAGTTAAATCCATTCTTTAAAAATTTTGATTAAAATGAAGAGTCTATTACTTTAATCGATCTTTTTTAAGGATGGATTTTTCTCAGTTAAATGGTAGATACGGTACTTCGTGGCTTTTGAAGTCAGTTTTTCAGTTCCCTAAAAACTATTGCTCATCTTGCATTTATTTTCTCCTCTCTCATTTTCTTTTCAAATGGATATCATTCTTTCAAATCTGAAAACACGTTTTCTCTCTCTTCCTCAAAATGATTTACTTAAAATTTACAAAGCATGAGTGGAAAGACTAAGGTTATCAATGCACATAGGTATTCCTATTGATTTAAGATGGTTAATTGAAGCCAATGTCTGATTATCTTGTGAATCTCCAAATGGTTGGGTTTAGAAAGAATCTCTTATGCTAAAAAGTGAAGAGTGAAAAGATTGTAAGTCTGTTACAAATGTGTAAGATAGACTTGCGACTAGCAATACGGCTCTTTGGGATTTTGTCTAACAATTGAGAGGATAAGATTCAATTCATCAAGGATGGTTTGGGTAAAGAGACTTTGAACAATGTCCTATTGACTCTTGAGATGCATCCTTGTGGAATTATGAAACGTAAAATCTTGAAACTATGGATCCAATATTGAGAAGAGCATACACGCTATACTCTCAAGAGTCTGACTCAAGATGACCTTTTTTGGCAGTTTATGAAATAATTGGTTGGGAAGCATATCCCCAACTCACAGAAGGTGTTTACGCCGTTTCTGGACATAAAACCAAAGAAAGATATCAGCCACAATCACAATTACTTGTACATATGCATATAAGCCATTATTTTTGAATTTTTATGTCTTATTGCTATCATTTTTCAATTTATGTCTTGATCTTTCAGTTGAATTATGCATGCATGTTGTAATTTTTATGTTCATTTAAGCCATTTTTGAATTTCTATATCTTATTTTCAAACTTTTTCAAGAAATAGCAGAGCTACCCATATAGGTGTTATCATTGCAACATCTTGTTGCACTCTATAAATATGACATCTCTTGTTCTTTATTTTCACACATATAGTTAGAGAGTTGTTTAAACATGGAGGGAACCTCAGCTCGTCGAATCCAAAAAATATGTGTATTCCGTGGATCTCAACCTAGAAAGAGTGGAGAGTTTGTAGAAGCAACAAACGATCTTGGTAGACTATTAACTGAGGGAAAGATTTATTTGGTTTAAGGGGGAGGTAGCCTCGGGTTAACGGGTTGTGCGTCAACAGTTGTACTCTTAGAAAGCAGTCAAGTTTTAGGTGTTATTCTTAGAGCGTTAGCTATAGAAAGCATCACTGGGAGACCTGTTAAGCAAGAGTTAAAGGTCTCATCTATGCATGAACGTATAGCATATATGCTTCTCAATTCAGATGCTTTTATGGCTTTACCAAGTGGCTTTGGTACTTTCGAAGAAATTTTTCAAATTGCCTCTTGGGCCCAACTAAATCTCCATCAGAAACCCATAATTGAATATTAATAATTTCTTTGATCCTTTATGACGTTTTGTTGATGAAGCTGTAGAATAGAATTTTATCCCACATTTGGTGCGACGGATCCTTGTTTTTGCTACTGCTGTTGATGAATTGCTCGAAAAATTACGAGCAATTGTTTATGAACCTGACCTAACAATAACTCAAATTAATTGGTCAGTAGGATATAACACTAAGTGTAAACTGGATCTGACGCTTAGTTTATAATTTTTCTTACCTCTTGTTTTATTTTACATTTACTTAAGTGTCTTTCAGGTTGTTTCTTTTAAATAACAGAAGCTTCATGTAGTGTCTCCTAAACTTTATCTCTCTACATTTAAATATTTAAGGGGAGGGGGAAGGGAAGTAAGGATAGTAGATATAAGTGTGTTTTCATTATGTCTTGCATGTCCTTTTTGCATCCCCTTAAAAAAAAGTAGATAAATCGATTCAGAGTGGTTGCATAAGGAGTTCATTTTCTTTTGAGACGCATTCTAGGTCTATTAATTCAAGAATAGCAGAGTAAAAATGCAATTTTGAACTCTTAAAAACCATTCTAACTGACTTATTATTTTGTTTTGATTTTGTACTTTTGAGACGCATTCTAGCTAATTTGTTATTATTTAGTTTTGATTTTTGAATTTTATAACAAGACTGTGTTATTCACTTCTCTTTGAATTATTCAAATCTATAAACTTTCACAACTTTATCATTTAATAAGTTGTTTGCTCATATACCCACTAAGAAAGTATTTATGAACCTTTCTTCATATACACATACCTTGATGCATGATTGTGGGTTGCAATTAGCAATTTTTAATATTCGAGCTCTCTTGTTTTGTTTAGGATAACAACTAAAGGAAAGCAAAAGTAAAAAAAAAAAAAAGAGCGAAAAAGAAAAAAAAAGAAAGAGGAAAAATAATAATAAATAAGCAATTGTGGATAGGTTTGGTTTCATAGCCTCTTTAACTCGAGCAATTAAGCTTGAGGGGTGTCTCAGCACCTAATACCCTAAGACTATTTGGTTTGGGAGCTATTGACCTAAAGCTCGTTACATAGATTAAAGAGAAAGTTTAAGGGGATCAAACATTGCAGTATTCATAATTTTTCTAAGAAAAATAAAGCATCGACAACCCGAGTCGTTAAGCTCATGAGGGTGTCTTAACACCTAATGCCTTAAGGCTAACTGGTCTGTGAGTCATTAGCCTAAGGCTCATTATATTGGTTGAGGATACGTTGTTGCAAAAAAAAAATTGATGAATCACCCATACCTAAGGATGTTAGCCTTAACAAAATTAGAACTAATATGACTTCTTTCTAAAAAGCCCCATAGTCATGTGTTGATTGAGTACAAAAGAAAGCTTGTAATATCTCGATTAAAGGGTATATGAGTCATTAAAAAAATTATGGTTGAGAACTTGTTTATTTGGACAGAATCAAGGAAAGTAGAATAATGACCACCTTAAATGTAAAATTCTATCAATCAGTACTGAATAATAACGCTTGAATTACTAAGGACTAGTAATAAGCTGGTTGGAGGATGTGATTAACACTTAAATGTGTCAGTTTAATAAGAGTTTAATTCATCATATTACACTAATTGGGTCATCAACTTCCTCAACTTAAGCATATTTATAGTTTTTACATCTTTTGGATTAGTTTCATCTTAATTTCAGTTTTTGATGGAGGTTCGGTAGAATGGGCATAACTTTCGATATATAGATAAAAATGGTGCAAATCTTGATTTGGTGGAAAGCTGACTAAATGTTTTAGAAAATTGTATTTCACAAGAATCATGAAATTCGAGCGTTTAGTGGGCTTTATTTTGACCTTATCTCTTGAAATATGTTTCTAAATCATATGATTCAAAGTGTTCTAGAAATTAAAGAGAAATATCTACAACTTTCGTGGGAACCTGTGATAAAAATTACTAATATTTTGGTGTTAAAATTGGTGATCAAAGTTGTTGCACATGATTATCTAAATTGTCAACAATAACCTCTTTTGTAATTTAACAATTTTGCTCCTCAATTGTAAGTAGATGAAGTTATGACCCAAAGAGGCATCTTGGCTCTTGGCTGAGATCTTTTAACATTGTATTTTCTCTCTTATGTTTTGTTGTTTTAATATTATTAATAAATCTTTTTCTTCTTACAATTTATTTCTTTCTTGCATAGTGTTTCACTGAATTCTCTCTTGTTAAGGTGAAAAGGTGAAAAGTTGAAACCCTTGATATGACAGTAAGGATTTTCTAACCCTTTGATATGTGCTTCAAAATCATAATCTTGTGTTGTTAATTTTGTATATATACTTTCTTAATCAATCTTGACACCACTCGTAAAGTAAAGGTCTTGATCCATTGTAGACAATCCTTGGCACATCAAATACTTGGATCCTTTCTAGACGCTATATGGTTTTCCTAACTGACATAAGTCTAGTTAGGAACCTTGATTTGTTATAGACATATGGTGATTGGCATATTGGATGCTTGAATCCATTTAGAAGAAGTGGTATAAATATTGGTTATGAAACAAATATAATTTATATAACTAAAATGTGCTTAAATAACATACTTTCCAATTGGAACCTCTTTGATGTGTGGATTCCAATTGAGTTATAATTGAGTTTGTTTATCCTTATTTGATATATCAAGGGTGAATCCCTAAACCTTAGCTTTCATTATCATTGCATTTTCTTACTTGTATATTTTATGTATTCTCGTTTATTGCTTATGAACTTGTTCTTTCATTTACTGTGGTAGGTTTTACCACCTATTTCCATGGTTGGTTTTACCACTTTTTATTTTTGTTTTGCTTTTGAATGGTCGGTCATACTGCCTATCATCTTTGTTTATTATTGACATATTCTTATATTTATTTGCTTATCCTTGATTTGTATTGCTAAATTTCTTTTCTTGTAGATCGACCTTGGTTTTGCCGGGTTTATTACTTCGATACTCATATGCTTGGAAGATAATCTTATTTTTAGATGTATCAAAAGGCCAAAGCAAGTCATTAACTTAAACTGCTTTAAATTTGGACATTTTTTAAAAAGAGTTGTTCTATTTCTTTCCATTTCGCTTACTTAATTTCATAACTTGCGGCCTAGTAACTACAAAACCCAAATCAATGAAGAAATTACAAATTTAACGAAAACCCAATTTAGGCTGCAAAAACACAAGCTTATAAGTACATTCACAAAAATAAATTGTCCCAAGACCCCCCAAATCTAACAAAGTAATTTCGATCCAAAACAATTAAAATTAAAATAACCATCAGGTGAAAACAACAAGAATACCAAATTACCCAAAAACAAAATTAAAATAAATAGCCATAGGCATGTTGATTACTATGTATGTAATCAGAGAGCCACATGCAGATTACCAAAACACATAATTAAAACACAAGTGAAGCTTGAAGATTACTAGATGGCCACATGAAGCTTAGACAAACTATCATTAAACACAATTAAACTTAAACACTAACTAGAATATGAGGTGGCCAAGTGAAGCTTGGAGAGGGATAGAGCCGCGCAGATTAAGTGGAGAAATAGAGGATTAAGGATGTTGTGCAGTTGTTGAGTTATTTGAGTGAGAATGTGGGAGGCATTCGTCTTGTAGCTCTTGAGTAATGCAAGTCCAGCCGTGGGCCACCACCAACAAGTGTAAATCATGTGTGTGAGTGAGTTAGGGTTTTTCAAATTGAATGTTGAAAATAGAAATTGAGTTAGGTTCAGTTAGATTTTAGAGATTTATTTTTTGGATTAGGCTTGGGCTTGGGGGCTAGCAAATATAAATTGTTTGGGTCTTTAACTTCAGTAGTTGGTAGTGCGCTTAGGCTTTTAAGTACTTAATTTCAATACATATAATTTTTTTATTAAATATATTTTTGTATTTCAAATGAAAATCCTGGGGTTTTTTTTCCCGGGCTCGAGTCCACCCCATACAGCTTGTGTTTGAAAATTTCACCCTGACCTTGGCTTTAATCCCCGCATTTCTAGGCAATTACCTAAAGCCAGGTTTTCAGGGGCCGTGGCCCTAGTCGAGCCATTTTGCACTCCTATTTTTAGGATGTCCATATCTATTAAAACTTATCAAAATTATTCTTAAAAATTACATGTAAGTCTATATATTTTATAATTTTAATTTATACCTTTAATTCAAGTTTTGTTACTTTTTTTTAATTCAAGTTTAAAAATATAAAATTAATGGCATGATTTTGCTTAATATTTATCTTATAATTATAAATTATAAATTGCTCACTATATTATATTTAATACTTTTACTCTAAAAATTTTATTTTTCTTTTTAAAAGAAAATATATTATATATCTCATTAAACAATTAAAAGCACTTTAAAATTTTAAATTATTTTAACAATAATATTTAAATTTGATAATTAATTACTTTATAATGAAACTTTAATTCAAGTAAATGTGGACAAAGATGACGTTATATACTAGAAAACATTCATCTTTAAATTTTATAGATAACCGAAGACATTTGAGAAAGAACCTGTCATCTATTAAGTGGCATTATTTAAAAATACAAAGATGAGTGTTTTTAGTTAAAACAAAATTGTATAAGTCTACATATTGTTTGTGTTGTTGGCACTTGGAGGAAATCCTCAAGCGAATGTAAATGTCGTAAATTTCACAGGTGATTCTAAGGATATGCAGATTGCACGTTAATGCATATGGCAACTGCATACAAAGGAGTTTGATGATAAATTGTTTAGTCTTATTGATATGTACAGTTTGGGAAACAATGGTTAGGCAACATAAATTTATGAAGAATGCCATCACTAGGTCGAAACATTTTTTTTAGAATCATTTTCTATATAATATGCGGAGTACTTAAAGATATGATGAGAGGATAAATTCATTCTTAAATCGAATTCTCCAATGTAAGTTGTTTGAGTTCATTCTTCAAACAGATAGATTTTAGAGAAGGCTAAAGAATACCAAAGTGAACAATGATAACAACGCTTTCAACATTCATCCAATTCTATGCATACAACTTTAGAATTATGACGAACATGGTGCAAACGTATATACAAGGTAATTAAGTTTTCGTGTCAGTTAAAGAACATATTCAAGAGGGAGTGTATATTGATAATTGATACGTGCTTGAAGGTGATAAGCAAAATTATTTTGAATTTTGAAAAAGATATAGGTTAATGTTAAATTTAAAATACATTAGAAAATATGTAGAACAAAAAACTATTTTCGAAGAACTTAAACAAGCACATCCTAAACTTTGATACATGAAGTAAATTAACCATATTTCAACGTAAGTAATTTCTTAACAAAATATTGTTTTTTGCAAAATATTTGTACTAGGAATTAACTTATGTGGAACATATTTCCAATTTTTATTGGGCTTGTTGGAATTGGACTTAAAACAATTAAAGAGTCAAACTTCAAAGTTCACTATCCCTTCAATGTCACTATCCTATACTAAAATTATTTTTGCGTATTATTATAATGGAATATTTTGTAAACTATAGGATGATGACATTGAAAGAAATAAAGTAGCATTCATTACCTCAAAACCCCCTATTCATGTGTAGATTAAATAATACCATTTTTTTTTAATTTCTAACCCCTACCATATTAAAAAGGGACATATTGATCGAACAATGCTAATAAGTTGCATGCAACAATTTGGAAGTACGAAATCTGCGTAATTGTATTATGACATTAAATATGGGAATAAACAATCATGTAAACTTTATTTTAATAATGAAATAGGATTATAAAAGTTCATAGAATACCTTTAGAAACATAATTACCATTAACATGTGCAATGCTTTCTTAAACCTTTTTATACCTTTAATTAGAATATTCAAAACCCAAGTTACCCAATTCCTCGCAACCAAGGTATTATAATATCGACTGATATATGTAAGTATTAAGGAATGACATATGTTAGTGACGTAGGATAAAAATAATTATTGGCTTATAGGAACCAACAATCAACCTTTTACTCAAGTAGGTCTTATGGGAGATTGACATAAAATACATGATTGGCTAACCTAATATGTTACACTAGTGTAGCTCCTTTAAGTCCCACTCCTAAATGCTCTATATTTCTTAAGTGTAAAAAGTAAATAAAGTTGTGCTATGTCTAAGAACTCAACCTTTTGGCCTAATGGTGAGTGCTTGATCCTAATAATTGGTATCAAAGAAATCTTAGGATTATTCGTAGAGGTAGCGAGATTGTTGGCCTATGAGGACCAACAATTAACCTTTTGACTCACATAGGTCTTATAGGTCATTCGCATAGAGTACATTATTGGCTGACCTATAGCACTATAATGGCGTAGCCCGTCAAGGCTTATCTACAACATTTATGAATGTGAGATTCTACATCGTTTAAAGTGTAAAAAATTATGCTATGGCTAATTGCTTAAGCTTTTGTCCTAGTGATCAGCATTTGATCCACTTCATCAATACTAACAAATAAAATTTTCATCAACTTAAAGTTCGGGAATTTGACCAAACAAGTAGCAAATCAGGAAAACAAAAGTAGAAGAAAAAGATTAATTTATATAATTTGAGAGTATAATACATAGTGAATAATGGAATTTCACATTCCATATAGAAACCAATTAGGTAAATTATCATTTATAAGATTAGCAACTTGGATCAAGATACAGGGTAACTAGAGACTTCAATACAATCCATCCTTATCGAGAAGGGTAATGCTATGTATTCCCAAAATTTATTATTCAAATTCCTTTTCTTTTTCCCTTTCCTACAACTTCGTTTCCTTAAAAAGAGTTAGCAATTGCCAAGAAAAAGGAATCACGATCACATAATAAACAATTTATCAACGAAAATTGGTAAATATAAAACAAATATCCTATACATAATAGAACTTAGTAAAATGAACAATCAAATAACAATTGAACTTGAAAAATATAATGGAGAAAATTCGAAATGAAACAATGTACCATTGATCAAAGTCACTACATTACTTGCTATTGTTTAAAGAGGAAAAATAATTTTCATCATCTTTAATGAACAGTCAAAAAGGGAAAACAAACAATTACAATATAAAACCAAAGAGCTAAAAAACTCAAAAAGTTATATGTGAAGGATTTGAAGCACTAGATAATTACTTTCATCTTCTTCATCGCCTTCACCCTACTTATCTCTTTCTTCTTCATGTTGAATATTGTCTATAAAAAAAAATATAGAAGGAAAACAAAAGAAATCATTGAAAAACAATCATATATCAACTAAAATTGAAAACTGTAACAACTAAAGAAAATTCAAAAATTAAGTTTTAATCATTTCCAAATCATAAAAATTACTACTCAAATTCTTCTTACTTTTCCTGCTTCTTTCAGCTTCATTTCCTAAAAAAGATTTAAAAACTATCGACAAAAAGAAACCACAATCACATAATAGACAATTTATGAACTAAAATTGATAATTACAACACAAATATTCTATATGTAAAAGAGTTAAAAACTATCAACAAAAAGGAACTTGGATTACCTAATAAACTATTCATGAGCTAAAATTGATAAATGCAACACAAATATCCCAAACATAAGAAAACATAATAAAATGAATAATCATATTCGAACTAAAATTCAAAACTATAATAGAGAAAATTCAAAATAAAATAGTGTATTATTGGTCAAAGTTACCATTTTACCTACTATTATTTGAGGTGGAAGTGAAGAATTTTCATCATCTTCAATGAAAAGGCAAAAATGGAAAACAAACAATCATAATGTAAAACCAAAGAGCTACAAAACTCAAAAAGTTATATGTGAAGCACTAAATAATTACCTATATCATCGTCTTCATATCTTTCAGCTCATTCTATTTTGGAATCATGATTATAAGAGATTATTTGCCATTTTTGTTCTTGCCATATTGTGTTGTAATATTTGATGATATTGTAAATATTTGCCAGCTGTCTATTACCTTAAGTCATGTAGTTTCTTATAATAATCTCTTGATAGGTTTGTATATATTTGTGTAATCTGATCAAAGAAATATATAAGAATTCTCAATTATTCTCAATCGTTATATGGTATTAGAGCTTGCAGGCTTAGTCGCCACCAACAGATCTAGAAAACTTTGTAACTCTATCTTTTTCAACCACTGCTTCTTAAACCACTTCTTCGTCTTCAACCTCATCTAGTGTTTAAATTATTAATCCTTTTGAAAACTCAATAAAACTTATCTCTTTCAATGTTCTACACAAGCACAATTAAAACTCACCAGTATTGACAATTATAGAGCATAGAAATTGCAATTTCAAACCTTATTCATTGGTTATGATCTTCTCGGCTTTGTGGATAGGTCCAAACCATGTCCTAAGCCAACCATTATGATCAATGAAATCACTACCCCAAATCTAGAATATTCATATTGGATCTGTCAAGACCAGCTACCTAATTCTTAATGCCATTATTAGTTCCCTCACACCATCACTTATATCATTCATTACCACTACTCAAACGTCCTATGATGTACGGCTCATGCTTGCACAAACCTATGCTAAACCATCCAGAGGCAGAATTCTTCAAGTTAAAGGATATCTCAAGAACCCTGTCAAAGGCACACAAAGTATTACAGAGTTCACGCATTTTGTAAAAAGTCATACTGATGAACTTGCACTTCTCGGAGCACCTATGGATACGGAAGATCTAACAACAAAAGTCCCTGATGGACTTGGTGATGAATACAAAGGTCTCAAGTCCGTTGTTCAAGCTCGCAAAAGTCCAATATCCTTTGAAAAATTATATAAGAAACTTATCACCTTAACTTGAAACTAGTCTCAACAAGCCATATCTAATGCTATGCTTTCTTGCCACTACTAATCCTACCACAAAGTCATATGGAAGGAAGAATCAAGGCAGCAACTCAGGAACCAATACTTTTCTCGTGCCCATAATTGCTCTATGCGACCACCTTCTTCATCCTCCAATAATGGCTTCTAGTCTTCCAAACCTTATAAAGGCTATGGTCAAGTTTATAATCAACAAGGGCACACAATCATATGTTAGCTCATATTTCATTTTGTTCCATGGAATCAAGTACCCACAAATTTCAGTATGAGTTATCATCCAGCCTACACTCATCATGCTCACTTTACAGGCACTGTTGCCCCCTCCAACCTCACAAGCACATTCCATTGTTGCCAATATATCATAGTTGCTTGATAGTGGTGCATCCTATCATGTTAACTTGGACTTGAGCAATCTTTCTTTTCATTCTCCTTACGACGACACTAATGACATTATGATTGGAGATGGCACAGGCTTATCCATAAACCACACTGGTTCCCTCTCTTTTAACTCTAATTCTCATATTTTTACCTTTAAAAATGTACTCTGTGTTCCATCCATGACCAAGAATTTAATTTCAATCTCTCAATTTTGTCAACAAAATAATGTCTCTATGGAATTCTTACCTTTGGCATGGGGGGGCATCTTATATAAGGACAAACTAAGGATGGTGTCCATGTGTGGCCAATTCATGGCAAACTTTTATCTCCCATATTTGCCTTTTATGGAGTCAAAACATCTTCCTCTGAGTGGCATAATGGATTAAGACATCTTTCTCTCAGAATTCCTAATTATATTGTCTTTAAAAATAATCTTTCTCTTTCATCTTCGGGTATGTCATCGTTAGCTTGTAATGCTTGTCATTGTCATAAAAGCCACAAAATCCTATTTTTATTTTCTACTATTTCCACTAATTTTCCTCTTAAACCTATTTATTCTTATGTATGGATTTCACCTATTTCACATGATGATTACAAATATTATGTTTTATTAGTTGATCATTTTATGAAATATATGTGGCTGAATCCATTGCAACAAAAAATCTGAGGTTTATAATGTGTTTATTCGTTTCAAACAAATAGTGAAAAAAATATTTTGGTCATTCCATCATCACCAGTTGCATTGACAATGGTGGTGAATACCAACCTTTATGAAATTTTCTTTTAACTTAAGGCATATCTCATCTTACCAGCCCACGTCACACTTTAGAACATAATTGGTACTCCGAGCGTTGTCATCAGCACATTGTTGAGATAGGTCTCAGTTTATTTAGCCATGCCTCTGTTCCTACAATCAATTGGACTCATGCTTTTAAAATTGCTTTCTATCTCGTTAATTACATGCCTACCTCTATAATGCATCTGCTCTCAGCCTTTGAGAAAACTTTTAGGATATCTCCAAATTGTAATAAACTTCAAGTATTCGGGTGCTTATGTTATCCTTGGCTAAAACCTTACACTCACCACAACTCAAGCCACGCTCAAAGCCCTATGTTTTCTTAGGCTATTCCCTTACTAAAAGTGCCTACCTTTGTCTTGATCCTTAATCCTCAAAAATTTTTGTATCTTATCATGTCAATTTTGTCAAATTTATTTTCCTTTTCAAATCTCTTTAATCGAGTCTTTCGTGACCCACATCTTAAACATCCCCTTAATAGCATCCTAACTCTCCACCTTTCTTTCCTCTTCCACTTGAGTCTTCTACACATGTTTTGCCACTTAACACCACAACCCATGCTTTTATGCACTCTGACACTATCCTTAGCTTGTTTAAGTTGTCATTGTCACTTGACATGCTGTGTTTGAGTCCTCCAGACATACCTAACCTAACTCCTTCCTAAACCAGTCCGCCTCACTCTTTGAGCCCTCTCTCACACGGCACCCCTAAATCTCTCAAAACCTTCTCTACCCCATAACACCTACCATATGACTAAAAGAGCTAAGAATAACATCTCTAAACCTATTCAAAAGCTTAACCTTGTCACCACTCTATCACTCTTAATTGAACCTAATCCATAAGCCATACTCAAGCCATCAAAGATCCGAAACAGCATCATGCAATGTCAAAAGAGTTTAATGTTCTTGTCCGTGATGGCACATGGGAACTTGTTCCATCATTTCCCAGTTAAGATCTTGTTGGCTGCAAAGGCATTTTTTGCAGTAAACGTTTATCGGATGGTTCCATTGATAGGTACAAAGCGCATTTTATTGCCAAAGGCTTCAATCAATGTGCTATTATTGACTATCATGAAACATTTAGCCCTATTGTCAAACCAACCATGGTACGCCTTATTCTCACTATTGTCATATGTTAAGACTGGCATCTTCATCAACTTGTTGTCAATAATCCTTTTTCTCCAAGGCCATTTTTCTATAGATGTTTTTCATGGTTCAACCAATTGGTTTTATGTCTGACTCATATCTGTAAACTCCGCAATGTATCATGGGCTCAAATAGGCACCTCAGGTTTATTATCAAAAGTTATGAAACTTTCTTCTTGCCTCTGGCTTCATCAACTCTCACGTTGACACCTCACTATTCATTTATCAACATGGAGGTCATATTCTCTATCTTCTTATTCATGTCGATGATATCATTGTTACTGGTGATGATGACAGTGTGGTATCTTATTTCATACAATTAATTTCCAATTGGTTTTCTCTCAAAGATCTTGTTCCTCTATCTTTCTTTTTGGGTGTTGAGGTCATACTGCATAAGGTTGGACTATTTCTCTCTCAAAAACACTACATCAATGATTTTCTTGCTCACACTAACATGACTGAAGCCAAACTAGTACAAACAACACTTGCTAGTAGTGTCGCACTCACCCTACATTCAGGCACTTCCATTATTGATCTGATCGAATATCGTGCAACTATTAGTAACTTATAATATCTATCTCTTACTCAACCAAACATTGCATACACTATCAATAAGTTTTCTTAGTTCATGCGTAAACCCATAACCAATTATAGGTTGGCCATTAAACATCCTCTTCGTTATCTTTGTGGCATCATTGATCATGGACATCTTCTTTACAACTATTTGCCTATTACTCTTCAAGCTTTCTTTGATGCTAATTGGCTAGGTAACAAGGACAACTCCAACTCCACTAATGCTAGCTTATCCGTCTTGGTTGTAACTCCATTTCTTGGAGCTCTAAGAAGTAATGCATTATAGCTTGCTCATCCACTAAAGCCGAATAAAATACTATAGCAAATGCCACCACTGAGGTTACTTGGCTTTGTTCTTTCCTTTTTGAACTTGATGCTCAATCTTCTAGCACACCTGTGATATATTATGATAATATCAATGCCACCTACTTATGCTCTAACCCCATGTTTCATTCTCGTATAAAGCATGTTGCTATTGATTTTCACTTTATCCAGGGCAAAGTCCAAAGTAGGGAACTTTGTATATCTCATGTCTCTTCCTCTGATCAGCTTGCTGATACTTTGACCAAGACTTTCTCACGTGCTCAATTTCACAATTTGCGTTCCAAGATTGGCGTCACAAATAGCTCCACCATCTTGCGAGGGCACTTTATGGGATCAGGATTACAGGAGATTATTTGTCGTATTTGTTCTCGCTGTATCATGTTGTAATATTTGATGATATTGTGAATATTTGCTATTTGTCTATTACCTTAATTGCTATAGTTTCTTGTAATAATCTCTTCATAGGTTTGTATATGTTTGTGTGATCTGATCAAAGAAATATACAAGAATTCTCAATTATTCTCAACCATTATACATTCTTCTCTTTCTTCCTCATTTTAAATATTGGCCATAAAAAAGTATAATAAGAAAATAAAAGAAAGCATAGGAAAACAATTAGATATTGAACTAAACTTGAAAACTCTAACTGCTGAGGAAATTCAAAATTTAATTTGTAATCATTTCCAAATCACAAATTTTACTACTCAAATTCTTCTTAAATTGTTTACTTCCTTCATGTTCATTTCCTTAAAAAAAAAAAAGTTAAAAACTATTAACGAAAAGGAACCATGATCACATAATAAAAAAGCTTATCAACTAAAATTAATAATTACAGCACAAATATCCCATGCGTAAAAGAGTTAAAAACTATCAACAAAAAAGAACCATGATCACGGAATAAACATTTTATGAACTAAAATTTATCAGTACAACACAAATATCCCAAAAATCAGAAAATATAGCAAAACGAACAATCATATTTGCATTGAAATTAAAAACTGTAATAGAGAAAATTCAAAATGAAATAGTGTATTATTGATCGAAGTCACTATATTACCTGCTATTATTTGAGGTGGAAGTGAAGAATTTTCATCATCTTTAATGAAAAGTGAAAAAAGGAAAACAAACAATCACAATATAAATCTAAAGAACTAGGAAACTCAAAAAGTTATATGTAAAGCATTTGAAGCACCAAATGATTACGTTCATCAACTTTTTCATCTTTTTTCTTCCTCATGCTGAATATTGTCTACAAAAAGTATGAAAGAAAAATAAAAGAAAGAATAGGAAAAAAATAAAAAATGAGCTAAAATTGAAAATTGTAACTGTTGAGGAAAATTTAAAAATTAATTTTTAATCATTTCCAAACCACAAAATTTACTGATCAAATTTCTCTTACTTTTCCCACTTCCTTGAAGTTCATTTTCCTAAAAAAAGAGTTAAAAATTGTCAACAAAGGAACTACAATCTCAATTCTCATCATTCTTAGTGAAAAGGCAAAAAAAAAAAAAAAAAAACAAACAACCATAATATAAGATTGAAGAGTTGGAAAACTCAAAAAGTTATATGTGAAGCACTTGAAGCATTAGATGATTACCTTAATCTTCTTTAGCTCCTTCATTACTAACCTCATGAAATTCATCTCTTTTATTAATTTCTATTAAAAAATAAAACATAAAAGAAAAACAAATGTTTAATGAAATAAAATTGATAAATGATACACGATATATCTAACCACATAAGAAAGCATAGGTAAACAATCAAATATGAATAGAAATTGAATTGTAGAGTTAGAAGATTCGAAATAAATCATTGTATCATTGATCAAAGTCACTACATTACCTAGTGCTATTTCATAATGAGGGAAGGCATTTAAACCAAAGTCATAGTGTTCATCTTCTATTAAAAAAAAAAAGAGAAGAAAACGAAAGCAAATAATTACATGAACAGAAATTGAAATCTAAATAGATAGAAAAATCAAAAGGTTATTATGCAACATTAGATAAAAAAGCATAAAAACAAAACAAATAGTTTAGGAAATAAAATTGATAAATAATACAAGATATGCAATTACATAAGAAAGCATAGGTAAACAATAAGATATGATTCAAATTACAAATTGTAAAAGTTGCAAAATTTTAATCGAATAAATGTATTATTAATCAACGTCACTACATTACCACCTACTGATTCATAGGAAGATGAAGAATTATGGTCAGCAACATCGTGCTTAGCTTCCAAACAAAAGTAGAAAACAAAATTAAACAAATAGTATGTGAATAGAAATTGAAAACTAAAAAATAATTGGAAAACAGCTATCTTCCATAGAAAGCATAGGAAATCAAATATGAATTGAAATGGATCAGTGTATCATTATTCAGAGACACTATTTTACTTGATACTGGTCCATGAGCTATGAAATTTTGGTTAACACCAAGATGCACATCTCTTATAAAAAAGAAAAATTAATGTTAATGAGGATGCTTCTATAAAAAAGTAGAAAATGAAAATAAACAAATAGTATATGAATTGAAATTGAAAACCTAAGAACTAGAAAACAACCATCTTTTATAAAATGCATAGGAATACAAACAATCAAATATTAATTGAAATGAATCAGTGTATCATTGTTCAAAGACACTGCATTACCTTTTGTTGGTTTATTGGGTAATGTATTTCAATCAAAACCATGGTGCTCATCTCCTACAAAAAAGCAAAAATTAATGTCAATGAGGATTAAAACATATAAGGTCAAGAAGGGCTACATTCAAATTTAATAGAACGGGGGAAAAAGGTTGATAATTTAGGCAATGCTCAAAGATGCAAAAAAGAAGCAGCTGAAGAAAGCATATGAAAACAAACAATCAAATATGAACTTAAATGAACCAGTGATCATTATTCAAATGTACTACATTACATGATATTATTTCATGAGTTGTGGAATTTGGTCAAAACCATAGTGTTTATCATCTATAAAAAAGCAAAAAAAATGAAAACAAATAATTACTATACGAAAATTAAAAATTGAAGAGCTGAAAATCTAAAAAATACACCAAACAAATAACAGGAAATCAATGTTTACCTCATGGTAACAAATTTTTATAGTTATACTCCTATGATTTCACATATCTCTTATAAGTCATTTTGGCCAGTTTCTTCGATCGACCTTATTCATTGTTCTATTTAAAGTCCACACCTTCAATGGCTTATACCAAGATTGATCAATATCTCTATGCGTAAGCCCAAACTAATGTAGGCATAATCCTAGAGTGTGATGAGCCACCTTGTTGAAACAAATGAGATGCATTTTACTGCAAGCGACTCTTGCCTGAATTATATAAAACTCAGGTAAATTTTGTCTCCTGTGATATGACAACCATTCAATCTACAAGAAGAAAAATAAATCAAAACCTAATATACATGCATGCATGCATGCATACATACACACACACACACACACACACACACACACACACACACACACACATATATATATATATTAAATAGAACTGTTACTTACATCGCCAAGTCACTCTTGTGCTATATCTCCAAAATTCAATTAGCGTCTTCCAGGTTTTTTTTTTTGTTATGATTTGGCAGTGATTTTTTACCACTGCAATATTATTGTGCCCTCCATACGAAGAACGTAATTTTCAACATCCATCAAATATTTAACAAATTTGAGGATATACACTAAGAGGAATAGTTATTAAAAAAAAGAAGAAGAAGAAGTTAGTGATCTAAGATATACTATAATCATAAAAATTTGCAACATAAATAATTGTAACTTCAAATGAATACTTACAAGTACAACATAGGTAGTACTGGCCATTATTTCATAATCACTATCCTTATATGCTATTAAATAAACTATAATCATTACTTCAAAATCACTATCATTATATGTGAGTAGGCATATCCATGAATTTTGATTTTAATTTCTTAAAAGTTAGAAAGCAAGAATTTTGACAAATATCACTACCTAAAAGTTTTACAACCATTTAACACTTGGTTGTGTACATTCTCGTAATCGATTTTCCATCTATTAGCAAGCCAGTTAGGTGTAACACATCCTCTAACCTTAAATAGATGCCCTTTAGATAGTTTATATAAATACCTTGATTAGACTTGTTATATCTAGCATTAGCTATAGAAATAAGATCCATTACATGGACGATAAGATAGCTAAGGTCTAACAATTTTGAGAAATATGTGTTTTGAAACCTGGACTTCACTCTTGGGTCAAGTTCCCAAATTAATAAATTGTCAATGTGGTCTTGAACTTTCGACTGTAAAAGAAGAAGCAAAATCAAAATATCAAATGAAGAATATAAACTTAACACTAATATGGTTATCATTCAAACTATAACAAGTAAGTTTATTACCAAGGGCATAATCCCGTTGAAAAAAGCATTATGCCCTACAAAATAGTCAATTTCGAGGACAAAACACCGTCCGACACCCTCCATATTGCTAGGTTTGGAAATACTACAATTGTGATGGGTCATCAAAATTATCACTTTTTTCGAGGGCAATATACCCTCAGAAATATGTTAGTATATCATCGGAAATTATCTTTTATCAAGGGCAATTCTTGTCGACAAAGAAAATTACACCGTTGAAACATATACTTAGTGAGGGCAACTATCATTGAAAATGTGTAATTACACTATCAAAAATATAATAATAAATTTATAAAAAAATCAAAATATATGTTGTTGTAATGGGGTTTGCCATCAAAAATTGTTAAATGTCAGTAAAAGAAAAAATATTACTTTCTATAAATCATTACTTTTCAATTTGGATATCACATGATTTGTAATAATAGAAAGGATAATAATTATTTAATAACTTAATATATGTTGGTGTTTGACACGTGCCATCATGCACATACAGTACACATAATCATTTTTGTTTTGTCATCTAATGATAAAAACATTAATGTAGATTTATTTCTTAGAGCTATTATCTCATATTTTAGGGAATTAATTGATGTGCATAATTTGGAATCTTTATCTTATAGGAAATTTCTCCCTTGATCATATTTTTAGATTAGGATATCGTTTGAGTTTATTTGATATATCATATATTTGATTAAGGATAAACTTGATAATTATTTATCTAAGTTTATCACTTAAATGAGTGAGATATGTATGATTTATCCTTATGCTTGTTTTATATAACTTCCTATTTATTATTAATCTTTATCTAACCATTTTCAATGAAATAATTACAGGTTTCTATGATAAAGATCAACACTTTATATAGCTATTTTTTTAGCTTATATAAAGATGACACACATTCAAGTCAAATGCAGAACAAGAACCGTGAAAACATTTTGAGTGTGTTCTTCATTGCAA
This sequence comes from Boswellia sacra, assembly GCA_013180625.2. Lineage (NCBI taxonomy): Eukaryota > Viridiplantae > Streptophyta > Magnoliopsida > Sapindales > Burseraceae > Boswellia > Boswellia sacra. The sequence goes on along the minus strand of SNVD02009237.1, from coordinate 289,457 downwards.
AAGCTTTAAAGCTTTGAGTGTGTTTAGATTGTATATGACTCATATGTGTTAAGTATGTATACAAGTTCGATTTGTGAGTGTCATAAAAGTTGTGTAAGCTTAAGTGAGTTGAGTAATTACATAAGTTAGTAACAGTCATCTTGGTTATGTCTGACAAAACTAGTGTAGTTAAGTCTAACATATCTGTGAAGTGAAACATTGGAAGAGTGTATGAAGGATTATGACTGTAATCTAGGTTGATCAAGTTTGCATAGATTACATTAGTGAGTGAGTGAGTGTCTACCACTTTAAAGAGTCCTAAGTCGAGTGTAAGCATATACAAAATAGTGGATTACGACTCTTGTTGCCCGAGGATATATGCTAGTTTATAGCCAAACCACGTAAAATTCTTTGTTCCGTATTTCTTAACCGTTTGAGTTACGTTTATGTTAACTATCCATAACTGCTAAAACTAACAATATCTATCCATCAAATTGTAATAAAAAAATAAAATAAAAGTTATATGAATACTTCATAAAAGTAAATAATCACCATTAAATTTTAATTGTACTGTACAACATAAAAGTAGCATCCATCATAAAAGGAAGATTTTTTCAACTTCATAAAAAGCTTTCCTTGAATAAGTCCTTGTCTTCACTTTCTTTTCTTTAATCATTTTGTTTGTCATGTTTCAAGTCTTTAATTTTTGCATCATTGTTCTATACAAAAAGAAAACAGTAACTTTACATCAGCTCAAGAGAATAACAACTTTGAGCTATTGAATCTTGGAAATATATGCTGACAGTCATTTTTAACTAAGCATCAAATCACTAGGTTTCCAAAGTACTAATTCCAATAATAAATTGATAAAAAGTCAAGCTATCCTAAGTAGCCAAACATAAGTTAAAGGTAATAGCATGCTAGAATACTTTTCTAATTACTAGCCCTATTTGTCAATTTCTTTCTCTATACAACAAAAAAGGTTTTTTGTGTCGGCCGAAAACTGACACATATCAAAATACATGTCGGTTTTCGCGCGACATATATGGCCCTGACACGTATTCTATATGTGTTACTTGGTCAAACTGACACAAGAATACGTGTCGTTCAAAAACAGACATGTATCAACAAATGTGTCACATAGTAACGGATTTTATCAAATATGTGTCAGTCATTAAGTGACACATATGTTGTGTCGGTCAAAAAACGACACAAAGTTTCGAATTAACTAAATGTGTCTATCAATAAGTGACACATATGTTGTGTCGGTCAAAAAATGACACAGACGTGTCATTCCTCGACCGACACATATTGCCTCCTGAAACATATGTGTCATTCGACGACCGACATATAATTCATACTAAGTGACACATATTCCATATTTTTGTAAATATTATGTGTCGGTTATTGGCCGACACTTAGTTTTAAAATATTTAATACGTGTCATTCTCTGACCGACATATACTTCATAAATTAAGTGACACATATTCTACAATTTCGTGTATCATTATGTGTCGGTTTTCGGCCGATACTTATTTTAGAAAAAATGTAATACGTGTCGGTCTCTGACCGACATATACCTCATTACTAAGTGACTGCGTGTCCTTTATGTGTCGGTTTTTGGCCGACACGTAACTTGTAGAAATATATAATACGTGTCAGGATCTGCTGATAAAACTCATAAATAAGCATACAAGAAACCAAATAAGCAATAATACATAAAACTCAACAGACCAACTAGGATTTGTAGTCAAAGTATATAAAATGGCATATGTGGCAATGCCTTTATCAATGCAACTCATTAACCAGAACAAAAAGAGAAAAATAGCACTAACTTGAGGATCTACCTCACACTCTATCAAACAAAACAGGTCCGTACTTAACAATAAAAGACCAAGAACTAACCCATTGTCAAAATGGCCATACCTCCTTTGCAGCATCAATGCTTTTGCAGACAAAAGCATCCTGTTTCTTCATCATTTCTACATAATGTTGCATACTATCCCGTTTCTTCATCAGATTCCTGGCAAACATCAAGCAAATAACTACAAACCCAACTCCAGCAGCTCCTCCGAGAATTATAGCCACTGTCTTTCCGATATTTGGCCCTGGCTCTACATCATTAATCAGCATTTGAACATATATCTTCCCATACCAATAAAACTATTTTATATAGGAGAGATAGGGCCACATGTTCAAGTCAACAAAAATATTACGTTGACAGAGTAGTGCAGTTTATGCATGTCTTCATACAGTTTATGCAGTTTCTGCAAGTCAACAAAAATCTGTGCAAAGCCAGCAACTTCATACAAAATATAGCAACCAAGTAGCTGCACTCTTGCGGCTATAGTTTTCTAGCATAATGTGTCTGATAATCCAACAAATTCATTTATGTTTTAGGGTGCATAAAAGTAGCCCACACGAAGCCCTCAGGCCCATGGAACTTTTTGATTCCATTCTGATAATCCAAAATCTAAACACAAAAGCTATTATGGTTCAACTCATCCATTTATCACCACACAATGAAACAACAATAATTTCCACAGTATTGGATTGAATTTTATTTAAAGGTATAATTGTTACTCTCCTCCGAAGATCACCATTTTGAAGCAATTGTTTTCCAATTTTTTCAGTGTCTACAATAACATTAAACCTACATATATTAACATTGATTTTTGCCTACTGTTTCAATACCTCGAATGTTTTCCCAGTTTTCTACATTATCCAAGAAAATAGCTCAATGAGAATCAAGTATTGAGCGAATCATGACGACTAAAAAAATTCCTTGCTATATGATGCTTTTGTAACTCTGATAGAAATTCCTAGCTAAACTGTTAAATTGTAAAACTAAGTCCAGGAAAGAATTTAGATGGCAAAACATCAAAACATTATCCACACTATGATACTTGATAGCTAATCATAACTGCAATGCATTTAAACCTCGACTATGGTTGTAGTTTTTCATCAGGCAACTGAACATAATTTTTTGTACAATCAGATGGAAATTAAATTTAGGTTCTTAACTTATTTTTCATTTAGATTCCGTCTATTTAGTTAAGTGATTCACATAATACTCAAAGTTATTCATATGAAATAAACTTTATCATTACAATTACATTAACAGAAAACTATTGATTTGGTATTTGTTTCTGTGTCTAACTCATATACATGCAGAACTCAGATCTCACCTTTAATCCATCTTTATTTCCCTTCAAGACCACTTCAAGATACCGATCCAGGATTTCTTTCTCTAGGCTGAAGCAAAAAATAAATAAAGTTCATCAATAACTACACATGAAATGCACAATCATGCTAAAAGATGTGCCCTCAAGAAACAGAGCAGTTTTAGTTAGGTAATGATTAAGGATGAAGCTCTTGATATCCAATTTTACAACAACTATAGCAAGTGCAAGTAACATAATACAAGCAGCAAAAAGCACACGAAAAGCAACTGGACTAGTATTTCACACAACTAGAATTAAACAATCTTTCTTAGCAATCATCTCCTGCCTACTGCTGAGAGGGAAAATCTAAACCGGCCATAGACCTATTAATTTTAATGTTCTGAGCTAATGCATAAGTTGAAATTTCAACCATATTTATCCAAGTTCTGAAACAGGAGTCTGAAAATTAAATTCAGTAATTCTATGATGTCAAATAAAATAGAAACAGGAACATAAAATGTAAATGAGTGTAGCCAAACTACTTTGATAAGAAAGAATATTCAAGATAAAAGAGTTCAACATAGTACCGACTAGGTAGGCCAGGATACATGGTACTCCCTCCACTTAAAACTATGTGCTGGTATAGCTGCAAAGATAAAATCAAAATTCCAATAGATTAGAGTTTATATGCATACAAAATAGACAGAAACTACAATAAGGTATTGGATCCATATTTATCCAATCCTCCAAAAAGCTCAAAAAGTTATTATTATGTTAATACAAAGTTTATAATTTCTAGAAAAAAGGAAAAGAAAAGAACCGTAAGAGTTTGCTAATCAATCACATTATTGATGAACAAACATCTCAATCTCATATCATTCATCAAGACCATCTATTCTGTTCATCATATTAGTCAAAGAATAAGTTCATTGAAGTTAATAAATAACCACTAGGCCTAAACGTTTAATTTGATAAGTAAAATAATAAAAAACCATTTGATTAATCACAACAATTTCTAAGATCTGTAGCCAAAGAAGAATTTAATTCCAGTTGTTAAATAATCTACTTGATCTGATAGCCTATGTCAATAGGATATAGCTCAACCGGTAGTATTTAGGCTATTATACACCTCTGCATGTTCCTCATCGATCTAAAGCTTAAAGAAAAAGGTGAAACACTGCCAGTATTGGCAAACTTCCAAATCATACAGAAAAAGAGAAAAATATCTATATAATGATACAGATATTGTAGCAAACCGGCAGCATTATTTGCACAAAGAAAACAAATTATATACATCCTTACCATAATCCATGTTTCAAGATACAGTACAAATGCAAATAAAAGCACGAGATTTTACAAACAGTCATAGTACCATCATGCGGTTGTCAATATCCATTTCCTGAATGCAGCGAAAAACCATGTTAGCCATTCCATCGCCTTCAACATCAACAAGTTCCTGAAATCAGAAAGTATTCTTATGATCCACAAGCTTCAACTCACTATATTTTTGTCATTCCAAGCAAAGCATACCATCTATGTCGAATAAGCTTCACTATTAATCTTTCCTCATCAAAAACCCCACAAATGCAAATAGGCAAGAATCAATGTTCTGTTTTAGCACTACCAACAGCAACCTTGGCATCACCTGGCTGGTCTTCAAGGCATTTCTCCATAGTCAAATGTGGAATCAGCAAATGGCAAAAAAGAGAGAGAAGATGCAAAGAGAATAGAAGACTTCAATAAATAGTGCAGCAAGTAACTTAACACTCAAAAGTACATGACAAGAAGTAAGAGTTTGAGAATATAAGCACCTTTATAGCATTCTCTTTTTCACTCCTGAGAGTGTATCAACTCTCGCAGATAAAGTTTTTACTTCCCCACCCATGCTGGCTTCCTTTTCAGCGGTCAAGCTTGACACTTGCTTTTCCATTTCCTGTATTTCCAGCTGTGTCCGTTCTGTACTTATTCACAATAATTCAACCTTCAAAAGAATAGAAGGAAGCAGAAAAAACAATGAAGTAACTTTAAAGTTTTTGAATGAATTGTAAATAGAAATAACTCCATTAGTTACTTAAATCATTAGATTAATCAAACAAGTTGTCATCTCCAAAAAAAAAAACTTCAAATATTCACAAAACCTCTATCAACATTCTGACCAAATATTGTTTTAACAATTCCAAATCTGTTATATAACAAAATGAGTGAATTCCTACTCTCCTTCCCTCTATTGACTGTAGTCAGCAAGCTATATAAATTCATCTTTTTATAACAAAATGAGTGAATTCCTTATTATTGTCATCTTTTTCGTTAGCAGAACCAGATGCAACAACTACAGTATCTGAACCCCTCATAATGGCTAAATTACACGCTACCTGATCAAAATAATATTGCAAATAGAATAGGTTATAGTACATGTAAATAGTTGAATAATCAAAACCTAATGAATTTAATATAATTTACTTATCGCTGATGAGAAGTCCTCCTCAACCTCCTCAGGGCTAGAAGTTTCCATATCTTTTAACTTCAATTTATTCTTAGCATTCGTGTTGGCAGTTGATGGTTTTTCAGCCACTGCATCATATTCATCTTTCAACTCCACTGGCCCTTGCTCACCCTCATTTTGGGGCACTGGAATAGTATTATTGGAGTTTCCAGACTTCACTTCATTCAATTGTGCTCTTAGCTGGGCTATGATGTTATCTTTCTCTGCTAACTGTCTCATAACATCCTTAATACGTCTCTTTTCTTTGTAACCACCTCTGAAATATGCAGTTGGTGTCACATATTTCCCCACCCCCTAACTCGACCACTATGCTCCTCAGTTTCCAATGCCCTACTAGAATGTCTTGTCTATCAATAGGGTCTAAGACTTCCGATTCTGCTTGCTTTTGGATCTCCTCCTACAACAATTATAAGTTAGTCACTATATACACAACTTATATGCTAATAACAAGCATTTGTATAATGTAATTTTTTTGTTTCAATTTGTTTACTTACAATTTTCTCAATCACAGGAAGAACATTTAGATGGTAATCACCAGTCTTCCTTTTCCTACCTCTTTTCCATAACTCTGAACGGTTAATTGCTGTATCATAATTCCCCGTTTCTTTGCACTACCAGCCAAAAGAAATATGAAACAATTACCATGGAAACCATAAAATCAGATTTGATTAATGAAAAATTTAAGCCTAAATAAATTACCATTTCCTTCTCCACGTGAAGGTAGCCTTTCCTCCCTGTCGTATGATCATATTTATTTTCTCGTCTCTTGGCCTGTTGTCTGCCTCTCAATTCCTTCAAGCACAAACATCTATTTATATTAAATAACATCAACATTTGGATTAAATAAAAACAGGTAAACTAAAGACAAGGCTGGTATACTCTATCTCTTCTATACTATTAATTCATTATTCAAACTAACAATGTAGCATAAAATGTAGGAATTTAAAAAGTCATAATTGCATCAACTATAAATGGAAATAACCTAACAAGACTTATACAGTTAACACCTTCCATTCATTTGCGAACCGGCTTCGAACGAATTTCTCCCAAACTTCATCGCTAATAAAATTGTATTCATCTGGCTTATTTGCTAGGGCATCTTTAATACTCCCACATTTCAACACCCGTTCTGAAGTTAAAACAGTCTTAAACTGCCGCCATGCCCTTGAAGCTTGTTTCATAACATAATCTTTGTGGACTGGATCAACATCGTAGTGGTTCTGGAATTTAAAATGGAAAAAAAACGAATTATGGATTCTAGCAGAACTATTATATAAAAAAACAACACTTATATAACCAAAAATAAAGATAATTTTCATATATAACGAAAAATAAAGATAATTTTCATACCAAAACCGATTCCCATATTCTATCTTTTGTCCCTTTATCCACGAGTCTCCAATCATTTACTAGTATTGAGGTTGCATTGCGTGCTTCGAGACCGATGGTTGAAATAAAGTTGTCTGAAATAGGCCCTTCTTCTGGCGTATTGTACTCATTAAATTGAATTGTAATTCTTTCTTCGTTAGGAGCTCTATTTCTCTTGACATTCTTGCAAATTCTTCTTGTTCTACGAGAAGTTGTTGAACCACCCTCAGTTTGATCATTACTGGACTGTTTTCCTCCACTCATTGTTACAACCTGCACAAAAAAAAAAACTGTCAAACAGCCACTTAAATACTTCCAAGTTATACAACATAGCATGGAATATAAAAGAAACACAAATATATGGTGATGTAACATGACTAAGCAAAATAACTGAAACATTAATCAGCACTACCACAATCTCAATTGTATTTCCTCCATGGTTCAATTATCAACCCAAACACCCTCACAATTATCACGAACGTAGTTGATATCATCATCATCAACTGTATCAAATGATTCAATATTAGGTAAAACATTTACGAATGGATGATGATCAACCAAACTAGGTATTTGGTCATGAATTCTATCGATTTTGTATGATTTGTCATTGGTAAATTGTACCACCGACCATCTACCATCACTTGGGTCTGTAACATAAAACACTTGCTTTGCTTGTGCAGCAAGGATGAAGGGATTTGACTTGTGGCCAATACGAGTAAGATCCACCAATGTCACACCCAAGTCATCCACTCTCACACCCCCGTTGCTGTCCACCCAATCACACTTAAAAATTGGCACAGTTAGTATATGATAATCAAGAACCCAAATCTCTCTTATAACTCCATAGAAAAGCAAGTCTCCCGTAATTGGGTTTTTGTCTTTTGAACTTGCAACCTGCATTGTTGTTGCCTTGACACTAACTCCACTATTTTGATGGACTTTATCATCTCCATGATCTCTTATATGGAAGTGGTAGTTGTTGATGATATAGCCTGAATATCTTGTGACATATGAACGAGGCCCTGGAGCTAACCATTTCAATGTAGAAGACACAGGCTCATCATTATTTATTGAATTCGAAACCTGTAAGAAATAAATATTATGTTAAATGAAATGCTAATATGTTAATGAAGCTATATACACAAGACAATGCAAATAAAGAATACAAATTACCTTATCTTTAAACCATTGGATAAAGCTGCGATTGTGTTGGGTTTGCAACCACTTAGCATTTTTGGCTTGCCTTGGGAAACGATTCTTTAACACTTGCATATGCTCGCTAAGTTGCCAAAACAAAAGAGATAAATTATCATAAGTGATAAATTGAACCTCACGAAAAGCCCAACCATGGAACAAAGTAAGAGAGAGAGAGAGAGAGAGAGGGAGAGACTAACTCAATGTAAGGTTGCACTTCCTCTGTGTTTTCCAACACATATAGATGAGCTTGCTCCCACTCTTCAGCAGTGATGGAGATCACTCTACCCCCAACCAGGGGACTATCAACTTCATCTACATTAACTTCATTTAAATACTTCCCACTAAATTCAATCGCTTCTATTGCAATATAACACTCTGCAATACAACCTTCAGGACGATTTCTATTTCGGACAAACCCTTTTAGAATTTTCATGAAGCGTTCAAAAGGGTACATCCATCTTAAATAAACTGGACCACACAACCTGACTTCTCTAACCAAATGGACCGTTAGATGGACCATTATGTCAAAAAAAGAAGGTGGGAAGTATTTTTCAAGCAAGCACAAGGTAACCACTAGATCACTTTCTATTTGGTTTAATTTAGGCACATCAACAACTTTGCTACAAATATCATTAAAGAACATACAAAACCTTGTAATAGCACATCGAACATGCTTAGGCAAAATTGATCTAATGGCCAAGGGTAAAAGTTGTTGCATAAGGGCGTGACAATCATGGGACTTCAAACCAACAAGCTTTAGATCATCCAATGACACAAGATTCTTAAAGTTTGAACAATATCCGAATGGGGCTCGAAGGTCATACAAAGTTTGGCAAAAAATCTGCTTCTCTTTCTCACTTAAGGAGTAGTAAGCAAGAGGCAAGTATGCTCGGTTGTTTACAACCTTCGGTTGTAACTCCTTTCGTAAACCCATGTGCACAAGATCCATTCTAGTGTTTAGACTATCTTTTGTTTTCCCAGGAATGTTTAACAATGTGCCATAAATGCTCTCACATACATTCTTTTCAATGTGCATGACATCTAGATTGTGACGAACATATAAATGTTTCCAATACGGGAGAGTAAAGAAAAGGGATTTTTTCTTCCAACACACATTTTCATTGAGTTCTACCTTTTTTCTTTTTTTATCCTTATTCTTCCCCCAAGTGTGTTCTACCCTATCTTGTTTTTGTAGTATTTGCTCTCCCGTTAGTGGTCTTGGGGCAAGATCAAATTCTTGATGCCCATTGAAAGCCTTTTTCAATTTTCTAAAAGGATGGTTTTTTGGGAGAAATCGCCTATGACCCATGTACACATTTTTCTTCCCATGTTTCAATCTACATGACGATGTTCCTTCCTCACATATTGGACAAGCATAATAACCTTTTACAGAGTAACCAGAGAGATTGCCATAAGCAGGAAAGTCATTAATTGTCCACAACAATACTGCTCGAAGGTTAAACATTTCTTGCTTATAGGCATCATACACTTGAACACCTTCTTCCCAAAGCATGTTCAAGTCATCAATTAAAGGAGCCAAATAAGCATCAGTGTCATTTCCTGGTTGTCGCGGACCCGATATCAAGAGAGACAACATCATGAATCGCTTTTGCATGCATAACCATGGAGGAAGATTATACGTAACCATTACCACAGGCCAACAACTATAAGTACTACTTAGGCTACTATGTGGATTAAACCCATCAGTTGATATAGCTAATCGGAGATTTCTATGTTCAGCACTAAAATCAAGCCACATACGATCAACCAGTTTCCAAGCAGGGGTGTCTGCTGGGTGTCTAAGTTTACCATCATTAACTCTACCCTTGGCATGCCATGTAAGCTTTTGGGCAATTTCAGAAGATTGAAATAACCTCCTAAATCTTGCAATGGGAGGAAAGTACCACACAACTTTTGCTGGAATGCCTTTCTTAGGTTTAGATGTTTTACGTGTCACTTTCCATCTCGACAAGCCACATGTAGGACAACTTGATTCGGATGCATACTCTTTTCTATATAAAATGCAATCATTAGGGCATGCATGTATTTTTTCGTAAGACAAACCTAAAGAAACCATGGTTTTCTTAGCTTCGTACATGGATGTAGGCATCTCATTATTGGGTGGTAACATATCAGATAGGAGGTCAAGTAACTCAGAGAAACTTTTGTCAGACCAACCATATTTTCCTTTAATGTTGTATAGTTTCATTAAGGTAGAAAGTTTTGTGTGTGATGTGCATCCTGGGTATAAGGGCTTCTCAGCATCTTCAAGTAACTTATCAAAACACTTAAGGTCATCCTCATTATATTTGAATGCATCATTGACCATATCAAATAGCATATGGATGATTGTCTTCAAAACATTCAGCAAATGATGAGTTTACAATTTTGGGTGGATTAACCGAAGTTGGCTCTCCATGCTAAATCCAAGTGTCGTACTTAGTGTCAAACCCTTTCCTAAATAAATGGGCTCTAATTTCCTCTTGGGTGTGAAAGGCAAAACATTGACAGGATTTACAAGGGCATTTCATAAGGTTTGAGTTGTTACAGTGTGTAGTTGCAAACTGTAAGAATTTATCCACCCCATCCGAATACTCCTTAGACAATCTATCTTTCCAAATCCAAGATTTATCCATCAAGTGAAATAAAGAAAAAACATGTTCATATAAGATTCACTTTAGTAATCTTATACAACGTTCAAGTTAATATTTAATCGGAGGATTTAGCTTTAAAATATTAGAATAGGTTATTTATTATCTTTAAAGTACGTGGCATTGTTTACACCTCAGTACAGACCAGTATAGTGCCTATTCAGGTTCACCACTGGAATATATCACTGCAAGAATATTTTTCATATTTGTCACTTTGTATTTTTTTTTATTTGACAGTTTTTTAAAAAAGTGAGAAGTATAATATTGGTTTAGAAGTCAAACCCATTTATTTATCATATTTGTCATATTTGTCTTTATTCAATCACATATTTATCATATTTTTTAAATTGTGATAAGTATGTGAATTCTAAAATTTATGTAAAATTATAGTAATTTTATTTTTTTATTTAGATAAATATTAAGAAATTCAAATAGTAATATAAATATTTTGTTCAAAAAATTATGATTTTATGGTTAAATATAGATATATTAGAATTTAAAATCTTTAGCTAACAATTTATAAATAATAGAAAAATTAAATAATATATAATGGTTAAATATAAGGTTCAGGTACGGGTCCACCCTTCAACACCGTTTGACCCGACCCGACCCGTATAGTATTAGAATGTATATGAAAAAAATTAAAGTATTTAAACTTACAAATACTTTTTAGGGGTGAATATGATAAATTATAATGTTTTAGAAAACCACAAAATTTACCAGACTATATAAACATAATAATTCCTAATTCCCAAACCATATTCCCTTCCCGGCCGTCTCCTTCCTTCTTGTTTAAATCCCTAAACCGAAGCACCACCGTCAGACCACTCGGCCATCGGTAGCTCCCTCCAGCGTTCGTTGCAGGCTCGCAGCAACTCCACGGCTTTAGATCACCGTCGAAGCTTAAGCGCTGCAGCGCCTCTGCCGTCGCAACTCCAGCATCGCAGGCACAGCAGCTCCACACCTCCAGCTCACTGTCACAAGACCACCACGCCTCCAGCTTGCTGTCGCAGGATTGCCACATCTCCAGCTCGCTGTCGCAGGACCGCCATGCCTCCAGCTTGCGGGACCTCCACGCAGACCACGGCTCCAGCTCGATGTCGCAGCACCTTCCTTCACGCCTCCAAGTAAGACTCTTGTATGACTTGTAGATATGACTCCGTCAAACTTTCCATTAGCAGCTAGGAACCCCGGCTCTGACATCTAGGGGGTTTATTAAGGAAGATTTTGCAAAAGTAGTTGATTTCTTTGATGCAGCCGTGAAGTTGGCATTGAAGATCAAGGCTGGTACTAAAGGTTCTTACTCTACTTTTATTTATTATCTTAAACGGCCGACAAGGAACTGCCGCTTTCAGTTATGCTCTACGGTGGAAGAAACAACAACACTAGTGGAAGAAGCAAAACCAGAGCAAACCTAGACACAAAATGTGAGGAGAAAGATCTATGTGTTCAATTTGCCTTGGTCTTTCTCTGTTACAGATATCAAGGACTTTTTTGGCCAATGTGGAGCTGTTAAAGATGTTGAGGTTCTACTTTCTCTATTTTTAAAACATTTTTTTCGGGTTTGTTTAAATTGATTATGTTGTTTCTGTTATGGGGTTTTGATTGTGAGCTGTTAATGGTAGATTATAAAACATAAAGGTGGGAAAAACCGGAACTTTGCATTTGTGACAATGGCTTCTCCGGAAGAAGCTCAGGTTACTGTTGATAAATTTGACACCTATGTGAGTTTTTGGTTCATATTTGTGCTTCGAAATATTATTTACTTTTATGTTTATTGATATGGTTTTTTACTTATCTGTATTTCCTTCTGTTATTTATTATCTTAAACGGTCAAATTGGTGTCATTAGATTTTAATTTACGGGCTCTTTTGTTACTTGAAATGCAATAAGGGAATTCATCTGAAGGGGGGCTTTGATTGTGCGAATAGAAATACATTTATGTATACGTCCTCATTTATGTGGGGTTGATACTTGGACAATTATTAAATAAGAAAACTGAAACTTTGATATCGCTTGCTGCATGTTTATAGGAGATTATGTTTTTCTATCCTTTTCTCCTTGAAGTGCCTTATATTTGAAGATTTCAAGTTTGCTTTCTGCAAACACTATTTGCCGTTGCTCATAACTATACTGAATTAGTTTTTGACTCCCATAAGCTTAGATGGTTTAGTTGTACAGGCAGAAAGGGTTTTACTTCTTATTTATAGGATAGCCACACAAGGAAGTTGAGTAACCTCCTTAAAATGTTGCATTGTAACTCTAGTTGTTTCTTAGGATTTTGTTCTTTTTTCTTTGTCTCTATATTTCATGTTGGCCTTCTTTTCCCTATTCTGTTTTCCTTTCTAGTTTTCTTCTGCTTGTCGCGGGTTGTTCTGGTGACTATGAATTTGAGTATGTGGAGCTTTTCGCAACAGAAAATTACTAGCCAGACAACAAGTTTATACCTTCATTTATGATTTTTGGTGTAGTAAGCGTCTGGGAGGATTATTAGAGTTGAGTTTGCAAAGAAATTCAAGAAGCCATGTCCTCCTCATCCTCCAAGTCCCTCAATTTCCCCTGCTGAAGAACCACAACCTGGCGAAACACCTTATAAGCTTCATGTGTCAAATCTTGCTTGGAAAGCTAGATCCAGCGATCTCAGAGAATTTTTTTTCAGCCAATTCTAACCCTGTTTCTGTCAAGGTCGTTTTTGAAACTCCAGGAAAATCAGTTGGATATGGCTTTGTCTCATTTGCCACGAGGGAGGAGGCAGAAGCTGCAATTTCCTCTTTGGATGGGAAGGTAAATGAAAAAAAATTTAACTGCTTAATCACATTGGATTGCTTAAATTGTGGTTGATTTGGTTAATTAGGTAAGTTTTATTTTTATTGTGGTCTGCTTGTATACTTTTTCTGGACTGAGATTGTGAATAACTTGGTAGAGTAATGTTAATTGTTTTCTAGCTCGTGAATATTAAGTATTATGAGGATCACCTATCCTTTGGTTGTCATGATTGTGGTATTGTTCGCTCTCTATATTGTCTAATATGTTAATGGCAAATGTGAAATTTCCCGTTAGTTCACTCATTGATAACATTAAACCAATTCTCATAAATTATAGTCAAAATTCTGGTTCACTCTATTTGTTTTTACTTTGAAGTGTCCAGATAATATTACTCTTGGGAAATTATTGTGCTTGTAATTCTCTTCTGCTGTTGTGGTATGAGATTCCATATCTTTCCTAGTACAAAATGTACTATTAAGACCAAAGATTGACTACAATTCATGAATTTACAATTTCATAGGGTTTATTTATTTTTAAATTCTTGTATTTTTTGGCTAGGACCACTGCTCTGGTTCAACATAAATCTGAAACTTGTATAGCATATGCCCATATCTTCTACTCTTTTGAAATAGTAAGTTTTACTTTCCCTTTTATCATGAAGGGATCAAGGTACTGTACCCTGACCCAGAAACTTACTCACGTTGAAAGCTTGTTTAAAAGCTTACTTAGAAACAGAGTACATAACAGCTTTATTTTCCTGGGTGAAGAAACAGATAGCACCTTTATATATTTTTCTTAGTATTTCATATGTTTCCACCAAGGCTTAATTTTATGTTAATCATGTAACTACTTCCTTATCATAGTTTGCTTCTGCTTTATATTTGATTTGATATTTTGGTGTGATGTTAAATCATGTTACTGTTACTCTGGCCTTTGCTCAACCTCATTTAGTATTTGTTTTGTTTACATTATGCATGTGCCTTTAAGTCTTTTCACCGTATTATTTCTTTCGACTATGTTGAAAGCAACTCAGGGTTATTAAGTGTTGGATGTAGCCACTGCAATTTTTATATTTATTTTATCTTCTTTTCATTTTAGAGAGGTGGTTAATAAGAATACCATTTCTTAACTTTTTATAAATTAGTTCTCGCCAATCATCATGTAGTGATGAAGCTGTTTCTTTCTATTTTAGGCAGCATCTCCTGATGTCCCCACAAGGCTTGTTAGGCAAGCACTTTGAAAAGCTTATACAACGTGATCCTCGTCTCAACTTTCTCAGTCAATAGCCGGAAATTGTATTAGAATCTCCATATGTTGAACCTAGAGCTCATGTATTTGATTACCCAGCCAATAAACTAGCTTGCTATGTTTCTGATGATGGCTGCTCACCTCTTTTTTTCTACATGATCATACCTTTTTCATCCCTTTCAACTTTTTCTTTATATTTCTTTTTCTAAATTTTTTATGATAGTAGTCAGCACTGATGCAAAAATGATGGGATAGATGACTGAATTTTTTTTGCCTTATTTAAAGGTTATGTTAGGGCTGCAAATTCTGATCAATAAGGTGCAGATGCTACTGGAAACTGGCACAAATTCCCTCTTTCTGGTATGTAAATTTCCATCAGCTTTCAGCTTTTTACCTATTTAATTTTTATTACATTTCATTCTATTTTGGCTTACAGATCTGCTGGAACCCATTACTGGTCTGGTGTGTGCATGGCAAAAGATGGAGCTTGATTCTTGGCCTGCATTGCTTGATGAGGTGCAAGATCAGTATGAAAATAATGCTGGGAAGGTATATTTACCTGGATAATAATTGTTTGAGTAAGAACTTTGCCATCTATATAGAACTAATGGTAATAGCAGATATAAGTTCACACTATTTTGGCTTATATTATGTGAGGGAATTAGTATACAAAAAGCCTTCCTCCTTTCGGCATGTTAAAGCATACCATTATATAGTGTAGTGTCAAATTTAAAAAACAAGATAAAAGCAGAGAAAGCAGGTGAGACTTCATTTTGGCTATCTTGCAACCATATTCTTCGTGGGTTTATAAAAGAAGGCGAATGGAGTTTTAACTTTGTTTTATCTTGAAACGTGCCCTAGAAGCATACAGTTTCACTCTTCGATGTCACGTTGTTGCTTTGTTTCGTTTAGTTTTCTACTTATGCCTCTGCATATGAAAGTTGTAGCCTGCTATGTGTTTATTAATCGTTATTGATATAAACCAAAAGGTTGAGTTTGCATGAGATAGTTGGCAATTATAATATCTACTGAATTCAATTAGCCCATATCTCTGACAGTAAATGCATATATCCATTTTTTTCTTCTTGGGATTTTAATTTTTGGGTTGGGGGGGTTGGGGTTTATAATCACAGATTGAATTAAATTGACACAGATCTTAATGTAGATAGCATTTGTGCTGTTTAGTAATTTCCCACCATATTTCTTTGTATTTCCAATATTATTTCAAGCATATGAAGAAATATAGAATGCTGTTTTTTTGTGTTTTCTGTAATATACACTTTTCCTTGTTCTTAAATTTCTTCTAGATGCCTCAACAATTATTGCAAATTACCCAAATGTTCAAAATTTCACAGTTTCCTATGCTTGCAACTACTGAACAAAATAATTTCATTTGATTCTATGTGATTCAGTTGTGTTTAGTGATATGGTTGGTCTTCAAATATTTCTCTTGCAACCACAAGGCCTAGTTCATTTTGGAGTCAACTTGTTGTTTCATAATAATTGATGTGCTTTTCTCTGTCATCAATGCTTTTTGCTGTATTAGAATATCCTTGTGTAATATCACCCATTTACTTTTTGCTAGGTATATGGCATATATTATGGACACTAATGAAAAGGAGAGAGTCAAGGTACTTTTTAATATTCTTATAAATTTGGCGGTCTAAAGATCATGATACTGTTATTAAGTTTTGCATTTGTGTTCATGTGCACCACTCTCTTGTTATGTTTGGAATTTAAGTGGTTACAAATTATCTTCATGCCGAGCGAAGGAACTTTTACCATTTCTGTTTTACATCTAAATCTGCCTCAAATTAAAGGTAATAAACTAATTGAATAGCCAATAGAATGCAAAGCCATGCAAATCGATACAAGCGGTACATTGTTCCTATGCTATCTGTTCAAATGAACTTCTATGTTCGAGTTTTTGTTCGCATATACACGTAGGTGGTCTACTTATAGAATTGAATGTAATATGAGTATATTTGCTAGAAGAGAATCATACTTGCATGCCCCATTGACTGAACCCAATTCATTTGATGCAGTTTAGCAAGTGCAATGAAAAACACTTCCCTCAAACTCTCTTATGTATACCAGTGCACTGGTTGTGATTCTTTTCATCTTCAGCCTCTTTGCAGGAGTACATCCAACAAGGTATGTTTCCTAATTTAATCTGGCAGGTAATTTTCATTTCATTGCTTAAAACCATGTGTGCTTATTAATGAAGAACAAAAAACAGATTGGTGTTTTGATTTGTCATTGATTTCATAGCTTAAAACCATATGTCATTAACCTAAACATTGCTTCGGATGAAGAAAGTAGTAGTATGGATATAGAATATGTTGAAGATTTTGTCCTTGCAAGCCATTAGCAAATTAGTTTTGCGACGAGGGATCTTTAGGCTTATTATTTTCTTTTGAGCAACATTTTGGTATTCTAGATCAATGGTTTTTATTTTTCTGTTTAGTAATATCAATTCTATTTGTTCTGATGTCATATGGTTATTTTTTCTTTTACCCTCAGAATAAGAGTGTAAGATATCTACCCAGGTTTGGTCCCACTGTTCCTCAAGTTTGCAGTGACTGTGGGAAGAAATTGAAGTTTTCTGTTTGCTTAAATGCAATTATGCATGTATTTGCATGTGTTATTGGGTGTATGATGTGCAGAGAATCTTTAAAATGTTAATGCCAAGAAGTTCTTTAGATTTCCAGCAATTTTACTGGTGGAGTATTTAATTGGTCCAAAGTTGTAAATGAACTACAATTTCTCCATATGGATTTCCAGACAATACTTTCAAGGCAGTGACCTTGCTTCCATTTTGATCTGAAATAGTATATGTGATGTGTGTTGCTGATGCAGGAAGTTGTAAATGAGGAAGATGAAAAATTGACGGGCTTGAAGAAAGAACTGGGTGTTGATGTGTATAAGGCAGTGACGTCAGCTTTAGTGGAGATCAATGAATATAATCCGAGTGGGAGATATATAACTTCAGAGTTGTGGAATTACAAAGAAGGAAAAAAGGCTTCACTGCAAGGAGTTCCATATATATTAATTTTTTTAAAGTACCTATTATATATATATATATATATATATATATATATATTAATTTTTTTAAATACTTGGCGGTTAAAACTGTCAAGTATATATTTTTTTAATTTTTGAAACTATTATACTTGGCAGCCAAAAACCGTCAAGTATATTTTTTTTTAATTTTTAAACCTATTATACTTGGCGGTCTTTGACTGCCAAGTATAGTCAGATACATATTTGGCACTTTGACTGACCGCCAAATATAGTCAAATTGACTATATTTAGCGGTGCCATTGGTGGCGCTTTTAAGACCGCCAAATATATATATATTTGACGGTCAAAGACCGCCAAATATGGTCATTTTTCTTATAGTGTATGTCGAGGTTTCCAGCCGATATACTTTGGAAGAATAACCTGAATGTTTTTCCCCATTTTTTGGAAACGTGCAATAAGTACGTGGTCTAATTTCTATAAAAGGTACTAAAAGTTAATATCTAATAAGAGGATTTAGCCTTAAAATATGTAAAAAAATGTGATATTAATTATTATGAAACAAGCAAGTGACAAATAGTAGACAAGCATCACAATGAAGCATGCATGTAGATAGTCCATGTATATGAAAATGGGTCACCATTATTGTGAAACGACATATTCGTGTACACACTATTGCCATTTCATTGTGCATGATATAAAGTCAGGAATAAACTAAGAAAGCAATCATAATATATAACGTAAAATCAACCATTCATACAAAATTCAAACATAAAATCAGATATAAACATCAAAGACAGGTGCAGTTTATTAAGAGTTTTAAAATGGTTTGTATTGAACATAAAGCAAGAAACATGGATGGTAATCACCTGGGTGTAAGTGAGCAAACCCTAAACTTCGATGAGCTCGAATCTTCGAAATATGCCAATTGATTTGAAATATCAAAACAAACAAATGAGGGATTTAAACGCTGCTTTGAACCTGTAAGAAAGAAAAATATATAAACCTACATATATAACATCCGAAGAAATAGTTTTACATACATACATACATATAATCCATGAAATCATTGACCACAAATTCTTCCTCAGCTATTCAATTATTAAAAGATATTATTTCTGCAAAAGTATTACCTATAATCGGTTTGAAGTTAAATTATTTCTATCAAGTGCTGTATAGAAAACAATTAATCATCTTAATAAGTAGGCGTTTCTTCAAAAAATTCAATTACCTCAAATTGATGCCCATTGTCAACCAATTGCAAGCTGTAATTACCTGTAGAATGAAAGTTAAAGTTAAGGATTCAAATCTCTTGTAACCTTCTTGGCTACCTAGCTTGTATGGTTCGAACCTCGTTTAGAAATTAAATAAACAAGGGAATGGCCAAGAAATTTCTGGGTATTCAGAAAAAGAAAAGAAATTAAAAAATAAAAAAGAAGTGAGAGGGAACATCTAACCTTTCTATTAGCTAGCAGGCTCTATGCATTTCTTATTTTGTCACAATTTTGATATATAGATTAATTGTAAGGTACTCTAAACAATGATTGCATGTATGCTTTAAGATATGCATTCAAATTGCAAATCATGAGCTTATGGTAACTCATGATAAGAAATTTGGAATGACATGTAGTGGCATAGGTTTTCCTGAACTGAAAGTGCAAATTTTTCTGAGATTATTTACATATACCCTCAAAATGGGCTATTGCAGAAAAGTTCTCTGATATAAGTTTTAAGGAATACATCTTAGGAATGAGGTTGGTTTTTTTTTTCTTTTTTTTTTCTTTAGATGTCTCTGAGAACATAAAACTGATTTGGGGCATTAGACAATGCAAACCCAACTAAGAATGAGGAATCAAATCTGGGCTTTTCAGGCTTTATTATGAGAAACATAACAAATGATTGTGATAAGAAATGTGCTTCCTGTTGCTATGTTTGGGATTTTGCTGCTGCTGTCTTCATTTTTTTATGACGACAGGCAAAGTCTATCTATCATATTCTCTTGTACTTTGATGTGTTTATCAGTTGAGAAATTTGAAAGTCCTAAGTAGCACATTTATATAGAAGTGCTACATTCAAAGTAGTTATAGTGCATATATAGATGCTTAAGCTTTTTCTTCAATTCCAGGCGTCTTTCTTGGCATTGAAGAGTACTGGAGGGAAACTTTTAGTACTTCAATCAGGCAAGTTGATATGCTGTTTTATAAGTTTCCTTTATTGGTCCTAAAATCTGACCATGTTATTGTTATTGTGAAATATTAATATATTTTATCTAGGAATTATTAGTTTTTCTTATACTTAAGCATGTTATTCCTATTATTATGTCTGTTATTATTCAATAAATTATGGACACTATGAACTAAACATAGCAAATACAAATCAAATATATTCAAAGTAACGAGGACACAATCATTCCAAATCATCAACTAATATCTAAAGATTCAACGATATAAAAAGTATAATGAAACACACCCACCGTCACCACCAAAAAACTGGTAAAAGCGCAGATTACTATGCGCTTTTACTTATTGATAGAACTAAAAAATAACTATGCAATTTTCCTCTATTGATACTACACCTTTCTAATTTTCCCCAATTTAAGAAATTTTTTTTCATAAACTTAAGAGTTCGAAATCAGCTATGATCATCTTCATTCAAATGGTAGGTAGCTAAAAGTCAAGGTGTGGTATGGGGTGTTTTAGGTTTCATGGAAAAGCTAGATTCTATTAGAAGAAATAGTATATCATCATAGCATTACCAGCTTATAGTGTGAAAATGAAGAAAAATTATTTGCCCAGCATGAAAGTAGAACGAAAGAGAAGTTCTACTTAAGAGGCTTCATGCCCTGCACAAGCAACCAAAAATTTCTATCAGTGGTCCAAATTTTTTAGAAAAGGAGGCATACATTTTTCAAAATTCAGATTAAAGAAACTGAAGCCAACTATAATCTAGTAACAATTCAAGATTACTGACCACAGATATATAGTTCTTGTCAAGCACGAGAAAAAAGCAGTAATAGAATTTGAATGTTCCCCAAATATAAGCTCCCAGCTAATTTTAAAGATCAATCAATTTATATGTTAATCTTGTTGGACATTTACATATCGATGATGACCTTAAATTTTCGGTCACATATAATATAAAAATGAATTTATATCATGACGTTGAAACAAGAACAGGGATTCTTTGTAAGCATTTCCAATTCCAAAATGTGTAAAATAAATTCCCCATCATCCATTCGCATAACGATTCACCCACAACAATCAAAAACCATTTGCCATGCTGCTACATTACAATTCGCCAATGGTTTTTTCCGTGCCTTCTTTCCTCTTCTTATACAAGTAATTCTCAGTCATTCATCAATTTTCCAAAGTGATCATGAGAATAGTTTCTTGGATCCGAATGCAACCTCACCATAAAGTTAAGAAACTCAAATGCAGAGCCCTAGTACCTACAAAGCAGGATACCATAAAAACCAGCATTCATTCTCAAGGGCAGCAGTCTATTAGTATTAAAACCGTTGATTCTTTCTTATTACCGAAACCTGTTTGCTTCCAACCAGAAAAGAAGATCACATAGTTTCACTTGAGCTTTGTTGCTGCCAAAGCATGATCGCTTCTGATTTTGAACACAAGAGCAAATTAAACAGAAAATACAATACAAATTATGTGGTGGTCACACCCAGGTTGAACATTAACAGATGAATAGATGCAAGTTAACGATTCCACTTTTTATCTCCTCCCTAAAGTACAACATTCCCAAAAAACAAAATTAGTCCAAAAAAAAAAGAGTTTCCATGTCCAAAACCTCATGCCACTGCCTTAACACAAATTTGATGTGCTTACAAGATAACAAATAAAGTCATATCTTTTATGTGCAGAAAACAGGAAATGCTGGAACTAAGAAAATACAATAATTGAATGTATTATACTTTCAACTCTTGTTGCTTCACTCTTTTGCAAGAGAAAGTTAAGGAGGAAAAAGAGAATGAAAAGGAACTTTTTGGGTTTTTTTTTTTCTTTAGAAAGTGGATTGTTAAACAAATTGTTCCCAAGATAGAACAGCACACAAGCCAAGTTAAACAAGGCTACTGGAGCTGGAATCTTGCGTCTTATACAAAGTGGACTTTCCACTAGGTAGTACATCTCAATTCCTAGCTTATTAACCGAAAAACCAAACAGAGGCCAGCTTCTGATTGCTGCCACATCACTCATTCATCACTTAATCTGCCTCGTGGCCACACACCAACAGCAAAATGGTAAATTTCTTGACAAGAACCCAAATCAAAATGTTTTTGCTACTTTAAACTAATTAATTAACAAATCAAATCTCCTGAACCTTCTGTTACAAATATTTTATTAATTCTCTATCTCCAAATCCATTTTAAAGTTTGTTCGTAAATGTTTGGTTTTTACTCAACTGATTCTCAATCATTCAAAAATTAAATCTGATCATAAAATTGCAAGCCAGCATAATCAATTTTTAAAAAAGAAAAGTAAAAGATGAAATTTTAATATACCAAAATCTCATTCATTTTCTTCCAATTTAACTTATCAAACAAAAATTCCAGATTTTATCAGAGTCGGAAAAATTGAAAACCCTTAAAAACCCAGGTTAGAAACGATCGATTGACAACACAATCTCTGATCGAAAAATGATCCACAGATCCCAAATCCAAAATCAGATTCACAATCAAAATTGAAGGAGATAGATAGAGAATCCCAAATCAGATTCACAATCAAAATCGAAGGAGATAGATAGAGAAATCTTACCGAAAAGAGAGAGCACCAAGAGATCTTCAAGGAGAGGGAAGCCGTGCGGACCTTGGTGGACAGAACGCTAACGGCTGCAGTTTTCTCCTGCAGATCGTGGTGGACAGAAAGCGATTGCAGCTTCGGTCGTATATATGCAGCTTCAAAACAAGATAGTAAGGGGAATTACAGAAGAACAAGACAAGATTTGAGTGGGAAATCGAGAGGGAAATCGAGAGGGAAGACAGACTCGATAGGGAAATCGACCGGGAGGACAGAACTGAGCGGGAAATCGATAGAAATTGCAAGAATTGCAAGAAGGATGTCGCGGAAAATTGTAAGCGGGAAGAGTTGGGATTTTTAGGGTTGTCGCGGGAAAGGTCGAAAAAGCAAGAGGAAAGGCTTATAAATTAGGTTTCCTTTTATATTTTCTAATTTCTTTTATATTTTTTTAATTAATTATATGTGTCACATATTCAATTAACGTCACAGCAGTTAGTCCATTTTTTTGCTAGGTGTGACATATATGTGTTTGACTGATTTCCAGGTTTATATATGTGTCATTCTCTTAGAAACCGACACAAAATTTGTGACACGAAAACACTTTTTTCTTGGAGTGTATAAATATATATAATTCATCTAAAAAAAGATATTAAGGTAAGCAAAATGTAGAAAGCTATCTGAATCCTACCCTTTATACAACAACACTATGCTTGACTTTTAATTAATAGGATAATGTTTAATAAATCAATCACCATATGAACTTAGAATATAAACAAAGAAAAACAAGACAAGTTTGTAATACTTTCTTTCACTTCATGTAAGAAGTAGATATTTAGTTCTTTTTTTTTTAACTTTGATTCAATTAATTTAATCTTCTCTAGTCCCTATAAAGTGTTTGACAGTGAAATTATGTCTTCAAATTTCAAGTAATCTCCAAACAAATGACATACGTACTTATAGCTTAAGCTACAAGACAACCTCTTCTTTTCTAAGAGATTTTATATGAGGCTTGATGATTGAAGAATGAAGTTTACAAATTTTATTCACTTAAAATTAAAATACCTTATATGGTGGGTAGCTCACATATGAGAATAACCACCTTGCGAGACTGAAATTGTCATTAAGAACAAAACCAAACTTATAATTAAAAGTTTAACAGGTAGTTTAATGCAAGCACCCCTCTTCCTTTGACTATTTTGTTTTTGATTCTTTTAAAAGATTATTAAAAGTATAATTGTTGTAGATTGAAAACTAACTGGACAACGTAGTGAAATAAGGTGAACAAAGAATAATTATTTTTGGTTTCTTTGCAATGAAACAACAATGAAATACATTGAAATGCAGTGAAAGATATAGTAAAATACATTGAAATAGATCGAATAGTAAAACAATTATCTTTTAAATGTATAATTGTTCTTAGTTCATTATTTCCATTGCTTCTTGCAACAAAGTCAACAACATAGTGAAATACATTGAACAACCTACTAATAAAACATCTAAAAATTTAAAAGAAAAATAATAATAACAGCAAAAACCAATAAAAAAAAGAAATGGATTATCATCTCTCTTCTAAAGCAACCAAATAGAATTGAGAAAATTAATTGCTTTTAACAAAAAGAAAAAATGAAAGTAATGAACATAAAAATTAATTTTATCTAGGTTTCTCTTTAGAATAAACAGAAGGAATATTATTAAACATATGAACAATTTGACTTTATGGCATGTTTGGTACGCGACATTGTATAGTATAGTATAGTATTGTATTATATAGCATTGTATTGTATAGTACTAAAAATAATGTTATGTCAAAATTACATAGTGTTTGGTATACTCATGTATTTTATTAATTTGTACAAAAAAGTAAGATTTTTTTTCAAAAAAGATATACAAAGTATAAATATATTTTTAGTTTATTTATAAAATTAGTTATTTAGTAATTTATCGAACAATTAATCATTGAAAAAATTACTTGGGTTCCAATACCCCCACTAGACCTATTAGACAATTTGAATTTATGGTGGCATGTTAGGTGTCAATTGGTCGAATAGAGGCAGTGGACCTCTGATGTCACCTAGTGGAAGTGGTGACTCCCTTCATCTCTTATTTACTTTTAGAAAATAAATTTTAAAATAAATTTGATTTTATAATTTATCTATTAAATACATCTTTATTTGTTTTAAAAATCTTAAAAAGTAGAGGGTATTGTTAGATATATAGAATTTTATAGGGATAATTTTGACATTTTTTATTAGTGCTATACAATGTAATGCTAATGTCATGGATTAGCTTTACATAATTTAATACAATGTTGATGCATCTAAGGGTTGTACTTTGGATTAATTAATACTATGCTAAATTAGCACCAAACACATGTATTACACTATTTAATATAATGTAGTAAAATAGTACTATACAGTGTCGCGCACCAAACATGCCCTTAATTCTAAATTAACCAAAAAATATATAATTAATTGTTATTATAAATTACAAAACAAATAGAGAAGCAATACTGAAAGACAATGCTAAATTTTTTTTTTCTATAGACTAGTAAAGTCCCCTATAATAAAATGAAATAACTAGACAGCAAATCGCTAACACAAATACTATGTAACGTCAAATACTAATTTTTTTTTTTTACACCTTTAACCAATTATAACCAGATTACTCAACCAATTCAAATTTCCCCTCTTTCAAAAATACCCAAATTATTATTAAATACATAGAGATTATTCTTAAATCTTTCAATCTTTTCATTTCCAAATAAGCCTAATGAAATTCTTATTATATCAATCAACATACACCTCTTTGCAAAATTGATGACAACTTAATTTTTAGTTTTCTTAAGTACCATAGAATCAAAAAGTTTAAAATCATTTAATATAATTTAGAAATTTAGAGGTTTGCATTTTTAATCCAAAAAGTAGGTGAAATTTTTGCTAGTAATTTCATCAAGCACTTGGCAGGTGTTATGAAACTAAGGTGAACAATAGAAAAGTAAGAATAATAAAGTAATAACAACAGAAAGCTTTTACGTGGAAAACTCCAAAACCGAAAAAAAACCACGAGTTGTCAAAGACAATATTCCACTATATAAAAAATTTTTATAATCATATAGACTTTGAACTCACTCCCAATAACCCTTCCCAAAGACCCTTAATACACACCCTCTTTACCAAGCTATCTCACTCACGCTCACACCTCAAAGAGGACTTTTAATCACCTTACTAGAGAGGATTTACCTTGAGCTAAACTTGAGATTGCTTCAAGTGGTGTACTTGTGACCAAGGAATAGGATCCTTTATATAGGCTTTTAAGTCACAATCTTTACCTTGTCCTTTTAGTAGGGGTGGGAATTTGAGACACGACATGCGAACACGACATGAATACGACACGAATACAAGCACGATACACGATTAATAAATGGGTCGGATTCGTGTTGAAGGTGTTCAACACGCCAACCCGTTTAACGACACAAATAGTTGAGCATATTTTGTCTCTCCTTAATATGTAAGCTCATTTAATGATATAAATTGTTATCTACTTACAACATATATATTATAAAACTGAAATTTTTATATTATAGAATAAATTAATTTACAAAATAATAAATTATAATGATTTTAATAATATTTTATACTAACAATGGTTTATATTCTAAAAATAATTTTAATTGATATAAATAAATAGAATATAATATATTATGCATAACTATATTAAACAATTAAGTAAATTATGTGAATTAAATATGACATGATTACAACACGTAGGTAACACGTTTAATAACCGTGTTGGATCCGTGTTTTATATCTTGACACGAATAATTAAATGGGTCGACACGCACGACACGAATTCCCACCCTTACCTTTGAGTAATGGGAATCCTTTTCCTTCCCTTGTAAAAATCTCAAATTTAAAATATGATTAGTCTTCCTTTCCTAGTTGAAGTAGGATTCTCCTATTTTCAATAAGATTCTTTATTTCCTAATTTAATTGGAACTCTCATAATAGGATTTTTATCCTTATCAAGACTTTAGGAATATCTTTTATATTTTAGGAATATCCTTTTATTTAGCCAATATCCTAACAGGAGGTTCAATTAAAAACACTTGGCAGGGGACATTTAAGCTGGTGATTTTAGCTATGAAGTCAGGACTAATTCAAATCAAGATTCTAATAACACAATAAAAGTGCAAATCTACATATTAAATCCATGAACTATAACACTTGGAACTATAAATGAAGAAAAGAGACACCAGACTGAAACCCATGTGCTTGTAGATGACTTTGTTTAATGGAAATTGAGATGTTGGATTTGTTACCATGAAAACCAAGAGAGGAGATCTAAGTAAAAATCAAGAAAGATTGTTAGAGGAATAGATCTCTTACTAAATATCATAAATTTAAAATTGAGGGAAATATGACCATGAAATAAAAATCTAACCAGTCAAAACCAAATGGGTTTCCTGCTAATTTCCATTATGGAACTACCAAGTCTGCTTGGTCTTCAGACCCATGAATACTCTCTCAAGTTCATGAACCAAGACAAATAACGTACTTTCCAGTATTAGTAGTAAATCTAGACACATAAAATTGAGCAAATAAAATAATATAAAAAAGCAAATGTAATTTATTGAACATTGATTTGTGTTTTGACGAAAAAAAACCGCAACAAAGCATAATAAAGCAAATGTAAATTACCCATTAAACTTACATAGTGTATCTCTAACTTTAATGCCCATAATGTTAAGCAGAAAAAGTAATGGTACTTGAAAAAATTTTCTACCATGTAGATGTATGATACATGAAGTTGGGTGGAATTAAGAAGTAAGCCAATCACATAAACTACGCTTGAATCTACCACACTTGATATGAAAGAGGTTTTTAAGTCCAAGCTGATGTCTAACATCCCTTTGATTATTAGAGAAAGTTGAAACAATATCAATAAATGGATATGGTGCACAATGAGTTTAAATATTATACTGTTCATGATTTTTCACATCATTTGGCCTCATATTTGTAGCACTAAAACTGTTACATTGTGTATATTTCAACCCCTCATTTTGGTAAAAGTTTTACTCCAATCATCATCCATAGTTTTCTCTAACCTAAAGGACATGTTTGATGAAGCGTCTTGTTTGTGCATTTTTTTTAGCTATGTTTGGCATAACGAGAAGCTTGGATAGCATAGGAAAACACCGCATAACAACTACATAAAATGAAGCCAAATAATAATGCCCCATGATGTGTTAAGGCTGGATAAGAATGTGGGGGCTGTTGATATAATTTTTTAATTAATAGGTATTATATTATATTAAATAATTAAACATATAATTATACAACTTGGCTTTTTGTTCCAGTTTTTGGCAATAAATATCAAAAACATAGAAAAATAAATAAATATTTAGAATATTAGTTTATTAAATATTTAAAATAATTATTTTAATAAATAAATATAATTTATTAAATATTTAAATAATTAATTTAATATAAGTAACTTTTAAAATTATTATATTTTAAAATATTTTATTAATTTTAAATTATTTTTAATTATTATAAAGAATTTAGTATAGTCCAATACAGTCTTTTACCAAACATAGTATCATGTAACATTTATACAATACAGTGATAAACCAAATATAGTATAAGGTTTACTCAATCCCATGCAATACAATTCAATTTAATGTTATCCAATACAATCACAATTATATTATATTGTGCGATGCATCAAACATGCCAAAGGGTAAAACCAACTATTGATAATTAAAGAACATGTAAAATTTTACACATAAAGAATGGGACCTACCGTTGTTTGCTAAAACCTCATTGTCCCCAACCTTTTAAAAAATATTTAGTTAAAGCCCAATCGTTGATCTCATTCCATCAAAGTTAAAAACTCCAATAGTACTACTATCATTTTATAAAATAAAAATAAAAGAATAGTTGTCATAAAATATTTTAAATAAATAGAAAAAGCCTAATATACTTCCATTAGAAAACCTAATCACAACCTGATTTAAAACACCTAAAGCACCAAACTTCAGACAAATAAGCTACAAATGAAAAACTACAAGACCCAAATCACAGAAAGGACTCACGTTGTTATAAGCAGCAGAAATTATGATAGTTGTTAAGCAAAAGTAGACCTAAGAAGGGAGCCGGGGCCCCTTCAAAACTTTGAAAACTTTCTTTTACTCCCTTATTCCTTATAGTTTACAATTACACCCTTCTTAAAAAATAGTTTTTAAATTGTTTTTCTTTCTTTCTTTCATAAACTAGTACCCTATCAATCTTATATTTCTATAACTATATTATATATCATATTTGTATTATTTTTTTCTTTTTATAATTTATATATATCAATTAGTGTAAAAATTAGCAAACTTCTTTTAAAAATAAAAACTACGATAGAGTCTTTTTATTATTTTTATGCATTTGTAGTCTTTTTGAGTAAAATTTAATAGTTATTATAAATTAATGATTTTTGAGAAAAAAATCTGGAAAGATATTTTAAAAGAAAATTCTTTTATAAGTTGACATCATCATATCTAAGAAAAATGTTAACAACTCAATACAAAGTTATCTCGAAATTAATGTAAAGGTTTGTTTGGAAATTTCGAACATAGAACTCGAATTTTGGATTATAATGCTAATATAGGATTATAAATAAAAAAATTTTTCATACATGATAATGAAGCAATTATGCAACATTTTTTAAAAATAGATACTTGTCAATGACAATAACTAATATGTATTTATAAGATAAATTATAAAGGATTAGTATTTTATACTTTGATTTATTTTATTAAGATTGTTTTAATTTGAAAGATAAGATTTATTATGTCTCCTCTATACCTATAGCTATTCTTTTTTTTTAAATAATTTCTTTTGCACTATTGAGGTTTTTGTTAAAGATTAATTTTAAAATATTAAAGGTGCATACTCTAAGATAAAATTCTAGGTCTGCCACTGTTGTTGAGTGAGATAAGACATGAAATTTATGTGTATTTAAATATTATTATTTTATTGGTTGTAGATGGATTATGATTTTAGGTTTGTGATTTGAGATGATCTAATATGGTAATTGGTTGATGATTATTGGTTTATGGGTTTGGGTTTGTGATTTTCTTTGAAGTTTGATTTTTGTTTGCGATTTATTTTGGCATTTAATTCTTAAAGATGTTTGTTTGATGAGAAAAGGAAAGAAAGTGAGCATAACAACCCACAATAGGTTGGTTCAAGTGGCAAGGGCGGCCCAGGAGGGAGTTGGTAAGGCCAACAGAGAAGTCCTGGGTTCGACTCTTCACAATGGCCTTTCCCCATGAGATAAGCGGGAGATCGTGACAGTGGGTTGTGGTCGCGCTAGTCTCCCCCAAGGATTAGTTGTGGTGCGCGTAAGCTGACCCGGACACCTCAGTTACAAAAAAAAAAAAAAAGCATAAGAGCTATGCATTTGATGAGTTGTCAAGGGTCTAACAAACATTTTGTCATTGAAAGTTTAACTTAACGAAAAACTTATAAGATTGACGGTTGAGTAAATAGTTTTGAAAATGTGAAAGGGGGCAAGGATGTTTAGCAAATAATAAGATCGCAAGTAATTGCCCTAAAAAACATTAGATATTTATAAGGAAAATTATATCCTACCCAATCTTCATAACGTTGTTATATTTTTATATATTAGCCACTTGGTCTTTACAGTTGATAACGAAGAATGAACAATATAATACAAACTTTTACAGAAGAGAAAACACAAGATTACATGATTCATGTCACTTACTTACAAATAATTTAAAATTTTGTATTTTAAACAACTATCAAAAGTCAGTCTTCTTTATTTTCTTTTTGGTCAAATTACTACATTTGTTTTCATTGCCTCTTTATCGCTAAGTAAAGCCTATATAATATAGAATGTAATAACTTAAATATAAGCAAAAAAGTCAAAAGGGCAAATAAGTCTAAGTTTTGGGCTATTTTAGCATAGTTCCCACACCAAAATAGCAACCTAGTTATTTCTCTAGGCAAAGATTAACAAGAACAAAAAACCAACAAAAGATTAAAAAAAAAAAAGCTCGTGTAAATCTAGATTAGAAAAGAGAAAAGATAGATGAAAGAGGAGAGAACACCACACAAATTGAAAACTAAAACTGCAAACTGAAAGAAAGAGAGAAACTTAACCTTCATGCATACTACAGGCATTATGTTGCTTGAGGGCATGCATGCTGGCCGTGAAGATAGGGCTGGCAGTCCTAAAAAGCGGCATTGCAATGATGAGACATTTGGGCCTTGCAAGAAACACATAAGCATAACAATAATCACATTTAATGTAATAAAACAGATTAACGAAAGAAAAATTGAAAAAAAATAGATACAAGTAAAAAAGTATACAATCAATGTCTGAGACTGAAAACAAAAACAAAAATGAGGCAGATTATTTTTCCATACACGTACAATCAAATTTATGACAGGTTCATATAACCTGATATGATACAAATTTGGTGAACAAAAAAAAAAAAGCTTTTAGTAAATAATTTCATAAGTAAACATCTATTAATTTATATGTATGGATTAGGTTATATACATAAGTAGTGATACACTTTTCAAAACATATTCCAAAATCATGTATCTCAAATGATATGACATAAATTTAAAACCTCTCACTACAACAAAACAGGCCTTTTGTGTCAATAATTTTATGTCAGTTCTTGAAAGAATGACAAGTATAAAAACCCCAACTTCAGTCAAACCCATATGTGTCACAATAAACAAAAGGCGGGTTAAGTTTTATGTCATAATTTTTTTAATTGTGACACATATTAGTTAATATAAAAGGAAAAAATTTCTAAACCCTAGATGCCCACGCCTCTTCTCTGAATTTCAATCCATCGCCTCTTCGCCTCTTCTCTGAAAAGCCATCGCCTCTTCTTTGAATACCATCGCCTCTTTGCCTCTTCTTTGAAAAGCCATCACCTCTTCATTGCCATCATCTTCAGGATTCATTGGCATCTCTGTTGATCCCCGAAAACCCAGCTATCCTCTTCGGATTAATTACTTTCTTCATCTTCATCTTCGGTGCTCGCAAGCTTGTTGAAGTCACGAAAACCCAGCCATCCTCTTCAGATTAATTGCTTTCTTTATCTTCATCTTCGGATTAAATGCCACATCATGCTCCATGCAATAACCACAACTGTTTGGGTTTGCCCCCGGTTTTCCTTTTTTGGTTATGATAGGAAGCTAGGCTTGCTTATCTGATTGTTGGTTGTGATGATGATGTGATGTTTCCCCTTTCCTTTCTAGTTATTTGATGCTTTGCTCTACTTTCCAATATAATTTTCTCAGAGATGACTGCCTTTGTTTCCAGGTCATAGTGCCGGCCTATTTAATTTGGGAAATACTTGCTACATAAACTCCACTGTATAATGCCTACATTCTGTTCCAGAGTTGAAGTCTGCTTTATTTAAGTAAGTTCTCTTTTATTTAACAGTGAATATTGATTTCTTCAAGAAATTTCTTGCATATTAGATTCTGGAAATTTGTTTTATGTGTCAAATGAGAAAATTTGGTGGGTTTGTGTTCGATTATGTTATTTAGGCATTCACAATCTGGAAGAAATAATGATGTGGATCAGAGTTCTCATATGTTGACAGTTGCAACATGGGATTTATTCAATGACATTGATAAAAGTGTGAAACCTGTGGCACCTATGCAGTTTTGGATGGTCTGCTCTCTTTTTCCTCTCACTTAAGATTACAATACTGCTTTATTTTCTGTTTGCATTTCTCTTATGAGTACTATATGTACAAGGTTTGGTCTTTTAATACGAAGCCAGAAAAGAGATTTATCAATGGGCAGCATATACTTTCTTCTGTGGCCATCTCAGATGAAATTCTAGGAAGACTTATATGACTGTTTTATTTTTTTGATTGAGTGATGTATGATGGAAGCTGGTGTCTTGCTAAGGACAAATGGTTTTACTTTCTAAATTCAAAGAATATGAAATTTCATTTTTACTTCCATTTTATTCATGTTGCAAGTATTCTGATTGTTTATAACTAAGTCTACTGCATGCATTAGTTATTGAGACTGTACACTATGCATTTAAAACTTTTCTTTTATTTATTTTCCTTTTACAAAGTTGAACCCTCAAAGTTTAAATTTTAAATTTGTTTCTTTAAAAAATCATCCCTGGATGATCACATCATCTTTAAACTTCATTGAAGCTGAATTTACAACTGAACCATATTTGTGAGACTTCATGTCAATGTTTGGTAGATATGTAGCATTTTGCTTGCTGCAAATGGCATGGCATATTAATTATCTTTTCATTCTCTCTACAGCTTTTGCGCAAAAAGTATCCTCAGTTTGGTCAGTTGCACAATGGCACCTTCATGCAGTAGGTTATTTGAATTTTCCCATCTCCTGCTTAATACTTTTACCACTCTTATATTTTTAGTGAGTTGATCTCTATGCATTTGAATATGTTACATGATGCTGAAGAATGCTAGACACAACTCTTGTACACGCTTTCTCAGTCTCTGAGATCACCAAATTCCAGGTAGTTAATTTGGTATTTATTTAATATCATAAACAAAGATTGATGCCCGTCGGTGCACATGGTGCTGGTATCATTGTGACCTACCATATAATACTATTAATTGCCTCATTATTACAAATTTTAATTATTCAATATTTCTAACAAATTCCAAAATTCGTTTTAACTTGAGTTTGATTATTTTTTTCTTTACTAATTTTGTGTTCATATTCGGTTTAGTATATGTTAAGCAGTACTGCATTATGCATAATTTTATCTCTACTGCTATGTTCTACAAGCAATTAGTGGTTAGCATTTTGATCATGTTTTTTTACCGGTTTGCAACATTTTCATCAATGCTATAGGAGAAACTAATTTTTCTTTTTGGACAATTTCTATTTGCAGTGAAAACCTTGATACCATGAAATCACTTTTTGGTATTGACATTATAAGCAGGTAGATATCTTTAGCTTTTTCTATATACCCATTATTGTAGTAGTAATTTGTTAACATCCTAACATTAGCCTATTATGACTAGTTTTGCTTGAAATGGATTCTGTTAGCTTAGGAGGAGATATTGCTTTTATGCAATGGAAACCCAAAATAGCGATGGACTAATTGGACTAATTATAACTTCACTTTTGTTTGATTATAGATATCATTTTTATATGTGTTTTTCTTTGTTGCTAATGATGGTTCATGCATCGGATATGATCTTGCTTCTGTCTTTTAGTGTTGGTTGAATTAGATGATTGCTGATGAGTATATATGTGGTTAGAAGTCTAGTCTTAGAACATTACTGCTTCCCATAAGAAACTTATGGTGCTTTTAATCAATTTTAAGAGATTTGGAAGCTGATTTGTTGCAAGAATGATAAATTGGAATTTTTAATGTTAGCTCCTTCTGTTTGATTATGAATGTTTGAACAAAAACTCATACACTTGCTGTAGAAAGTCTATTCACCATCTACTTTTTAGGGACTTAAGACAAATAGATAGTTGGATTTGTCCTAGCAAAAAAATGTATACAATTTGCTTATCAAACGGTCTTCCTTGCCAGAGTGCATTGTCAAGAACGTGGTGAGGAAAGCACAGAAACAGAATCAATTTATTCTCTCAAATGCCACATATCTCAAGAAGTGAACCATTTGCATGAAGGAGTGAAGCATGTAAGTGACATCAGTTAACACTGAGGTCTTATTCATTTTTGTTTGTGATATTATTTGACTGTTTACTTAAGAACATTTATGAGTTTTGCTGTTGGTACTTGTCTGGCTGTTCTTAAGTATATGTTCACTGGTGTAAACAAAAACCCTTCCTGTTGCTGATATATTAGTTGGAGATGTATGAACTCGATGAAGTATCTGTGTGGGGGTTCCTTTATAATTATAAATTAAGAGAAATCAATCTTTTGGCTAGTTTTTGTTCACCTGGTTATCGTTATTAGTTGTTGACTTTATAATGTGAATATTTCTATAGTGATAACAAGGGCATCCTATCCAGTCTGCTATAGCAGATGATGTATTATTGGAATTTATATATCTGTAGTCAATGTTTGTGATGTTGCCCATTTTGTCATGGTTTCTCAGATAAATGAACTGACAATACCTACTATTTAGTTTATGAATTCTTCTTGTATAAAAGCATTACTTATAAAATTTAGCTGCTTTATGTAGGGTTTGAAATCAGATTTGGAGAAGGCTTCTCCAGCTTTGGGTCGTACATCAATTTACTTGAAAGAGTCTCGTATTAATGGCTTGCCTAAGTAAGAAGTGGTTTGATTTTATTTTATTTTCATTTGTAATTTACACTTCTTGATAGCTTGCTAATCAGTATAAAGCGCTTGTTAATTTGATGTCTTAGTTTCAAGTAATTCAAAAGTTTTCCCTGATTTAACTATTCGAATCTTTGATCTTCTTCCTTGTTTAAGTTGTGATCTGTCAATTGATTGAGGAAAACTCTTGTTTAACTATTCCTTGTTTTGTTGTAGTGCTGGCTTTTTTGTTTGTTTTTGTTGGTTTGTTGTGTTTTGTTTAGCCTACAACCAGGTTTGGACTCATGCATTATCACTTGATTATAGAGCATGATTTGCATTATTCAAATGTTTCCTCCTTTAATCAAAGTGAAAGAGATATATACATTATAGATAGAACTGTTTTGTGTAGTCGCATGCATTAGAATGATGAACAAAATGATTTAGTTTAATTCACGTTTTATTTTTGGATTTGTAATGGGGTTTGATTGGTAAAATTAGTACTAGATTGTAGAATTAAACTTAATTTGTTTCCTTTAGATCTAAGTTTAACTTTGGATTTCTAACTTTGTTAATTTGGAATGTATTTAGCTATCAATCCACATTTTCTCTTTGATGGGATTTGGAGTTGGTTTATAGTTTAAGTTAGTTTGTAATGGGATTTGAGTTTGGTTAAGTTTATAATGTTTTGGAATGTTTTTAGTTTGTTGAGTTTTGATTACTTTTTTCTTTTATGGACTTGGATTTGAAATGTATAGTCTCATGGATTTGTGTTAATATTACTAAGTGATCTATGTTTTATATATTTGTTGCCTATTTGTTGTACTCTAGCATATGGGTGTTTATGTAATTGTATGTATAATATATGTAAAAAAAGATTTCCAAAATTAATAAAAATATACTACTTGTCGTTTATATTCTTTTAAAAGAACCAACAAGTAATATATATTTTTTTAATCAATTTTCAATTACGTGTTAGTCGAGAACCGACACTGCACAATGTCGTGTCACTTCGTAAGTGACACAAATGAATTCAACTATGTGTCGTTTGATAACTGACACTAAATTTCTGTCACTTACGAGCAGACACATATTTATTAGAAACCGACACGTTTTTGGCAACTATATTACTCCATACATGTCTATTTCTGAATGACACATATTCCACATTTATTTGTGTCGGTTTGACCAAGTGACACGTATAGGAATATGTGATAGGTCACTTTATATCGCACGAAAACCGATATATATAGTGATATATGTCATTTTTTGACTGACATAAAAGTCCAATTTTGTTGTAGTGTGGGGTGGGTGCCCACGAATTTTGTCAGTTGCATCTCCTGTGGTTGGAAAAGCATAAGAGAAAAAAATAAGTAGATGCCTCATAGAAGAAAGATAATTAACAATTCTAGTTTTCTAGAGGCATGGCAAAGACTCAACTAGAAACGTTTAGAGATTAGGAGCTTTGCACAAGTAACGTATTTAAGCAAACTCAGTCACTCACCTTCTCAATTAATAAGCCAAAGGCCAAACATAACATTGCAAAGCCTTATAATCATCAAAGAAAAACTAAATAATTACATTGAACCAGATTGTCATTAAACATATAAGACTATTATATTAACAATAATGTTATATTTACAAAATCTATTACAAAGTTGTTGTGGCATCAAGTGAATAGAAAGATTAATATGAGTTGTTAATGTAATAAATACTAATAAGTCGTGGTATTGAATAAGTAGTGTCACATCAACTTTGAACACAAATTTTGCATATAGGCTCTGTAAATATAACATTACTCTTATACTAAACTCTCAATTGTCACCTAAAACATAAGAGACATTGACATCATGATCCACCATGATCAACTCCATTGACTACTCTCCTCCAAACCTCCTCCGAACCATCTTTATCAACGCCGATGCCCTTATAACAATTTTTTTTTTTGCGTTGTTTTAGTATAGTCTCTACATTAAAATAATAATCTAGTTGCTTTTTTAGTAGGAAAAATCAAAGCAACATATTTTTTTTGTTGGGTTGTTCAAGTGTAGTCTTAACATGAAAACAATAATCCGGTTGTTGTTCTAGGTATAAACTACCTATAATAGCCCAAAACGATAGACTTTTGGCTCAAATAATTAACTTAAAATTTGTCACAAACAAGATAACATTGTCTAGCATAATAACAATTTTAGACATTTGTGGCAAGCATCTAAACAAATAAGAAAACATTGCCTGCTACAAAGTTTTATATAAATCATTAAACATTTGTGTCTAGTGTTAGTTAAATTGTTTAGAGATAGATGAGTAAAAGTACATTAAATATTTGTGTCTATTTTTTATTAATTTGTCTAAATGGATTAGATAAGCTAAATATGTGCTAGGTAACTTATCTAGCATTTTCCAACAAGTGTTACTTGAGACTGTGTAAGGAATATTTTTGTTCATAAGTAATGAACATGACTATTTTATCTGAGGGAGTTATTATTTCTCAAAATAAATCCAAAGTTAACTATTTCATCATATATCTCACAAATCAATTGCACGATAGTTGAAAAATTCTAATCACATAGAAATAGAAGATCAATTGAATCATAAGTGCATTGAGATGCTAAAGGTAGGCTCTTTATCATGGACGAAGAAAATGAAGCTTCAAAATTTGGTAAGATATATTCCTCTATTTTTTTCAAGAGTTAAAAATTGTATATTAATTGGTTAGTCTGTATGATTTTTAATTAAATTTATAGTGTAAGAATTTATTATATTTGCTTAAGATCATATTGTAGCATAACAATGTCCAAAAATCTAAATTGATACACCGATTTTCAAAATAAAACATGACCTATTTAACATTTGTCTAGTTGTTGTCCAGCCTATTTGTAATTGCTAGAAAAAGACATACGCACGCGCACACACACACACACATATGTCTTCTTCTAGACACCCCATGTCACATCCTGCATCACTAACATAAGATCTTAGAGTACTTATAAAGGCTTGGATTTTTGGACTAAAGAGGCATGTTTTGGGTGAGAGATAATTATGTTTCGCTCAAAAGTAAATTCGCTAAAGAAAATGACAATGTGCAAAATTGAAAGTGGATAATATCTACTTAATTTAAACCTAAATACTAGGCAGTACTTTTTTTTTATTATCTCCAGCAATGTAGATATCTTACCAATTTGTTGAAAAAGGTTGTCTAGCTAAATAATAGAATATTTTTTTTAGTTTTTTTTTTAGCAATCACCAAAGTTATTAGCGGACTCAATAGATTTTATATAAGGAGGGGCACCTCTTAAAATATTATAATATCTATACATTTTTCGTAAACCTTCATAGTATGAGGGAATTCATTAAAATATTAAACAGAGTATACTTTAAAGAGGATATATTAAAATTTGCCTCTTAAATGGTTCAAATATAATATATCACTAAAATTTATATTAAAAAAAAAGTTAATTACCAACACTCATCAAGAATTTTTGGAATTTTTTTTTAAATTTGATCAATTACAAACTATAAAAGAATAGAGAAGACCATACAATTTATACTAAATTAGATTAAAAATAGTAAAAATATAAATTACAATTTATGAAATAAAATAATAAAACTATAATAAAAGAGAAACTTCTATGCTTATAAATTGTAAAATATTTTTTTAAAAATATATATCCACATAAAAGTGGCATCTAATGTGACACTAGAGTGAAAGGAGAAGTCTTGTTGAAAGGTTCACAAACTAATAATTAAAAAAAAAAGGAAAGAGAAAACTAAGAAATTGGGTTTTCTTATTAAGGTATAACTTGACAAATTAAAATGAGGACTAAATGATATTATAAATTTTAGGATGAGCCTGAGCTAGCCTAAGTTAGCTTCCTAGGTCTTTCTTTATTAAAGTTTATGAGTTTAATTGCTTTCTTATTAGATAGTGTTGAAAGCACTCTCCAAAAATTTAATGGAATTCTTTTCATGATAATTTAATTATCAATGGATACATAAGTTGCTGTAGATGATTAAATGTTTGAAAGGCGGTCGGTAACATGCAAGGTAGTATGTGTGTTTGTACTTGAAATAAGGATGCAAGGCAAATGGGTGGCGGGTCGTGACTTTGTGGTATATTGGAAGGGTGAAGAGAAAACAACCTGGAGGGAGAGAGAGAGATTGAATAAATAAAGCTAGAAAGGAGAAATGAGATAGCAAAACTCTTATACTTGCTTGAACATTCGCACAATTATAATGGTGGAGGGGTGCTTGTATATGTAGAGATGAAACACTGACAAGCCACTCATTTAAACCAATCTGAAACTGCCTCTCCAATAGCCAATACAATTTGCCAATTAATGTACCAATGAAATTTGGACAACACAAGATTCAAGTGGTGGTAATCCACTACGTGTCATAACACTCCCCCTTGGATTCCACTACTTAAAATAATTGTATTTGACTTTACTAAGGAAAAATCTAGTGAAATAAAAACTAAAGTAAAGGAATACAATTGTACAATAAATTACAAAGTTGTGCCGGACGTGCTTCTACTACCTCGTTAAAAACCTTGCCAAAAAAACCTAATAGAACAAACCTGGTCGAAAGGAAAAAGAGTACAGTGCAAATGTTTCCATAATGCTCTCCCTAATGACTACTTCGCTTGATTATGGCAGAAGATCTTTTGTCAATTTGATTGCTTGTTGAGCCGCCGCATACCGATCTTGTATACTAATTTCTCAAATGTTGATGTTGATAAAATCTTGGTAAACAAATCTGCAAGATTGTCATTTGAACGTATCTGCTTCACATCAATCTTTCAGTTTTCTTGAAGTTCATACATGTAGAAGAACTTCGGTGAAATGTATTTCATTCTGTCTCCTATGATATATCCTCCTCAGACTTGAGCAATGCAAGCTGCATTATCTTCATATATGATCGTTGGAGGATCTATAGGAGATAACTTGCATGAACTCTTGATGTGTTGAATAACAGATTGTAACCATATACATTTTTTGTTGGCCTCATGTAATGCAAGTATTTCATAGTGGTTAGAAGAAGTAGCAATCAAACTTTGTTTATGAAATTGTAATCCCATTTTAAGTAAAAACATATCCAATTTGAGATCGAGCTTTATGGGGATCAGATAAATAATAGGCATCAACATATCTAACCAAACCAGGATTTTCAAAAAGCTTATATGAAAAGAATAATCCCAAATCAATAGTTCCCCGAAGATAATGAAAAATGTGTTTGATCTCATTCCGATGTCGTCTAGTAGGTGCAGCACTAAACCTTGCTAACAAATTATCTACAAATGCAATTTCAGGTCTAGCACATTGTGCCAAATACATTAATGTACTTATAGCGTTTAAATATGGTACTTTAGGATCAAGTAACTATTTATCATCCTCTTTAGGATAAAATGGATCCTTTTTAGGATCGAGGGATCCAACAACCATTGGGGTACTTAATGGATGAGCCTTATCTATATTGAATTGTTTTAAAACCTTTTCTGTATATGTTGAATGATAAACAAATATGCCATCAGACTTGTGCTCGATCTGCAAGCCGAGATAGTGTTTTGTTTTCCCCAAAATATTTCATTTCAAATTCTCTTTTCAAATATTTAGCAGCATCCTCAATCTCTTCAATAGTTCCAATTAAATTCATGTCATCGACATATACTGTTATGATAGCAAAACCAAATTCTGACTTCTTTATAAACACAAAAGGGCATATAGGATCATTAATATACCCTTCTTTAATCAAGTATTCACTTAGATGATCGTACCACATTCTCCCTCAATGTTTCAATCTATATAGGGATCTTTGCAATTTAAGTGAATACATACCCCTGGGTTTTGTTTTAATTGCTTTAGGCAATTTAAATCCTTCAGGTTTCATATATATGTCAGAATCTAATTGACCATACAAGTAAACGGTCACCACATCCATAAGGTGCATGTAAAGTTTTTCTAAAATTGTCAAACTGATCAAATATTTAAAAGTGATAACATCAATTACCGAGGCATAAGTTTCATCGAAGTTAATACCCGATCTTTGAGAAAAACCTTAAGTTATTAGCTGAGCTTTATATTTGGCAATCTCAGTATTCTATTTTGTTTTCTAGTAAATACCCATTTATATCCAATGAATTTGACATCATTAGGTGTTTGGACTAGAGGTCTAAAAACTTCACGTTTAGCTAAAGAAGATAATTTTGCTTGAACTGCTTCTTTCTATTTAGGCCAGTTATGCGTTTGTCTACATTCATCCACTGTGTGTGGTTCAAAATCATCATTCATAACATTAGTGGCTACTGCAAATGAAAATATGTTGTCAACGATAATTTCATTACGATTCCACATTTCTCTAGTATAAGCATAATTAACAGAAATCTCTTCATTTTTAAATTCATGTGCCACTTCAGGGACATGTGTCTCATCAAGAACTTGTGCCTCTTCAGGGGCAGGTGTCCCATTAGGAATATTTATCGCTTTAGGAGATAAATGAAAGAATGTGGATTCTTTAGCTCGATCATTATTTCTATCGGGACCGTTATTAACCACTTTTCCTTTTTCGGGGACAATATCTTTTGATTTAAGGGGTCTCTCATGCTTCTGGCATGCAACAGATTGATTAGTCATTGTTACTTGGGGAGTTTGTTCGATGGGGAACTCAATACGTGCTGATGTATTAGCAGGATGTATATGTGACTTTATTATCTTAGTTGTATCAGTAAAAGCATTCAACATCTGATTAGCAGTATCCCCAAGATGTATCATCCTTTGCACTTCATTTTCACATTGAGGTGTGCAAGGATCAAGATGAGACAATGTTCTAACATCCCAAGAAAGTTCTCGCCTTACTTCAAGAGGCGTATGCGTAACTTTAAGAGGCATTCTCTTTTCCCCTAAAGGCGGGAAAACTGTCTCATCAAAATGACAATTTGTAAAACGTACAATAAAAAGATCACCTGTCATGGGTAGGGTGTTCACGGGTCGGGTCGGGTTTTTCCAAACCCGATCACGACCCGATACTGTTTAAACCCGACAATTTTAACCCGATTCGGGTTACTATTCAATACCGACCCGAGAAAAACCCGACAAACCCGATCGGATCGGGTCGGGTTGAATCGGGTTTAATTTTATTAAGTTATACTATTCAAACCCGATTACAACCCGATACTATTTAAACCCGATTCGGGTTACTATTCAGTACCGACCCGAGAAAAACCCGATCAACCCGATCGGGTCGGGTCGGGTTGAATCGGGTCGGGGATTTTTGAACACCCCTAGTCATGGGTTTTAAATATCTGATAATAGATAAAGAATTATGACCCACATAAAACCTCATTCGACATTGAGATCCCATTATTGTCCACTTTGGGGGAGTAATGGGAACTTGTACGGCACAACAAAAAGTCCTCAAATGAGATATATAGGGTTATTGGCCAAGTACAAGTTGTAATGGTGAATATTCATGATAAGCAATGGGCCATAATATGATCAATGAAACAGCATATAAAATAGCATGGCCCCAAGCAAAGGTTGGCAACTGCATTCTTAACAACAAAGAACACACAATTATCTGCAGTCGCTTTATGAGTGACTCTACAAAACCATTTTGGGTGTGGACATGTGAGACAGGATGCTCAATATCAATTCTCACAGACGTACAATAGTCATCAAAGACTTTTGATGTAAATTCACCAGCATTATATAGACGTATTGACTTAATAGGACGGTCT
This sequence comes from Boswellia sacra, assembly GCA_013180625.2. Lineage (NCBI taxonomy): Eukaryota > Viridiplantae > Streptophyta > Magnoliopsida > Sapindales > Burseraceae > Boswellia > Boswellia sacra. Next base: position 246,798 of record SNVD02009237.1, on the reverse strand, counting down.
GGAAAATGTGTCCATAATTTTATAACTTGAGCAAATAGTTTAGCAAATGCAGTATTTCTAGTTGATAATAAACACACGAGACCACTATGCAGAAATATCAATTAGGACCATAAAATAACGAAAGGGTCCACTTTGTGGATGAATGGGTTCACATATATCCCTCTGGAGTCTTTGTAAACTGAAGGGGATTCAAGACTAATCTTAGAAGGAGATGATCTAACAATTAACATTCCTTGTGGGCAAGCAGTACAACGAGTTTCATTGGATAGAAGAATTTTCTGATTCTCTAGTGGATGTCCATTTGTATTCTCAACAATCCTACACATCATTGTTGATCCTGGGTGAGCAAGACGGTCATGCTATAACATAAAAGTCTTAGGATCGTTCAACTTCTGGTTAATGACTACGTAGGTTTCATTGAACCTTATGTATGATATATATAATCTAGAAGAGAAAGCTTCAAGCTTCTTTAATATCAACTTCTGTCCTCAGACATCCGAGGTGATACAAAGAAATTCAATGTTTTTTTCACAAGATATCTCAATATGATATCCATTATGCCTTATGTCTTTAAAAATTAGCAAATTTCTTCTGGATTTGCCTGAGTATAAGACATTATCAACCCATAATTTAGTACTACTTGTCAATATTATAGTGGCTCTTCTAGAGCCCTCATTTAAGTTAACAGGCCCTGATATAGTGTTAACATTTATTTCTAGAAAAGTTAACTTCAGAGAATGCTTCTTATCCTTTAAGATAGTGTATGTTGTTGCACTATCAACTAGACATAACTCTTCATCTCTTTTGGAGAGGTGCCTTATTTTTCATGTCCATACCCTTTCATTCAAGAAAGAGTACATTATATACCAACATAAAGGATAATATCAAATTAAAATACAATATCAAATTAATTCTCTTGGCCATTTCACCAATCATGAATCAATCAACAAAAAAATCTGAATTACCACACTTTGTGGGATCCATTGAATCATCAATAATGGATTCTTACAACCCTTCTAAAAGTATTCCTTTCATATCATTAATTTCACTTCTAGTGGCTTAACTTAGTATTTAGGATAACCAATTCAATGTCAATAATCCTAAGTTTAACCGCATTTATTATTATCATTGCGGTTGATAGTGGCATTCACTTCTGGGAATGTCATAATATCATATTTAAAGAAATGGTATAATGTCATTAAGGAATGATGCCACTTTTAGGAACGGTTTGGTGACATTCACTTTAGGAAACGTATGAAATCAATGGGGTGATCTTTAGTGGATCAGATACTCAGATTTTAATAGTGATAATCTAATGGCTCTCAATTTATCCTTCAAGGATAAATTTTAATTACATCCTTTTGATGCATATCAATAATATAATAACATTCAAAAATTAAAGATACAGTAAGAATTGCAATGAATATAAAGTGCAATAAATAAATAAATTTAAACAATTAAATATCTTAATTAAAGAAATAAATATACATATAGAACTTCAAGTTCTAATTGTATAATCAGAAATGTAGCACAATAGGGCTATAGGCAATATTTTATCTGCTCATTTCGAGTTTTTGAATCAGAACTTCTGGTCTGATTATATCTTAAAGTTTTGTAATTCCCAACAGTTTCATTAGAACTGAGCCCTTGATAATATTATCGTTAATTGCTTAACAAATATCTCCTTTAACTTATTAGAAATCAGAACTTCAAGTTCTGAGTAATATAGCATAACAACAATGAATAAAATATAATTGGTAATAACGATAAACAATAAAAGTTTAACATATTGATAATGTTAGTAGCAATTAATATAAAGAAAACATTTAATTGCCATAAAACTTAAAGTTGCGACCACGTAAATTTAGGTAAAAAAACTTTAAGAATTGGAAATCCAATTTTACAGTATCGGAGAAAATAACCTAAGAATAGAATTCCTTAGAAGTTGAAATCGTTATAGTTGCTTTCTAGCTATATTTTTCCAAAGCCATGGTTGAGTGATATTGATGTAGGACATATTAGTAATAAATTAGGGATTTCAATTATATTTTAGGAATTTTAATAAATTAGGTATTTCGACTATTATAAGAGATTGACTTCATAAATTGGGAGTAATCCTAATTTGAGTTATTTTCCTAATTAATAGTTTACTATTTTGCTTAGAATTTAATTTTGATATTTTCTAGTTAAACTAGGATTAGTATTTAATTTCCTAATGGAATTATATTTCTTAGTAGAACTATACTTTAAGGTTCTATAAATAGAAGCTTTTAGTTATGTTATTTTCAGACTTTGTTATTATTGATTTTTGATTTTTAGTAAAAAGATTGTCTTCACCCTCAATTTTACTATATTTCTCTCTCAATTTCTTCTATTATTTCTCATATTTCCTCTGTCTACATCTCCCTTCCTTCCTTTTAACTTGAGGAACCCCTTTCCTCATCAGCTATTTGCTTGCCTAAAGTATCCTATGTAATAACATCAAAACACGTAAGACCAATTTAATATGGCGGCGACTTTAACTCATTTCCAAAAAGTAAATCAAGAAATCCGACTTAAAGCAAAGGGGAAAGTATCGAGACACCATAATTTTGTTTATTGTAACTTTACATTTAATAAAAACTAGACCTTCAATTTCAGACAACCGTTAAGAACAATAGCTTTGTAAGGGTATTATTGGTATTGTCGATATTTCAACCTCGTAAATTTTCCATATTTAAGCAATTTTAATGCCAACAATACCTTTACAGAGTTATCATTCTCCAACACAACCATCTGAAATTGAGGGCATGTTTGGCACGCTGGATAGGATAGTATAAGGGGCAAGTTATGACAACAGTAAAACTAAACTCATGTTTGGTTGGATTTCATGTAGGGATAGGATTGTAACAGATCGCATAAAAATCGTATAAGAGGTGGATATGTTATCCCAGGAGAGGGCATAGGTTAAGGCTGTATAATCCCTGTTTGCATAATATCATAACACGCTCGAACGATCTTTCATATCTATAATGCTCTCCCTCTCCAGCAACATCCTTATCTCTACTAAAGCTCTCTGGATCTTAGATGATCGTAACAACTAGATCTCTTCTTCTCCTCAAGAAAGTCACCTCTTTCACTCTCCCTTGAAAGCCCTATTTCCTTCTCAGTTGAAAGCTGTCTTTCACTCTCACTACATAGGCGCAGATTGAAGAGAATATGAAGATGTCCTTGCCGATTTGAGATAATTTTGGCTTGACATGAAAAGCCTTGCCATTCCGAAACAAGTAATGCATAGTTGTTAACGATTTTCAATATGGGAAGCAATTTTTTTTGTTGATTCACGCTTTCTCCTTATGGGTATTTTGTTTTTCAGTCAATAGCCTTCTTTTATACTCTGACATGTTAAATGCTTAGTCAATTTGTGCTTTTGCTTTGTTGGGTTGCTGTCAGTGCATTATAATTATGAGCTGTTTTGTTGTTATTTCTTAGGTAACCCAAATTTTGGTTTTGTGTTTGATGTTACTTGAATCATGTGTTTATCATGATTTTGAGAATGGATCTTACTTGTACCTAGACTTTCTATAAATTAATTAATCATAATACTCTCAATTTTCATAAATTAATCATCGTAAGGACAGTCACCAAAAATTATATTGTAAACATAGCAGGAAAACTTAGTTGTAAATTACTGGGGTATTGCTTGAGACTAATTAATAATGACAATGAGAAACTAAACATGGTATAGGTTAACATTTATCCAATACAATGATAAATAAAACATAATATATAATTTACTTATTTTTTTTACTATACAATTCAATACAATATTATCCGTTATAGTAATAATTATACAATGTTATACGATACACTAAACGCAGCCTATAGGTATTATGTTGATAAATCCCTAACCTCGGGGGGAAATTGAAAATCTACCATTCCCCAATCCCCTCTGCTTCAACAAGAATTCCCTTTGAAAGTCCCCTGTTCCCTCCAAACACAAAACAAATCAGAAATGGAACTCCAACAAAACATTTGCAGTTCCCCACAATCAGAAGGCGGTGAATTCTTTACAGAGCAGGAGCTTCGAATTGTCGAAGCAATCGAAGCCACGTACGAGTCCTCTCATTCACGGAAAAAACGTTCAACTCCAGACTACACACCCCAAGGTCGCCGCAAGACTCGCCGCCAATTGCCCGGTTCTGTTCTTACGTCGCCACCTTCACGCTCATTTTCTCCATCACGTTGTCAAGGTATATCATTTTACTCCAAGTATTTGCTTCGTCTTTCAGTTATATTTATGATGTCTGGCTCTCTGGAATTGCATTTGCAGAAGATTTATCGATTTGGAATTTAATGGAATTAAGCTTCAGATAACCTTGCAATTTCATTTCTTTGGAAAATTTAGAAATTAGTAAGTTTAGGGTTATTTTTTAGTTTAAGCCAAATTTTAGTTTTTTTAGTTTGCTCGACAATTGACATCTTCAGATGCTTGTTCGCAATCATGACTAGGATCTGCAGGAGTCCAGTCGGGAAATGGAGGGTATATTTGTTATTTGGCATTAAATTGTTTAGATAACGAACATTTTAAGATTTGATTAAAATTTAAAATAGGTTCTGGGCTTTTTTTTTTTTAAGATAGTATTTTTGATGTTAAAATATATTTGGTTTACTGTAGCCGGTAATTTAAGGATGAAATACCCTGCATTCAGTTTTGGAGGTAAGGTTTTGTATAGCAGGACATCAACAGAGGTAGAGACAGCTGCATCGGAGCTTTTACAGATACTTGAATCGAAGAAAAGAGAAACAGGTCAAGTTGCAATCGGGTTTGATATTGAGTGGAGACCTTCATTTAAAAGAGGTGATTTGTTATCTCTTTTTGTGCTTTTTGTTTACTTGTGCAATTTGATGCATTCATTAATTTCATCTACTCTTTGGCATTGCACAAGGCAATGCTGCCAAAAGAAGTACTAGCTGAACTTATAACAACATATTTACAATATAATCAAATGGAATTAGGCACCCCCAGAAAGTCTTATCAAAATACTGCTGAATGCCTTACAAACCGAACTTCATATTGGATTCAATTTAATTTAATTAAAGATGACATTTTCTATGTGTATGTTAATTTTATTTCTTTAGATGCTTCCAAGGAGAGTGTGCTAAATTGAAATTTTGTATTACACAATATCCAGATTGCCACTTTTGATAGGGTTTTGATCCGGCAGGTGTTTTAGCTGGAAAGGCTGCAGTTATGCAGATATGTGGTGACATTAGTTACTGTTATGTCATGCATATCATCCATTCTGGAATCACACCAAGCCTGCAGTTTCTCCTTGAGGATTCTGCACTTCTAAAGGTTGTACTATCATCATTTGATACCTGCACTTGATGAATTCTCGTATTGTGTGTGTAGTTGATAGTATTTTGACATTAAACTTGAGATGAACAGGTTGGGGTTGGAATTGGCAATGATGCTGTTAAGGTTTTTAGAGATTATAATGTATCTGTTAAAGCTGTGGAGGATCTTTCCTATTTAGCAAACCAAAAGCTTGGTGGCAATTCTAGAAGTTGGAGCCTTGCATCTCTGACTGAAATGCTTGTTTGCAAAGAGGTATCTATCCAAGTTTGCTAATTGAAGCTAAAATGATGTGGAGTCTTGAGCCTCAAAATGTGAAGCTTTCCGAATAGGTTATCTTTTGCATTTTTTTTTTTTTGGGCTATCACATGTCTTAAGTCCTGACTGCATACTGTTTCTTTTTATTAGCAATCTTTATGAATAATTGAATCAAATCCTTCTAAATAATTAACTTGAGCAGTTTTTGCTATGGCTGTCTTGTCTAAATGATTCCACGTTTTTCTTGCTATTTCTTTTCCCAACATTAATGATAAAATCCCATATGCCACTCTAGGTTTGATGCTATTGCAACTGAACTATGATGTCATTGATAACCACCATTTTGTTCTTACCATGAAAAATTCTGCCCTTAGTTAGTCAAAAAGGAGTTGTATATTCTTGGAGTTGGTTTTGTTAGCTTGTCTCTTAGTTTTTAGTGAGGTTGATGAAAAACACATCAAGCTGAAGGGGGATAACTAAGGAAGAAATGGAAGAAAATAAGATAAAATTCAATGAGGAAATTGATTTTATTCTAAAAAGTCATTCATAAACAAATTCACAAAATATAATCTAGGCTTTATTGCGACTAGCTAAGTTTTAACGAGAAAAGAAATTAAACTTCAGCTAGGAAAGTAAAATTAAATCTTAGCAAGAAATTAAAATCTAGCAGATAATAAAACAGTCCCGCTCAAGAAACCTGGGAAATAAATGCTAGAAATAGGAGAAATAGAACTAAGTTCCTAAAATCTTTATCGTCCTACATCACATCCCCCCAGCTGAGAGGAGCTCGACTCTGGTGAGTTGATTAGAAAAGAGGCTCTAAAATAAGCAGATGCTGCCAGTACCCAAGAGAACACAAAATGTCTTCTTGCATGGACATAGGAAAGACATTATAGTTATCCAATAGCTTGTATAAAGATAGATGAAGTCTTTGTGTTGCATCAATTAGTCTAGACAGTGGTAAAGAATCTGCATGCAAAAAGATCCATGGGACGCTCAAAAGTGCCTTGGTTAGAACACGTCTGTTATATTAATCACTGGACTCTAATTCAATTTTGAAAGGAAATTTATTAACTCTGTAGGTTATTCGGTGATGGGGGAAGATGATTTTAGTAAAGACTCACAACCTATGGATTCAACCTCGACTTCTACTTTAGGTTAAGCCTAAAATGGTTTGTAGGTCTCAAAATATTTTTCCCACTCTTAGACTCAAACTTGAGCTTGTCATCCCTTTTATTTTTATCGTCATTCTGAGTTTCTTTTCCACTATATCAGATTTCAATCTTAAGGAGTGCCTCAGTGAACATTGACATTATAAGATTCTTGATCAAGGACGGGGGAAAAAAGGTTATTGGTAATCTTGGTATATTATCAATCTTATAGATTCTGTTGTCTTTGAGATTTCTCGTGACATTTAATTTATTCATCACTTTAAGCACTAGATCATGTTTTTGCATTTTATCTATTTCAACAAAAAAGACCAAGTTACTTGTCAAAACACCCCTAAAATCCTAACCAGAACAACCTTAAAGCTGAGTTAATAAAACCAGACCTTGAGCAAAAGGATTTGAAACCACCAATATGATTTGAGTAATTCTAAGCATCAGATGAAGATTGCCAAACCACGACACTTTACTTTTTTATTTTGAAATTGTCCAAAAATTACATGGGGCTGCTCAAGTGTAACAGCTATACTCTGAAGAAACCAAATGTGCTAGTGATGGTGGATTTTAGTAGATTGTTGCCTCCTATATTTGTTTGTGCTGACAGTGATAGCTCACTGGTTATCTGGCAGTCAACAGTGGAGGTGGTAATGCTGTAGTCCCTTTGTTTGGTGTTTTGACAGGGAAAAACCATCAAATGGGTACTGGCCTTTGGACAATGTGATAGATCAGGACCTTCATATGGTTTTGGTGCAGCTGTCTCGTTGCCTTGTGGTAGCCATTGGCTGCGTGTTGGTGTCCAAGTATTTTGATGACTTTGAGGTAGTCAGATTTTATGGAAGGCACATACAAATGCTTGAAGTGTTTGCGAACTTTTGGATCGAATCAAATATTTAGGGAAGCATACATCAATGGGAAGAGAATTAAAGAAGAAATGGGAGGAAAATAAGATTGAATTCGGGGGAAATCAACTTCATTTTCAATGTCATTCATGAACAAGTTTGCAAGCACTAATTACCTGGATGCGTGTTTATAGTAGAGAATTCCAACAAGAAAATGGAATTTTCTTCAATTAGGAAAGAAAAATCTCATCTTAACAAGAAATTAAAATGCAACAAAAAAAAAATTATACTTGCTACATAAACAAGAAAATAAACCTAAGAAATAAATATTAGAAATACGAAAATTAGAACTAAATTCTCAGATTCTCTATGCTCTCCTACACCAAGGTTTTTGGTGCATTGTCCACATCAAGTACCTATTATGGCTGGTGTCACAGGACTTTTTTCTGATATGCGGATTGCCCTGCGATAGCGCTAAGCCCTTGCTTAGCCAGCTACTCGATAAACCGCTTTGGAGGTTCTCATCGAAGGTATGCGTAACTCAACTCACAAATTTTCGAGAATGCACACAAAGGATTTACGGAAGCACCGACTTCCAACTTTTCTTTTATTGCCTCAAAGAAAAGAATACAATCCGCCCCAAGATTGTGTGCTGGAAACACTCACACTGACACTCACACTAGTTACTCCGTTCGCTAATTGTTTTTCCCCTTGTGTCTCATATCTTTCCAGCCCACCATCTTGGTACATATATATAGCCAACCAACATCCCTGGTTGCTAGGTTCCATGTAGTTGACATCCCCAACTACTAGGCTAGGTGGCGCGCTCCTACGCTGCCACATACATCCTCCACTCCCCATGAGTGGAGATCATGGAAGTTAACTACCCGTAACTTCCCACTTCCTCTCATAGGCATAACCACCCATGATTGGAGATCATGGCATGGAAGTAACTCCCCTGAGTAACTTCCCACTCCACGGAAATAACTAACTCGAGTAACTTACCACTCCACGGGAATAACTGCCTCGAGTAACTTCCCACTCCACGGGAATAACTACCTCGAGTAACTTCCCACTCCATGAGAATAACTACCTAGAGTGGAGATCATGGCACGGAATATGGGAGTAACTTCCCAAGTAACCACCCACTTCCGTTCCTACCTTCAAGGACATGGTTGAGCCCTCTCAACCGTCAAGTTAGTAGGGAAGTTGCATTTCCTACACCTTAGGAAATAACTTCCAGCCCACTACATCCTTCATTTTAGGAAACCATATCCCCCTGGATATGTGCCATGATTAATGTCTACTAACATGCCCATTTGCACCATGAACCGCTGTTGCGCGCCATATCACCCGATGCTATGTGCCATGTTGCTGCTTTTCTTGTGCGCTACCTGTGCGTGTGCTCGCTACCTCGCAAGCGTCCCAGCCCGCATGCGTGCATGTGCTAGTGTCGTTGCGCTACGTTGCCCTCAATGTACGCGTTGCATCGTTGTGTCGCGCCCAACTCCAGTGTGTGCTCCACTCATCATGCCCACAACCCGTGCGTGCATGTTATCCTGCTGTGCCACACCCATCTCCATGCGTGCGCCACACATCATGCCCATAACCCGTACGTGCATGTTATCCCACTATGCCACGCCCATCTCCATGTGCGTGCCACACTACACTCATTACCCATGCGTACCTATTGTTTTGCTGCGCTACACATCCCCCTGTGTTAGCGTTCACATTGCCTTGCACTTCCCCTCGCGCATAAATGCCTCCATCACGCCACGCAACGTCTCCGCACCTTGCTTAAGCACTCACCCGTGTGCTTCTCGGGGGCATGCACCCTTGCAGCCCCCTCCAAGCCATGGCATAGCGCAAGGCATGCTATGCCAGTCATGTGCGAAAATCAAGGGTGTAACAAACCACCCCCACCAGAAGAGCCCAACGTCCTCGTCGGAAGGATGTTGTTGTTGCTCTCTGCACTTGTCATCATCATGTGATCTTCCTCTCCCAAATAGCAATCCCACATGCTACTGCCTCAGAATTAGATACTCCCTTTCTCTAATTCTTCTAGCTCCGATGATCAAGGATCTCGCCCGTATCCTTGTCCTACTGTCTCACGAAAACAGGAGGAGCTCCTTGGCTTATTGGTGTCCACCCAATCAACCAAGTCTCTAAAGGCATTAGGAACTCACACGATTAACCTTAGTTTGTAGCTTTACCCAAAACTACAATAATTTTGAAAACTCCCCCCAGCTGTCCACTTTAGAATTAGGCCTTGATGCAATGTGCTAGTTGCTCTCCCCGCTACTACACTCCAATGGGCTGTATCAAGTCACCTGAACCTAATTCTCTCATATGACTCCGGCCACACGCTGTTGTTGCAGATTTCTCCCCACGTAGCGCAATCATTCCCGATCAATTTGCCCTCAAATTGATGATGATTTGCAGTCTCTACTCAACTCCATCCCCCCATGGTGTTGAAAAAGCACCACTAAAAATCCGCTCATGGACCGCACCCACGATTCACTATCTTCTGGATTTAGAAGATACGCCACCACATAACAACTCCGCTGCCTCAGTCCGTCGGGTAGGTATGTAGTACCGCATGAAACTCCATGTTTCTCGAATCAATCTATCCCATAAGAATGATTCTTTGCCAACCTTTGCTACGCATGAATGAATTCCCCCGAAACTGACTGCATTAGTTTCTCATCATTCCCCAAAGGCTGTTGAAGACCCGCGCCTTCATTTCCTTAGTGCATTCATCCATGAAAGCACCATTTGTCACTACAATGTATCCCATGATACCAGCACGCCAAATGAACTCTCCATGCTGAATATTCCCCTCATTCAGCAGCTCATTTCACCATTCACTACCCCCTAGTCCGGATATACGCTACTGGTAAGGAACTGATGTCAGCGGGTCATCGCACCATCAGCCCTCTCATTGCAGTGATTGCCCATATCAATCAATTGGTAAGGGTTTTTGGAAGTCCAAGATGCACCCCATTTGCATCCCTGATGGTCGACACCTCGAACCACTCCGCTGGATCCATATGTGCCATCAAAAAGGACTCCACTCCCATATCAAACCCCATCTCCAATTGCCTAGTCGACTGAAATGGCCACACCTCATGTATGCCACTAGTCAACACTTGAGCCTTCACCTCTACCGAATTCTCCCCATCCGGTATAGATACCGTACGAAAATAAGGAATCAAACCCACGTTGTACTGAAGAAAAAACTCCATCCCCAGTATCAGCTCAAAATCACTCAATGGAACCACTGTCAAGTTCACCGGCCTCTCCCACGAGCTAATCCGTATAGTCGTGGTTAGTGTTCCACAAACCGGCATTGTAGAGTTCGCTGCTTTGACCTCTAGCGAGGAGCTCTCCGGACACAACTCCAACCTCTCCACTTCCCTTGAAGAAAGGAAATTGTGTGTAGCCCTGGTATCCAATATAGCGTGCACATATTGCCCATTAATGAATACCCATATGTACAAGAGCCCCGTCGAATCACACATCCCATATATGTTGTTCAACATCAAAGGACTCATGCGCATAGGAATTACCTCATTCTCGGCCTTCCCTGGCTCGCTATCCGCCACCAAAGCATTTAGCTCACTCCGTCTTGGATAGTCCCTTGCCCTATGAGGTCCGTCACAAATGAAGCACCCCATAAGCTTACTTTTGCCCTGCTGCAAATCCCCTTGTTTGGTCTTGCTGGACTCGGCTTCCATGGTCTCCCCCTTGGAAACTCCAGTATTTTTCCTTCCCACGGGCTTCTTTCTCTCATGCATGGAAAATGCCTTAAAATGGAAGTCAACCAAACCATCCGCAACAGCAATTGTAGTTGGTAAATCCGTTACCCCTTGCCTATGCAACTCTGTTTGTGCCCAAGGCTGCAATCTCGACATAAAGTTGAAAAGCTTGTCTTCATCTGACATGTTCTTGATGTCCAACATCAAGGAGCTGAATTCCTTCACGTACTCACGCACAGAACCCGTATGCTTGAGATTCTTTAGGCTCTCCCTTGCGAGCCACCCTGCATTGCAAGGTAGGAATTGACCCTTCAATTCCCGCTTGAGTGTTTCCCACGTCTCAATGGCTGGTCTCGCTGCATTGGCATCTTCTTGGATACGAGTGCGCCACCAAAGCTTCGCATCACCCACCAAATATATGCTAGTGATGGTCACTTTCTCGGTCTCAGGCACTCTAGCAGCTTTGAAGTACTGCTCCATATCCCACAAGAAACTCTCTAGCTCTTTGGCATCCCTCATTCCGCCAAATGGTTTCGGCTCCGGCACCTTGATTCCCGAATGGACAGCCCCTACTGCCCCAGGTGCATTGCTCATTGCTTGCTTGATCACTTTAAGCTCATCCTTCACCTTGATGAGGCTTTGCTTAAATGTATCAGTCAAAGCAATGATGTCCTCTGAAATAGCATCAAATTTCTCGTTCACCTCACGCATGAACTCCACCAATGTTCTGCGCAAAGTCGCAATCTCAGCCCCATGCATCTCAGATTGCTCCACCAAGCTCCCCTCCTTTTGAGCTTGTGGTATGCCAACCAGCGCCTCTAACCGTGCCAATTTATCCTTGAGCGTCTCCCTAGACATTATGCTCAAAAGATAACCAAAATGTGAGTAGGTAGAAACAAGTCACGCAAGTTACCTTAGCCTTCGCTCGAATGCCACTTTGGCCCTCCTAGCCAAACTGGATCTTGTCGCCAACTTGGCCCTCCTAGCCAACCTTGGCTCTCCTTGCCACAACCGGGCTCTGATACCACTTGTCACAGGACTTTTTTCTGATATGCGGATTGCCCTGCGATAGCGCTAAGCCCCTACTTAGCCAGCTACTCGATAAACCGCTTTGGAGGTTCTCACCGAAGGTATGCGTAACTCAACTCACAAATTTTCGAGAATGCACACAAAGGATTTACGGAAGCACCGACTTCCAACTTTTCTTTTATTGCCTCAAAGAAAAGAATACAATCCGCCCCAAGATTGTGTGCTGGAAACACTCACACTAGCTACTCCGTTCGCTAAGTGTTTTTCCCCTTGTGTCTCATATCTTTCCAGTCCACCATCTTGGTACATATATATAGCCAACCAACACCCGTGGTTGCTAGGTTCCATGTAGTTGACATCCCCAACTACTAGGCTAGGTGGCGCGCTCCTACGCTGCCGCATACATCCTCCACTCCCCATGAGTGGAGATCATGGAAGTTAACAACCCGTAACTTCCCACTTCCTCTCATAGGCATAACCACCCATGATTGGAGATCATGGCATGGAAGTAACTCCCCTGAGTAACTTTCCACTCCATAGAAATAACTAACTCGAGTAACTTCCCACTCCACGGGAATAACTACCTCGAGTAACTTCCCACTCCACGGAAATAACTACCTCGAGTAACTTCCCACTCCATGGGAATAACTACCCATGAGTGAAGATCATGGCATGGAATATGGGAGTAACTTCCCAAGTAACCACCCACTTCTGTTCCTACCTTCAAGGACATGGTTGAGCCCTCTCAACCGCCAAGTTAGTAGGGAAGTTGCATTTCCTACGCCTTAGGAAATAACTTCCAGCCCACTACGTCCTTCATTTTAGGAAACCATATCCCCCTGGATATGTGCCATGATTAATGCCCACTAACATGCCCATTTGCACCATGAACCGCTGCTGCGCGCCATGTCGCCCGATGCCATGTGCCATGTTGCTGCTTTATTGTGCGCTACCCGTGCGCGTGCTCGCTACCTCGCAAGCGTCCCAGCCCACATGCGTGCATGTGCTAGTGCCGTTGCACTACGTTGCCCCCAACATACGCATTGCATCGTTGTGTCGCGCCCAACTCCTGTGTGCGCTCCACTCATCATGCCCACAACCCGTGCGTGCATGTTATCCTGCTGTGCCACGCCCATCTCCATGCACGCGCCACACATCATGCCTGTAACACGTACGTGCATGTTATCCCACTGTGCCACGCCCATCTCCATGTGCATGCCACACTACGCTCACTACCCATACGTGCGTATTGTTTTGCTGCGCTACACATCCCCCTGTATTAGCGTTCACATTGCCTTGCACTTCCCCTCGCGCATCAATGCCTCCATCACGGCGCGCAACGTCTCCGCACCTTGCTTAAGCACTCAGCCGTGTGCTTCTCGTGGGCATGCACCCTTGCAGCCCCCTCCAAGCCATGGCATAGCGCAAGGTATGCTATGCCAGTCTTGTGCGAAAATCAAGGGTGTAACAGCTGGCCACTAAAGATATTCTTTGAGTAGAGAAAATGTTGTGAGGCAGTTGTATAAAATGGATTTTTGCTGGATGTTGTTCGTGGTTGATTACTGATAAACAAGTTGCAGTGTTTAGCTCAATAGTCATTATATAAGATAATTAAAAAGGATTAAAACTTTATCACTTTGTATAAGTTTTAGATCCTTGAGGAAATCTCATTATAATGCATTCTACTGCTAACCAGTTTAAATGCTTGAAGCTGTGAATGTGCCACATTTCCGTTTTTAAATGTGGGAGGTTAGTAATGAATGATGTGTGTTATGACATGCCATTTTCTGTTTGCATTATGGTCTATTAAATATAAAGTTGCAACCAACTTGTAGTCCACACCCTCTCGCCATTTCTTTTTCCATCAGTTTTGTTATTTTTTATTTTTATAATTTATAATTACTTTTGTTCTCTTTTTTTTTTTGGTTGTTTGTTCTGATCCTAACATATTTTATCTAGCTGACATATTATGGGGACACAATCTTAAAGTCTCACAGAACTTATTGAAATTTCACAATTAACAGGATAAACGTATTAATTTCCTCTTGTTATTTTGGCTGTTTTATTTTGGTTTATGATTGTAGTCTGCCATGCAGATAGAAGGGAACATTTTAATTGTGAAATCTTAGTTAAATTTCTTAAACTATGAAGCTTCAGAAGCCCAATAAAATCAGACTGGGAAACTGGGAGAAAGATGAATTATCAAAGGACCAACTGCAGTATGCTGCAACAGATGCTTTTGCTTCATGGCATCTTTATGAGGTAATCAACAACTATCAATTCATCTTCTTTTTTCAGAATGGAGAGGCTTGTAAATAAAATTAACTTATAGTATACTTTCTACTGTTACACAGGTGTTGAAGAGCCTTCCAGAGTCGGAAAACGATGCAGCTGAAAGAAGCCAGGAAGTGAAAGGTGATCCACGGTAATGAATTTCACAGTTATTAGCAGACCAAACTTTAGATACGGGCAATCATGAACTGAAATCTTGGAGCTTTGCCACCATTATTTATCACTGTCTGGGGAATGTTTTAAGGAAGCCTCAGAAGCTGCTGCTGATTGTATGATAATTAATATATGCTTGGAGATCGGGTACAAACCGTCTCTTGATTTAGATACGATCCACTGTTTACAATTACATTATTTTTTGGGTCAAGTGTGGGTGATTGTAATATAAGGATATCTGCAACTATTTACTCCTTTCTTTATTAGCTCTCTAATGTTCAATGGTCCAATTCGCATCCTTATCTTTGGTTTAAGTTTTGTCGTTTCATGATATATATATATATATATATATATATATATGTATGTATGTATGTATGTATATAGAGAGAGAGAGAGAGGCATATGCATTAGTTAATATATCTGGGGCTTATACGTGTCCCTATAGAGGTTCATTACCCAAAAAAAAAAAAAAAAAGGTGTTTACCCTTCCTACTTAAGGATGCATATAAGCATATGCGTTTATGGATGAATAATAATGTAAAAATGGTATGCTAGTTGTATGGAATTGTGATATATGATTACTCTAAATTTTAAAAGCAATTCAACTAGCTTTTTTTATGCATATGGGCTTACCATTATTATTATATTTTATTTTTGTAAATTATTTGAAAGTTGTATTACGCATGCACTTTAGAATAAGAATCACTTTTATGAGGTTAAGAGTCACTTTTGCGAGTGTTTATAAGTTAAAATCTGAAAAGTTTTGTATTCTCATTATAAAAATAATTATTATCTAAAAAATTTTGTTATATAAGCTTATTTAATAATTAAAAGTTGAACCCTACACAAGGTTTGTTCTAGGGATGGCAAAATCCGAGGTTGGGGTCGGCCCGGCCATCAATTGCAAAACCCGATCTTGGAAAATTTTTCGAAATTTTTTTTTCGGGGCAGGGGCCGGGACACCCCGGGAGGGTCCAGGTTTTCCAATAACCCGGGATTAAGACCCGAGTTATGTATCCGATACTCGATATCAATCTATTTTTGACATCATGTATCATATTTAACTATACAAGGCTGTTATAGTTAAATATGGTGCAAAAAGACAAAAAAATAAAGCTAAAATAAGCAACCTGCCAAAACGCTCGACAAAACTCGACACGCTCGATAGAGCTCAACACGATCATCCGACACTCGACACTTACATGTCAAGTCGTGTCGGATTCATCATCCGACACTCGACACTTACATGTCGAGTCGTGTCGGATTCACAACCGACACTCGATATCAATTTATTTTTGAAGACATCGAGTGTCGGATGATGAATCCGACACTCGACACTTACATGTCGAGTGATGATGCATCATCCGACACTCGACACTTATATGTCGAGTCGTGTCGAATTCACAACCGACACTCGATATCAGTCTATTTTCAAAAACATCGAGTGTCGGATGATGAATCAGACACTCGACACTTACATGTCGAGTAGTGTCGAGCGCTATCGAGCTCGTCGAGTTTTGTCAAGCGTTTTGGCAGGTTGCTTGTTTTAGCTTTGTTTTTTTGCTTTTTTGCATCATATTTAACTATAACGGCCTTGTATTTGCAGGTTGAAGCAAATGGCAAGTGAATTGTAGACAATAGAGGATGTCGTTTAAGGGGTTATATTTAATAATACAAATTTGATGGATTAAATTGATATAACTTTATAATTTAATTACGCACCCCGGGTTCAATTTCGGGTCCCCGGCCCTGGCATCTCTGCCCCGGCCCCGGTCGGGCAGAAAAATCGCATCCCGGCCCCGGCCAATTACCCCAATTTTTCGGGTAATTCCCCGGCCCTGACCGGATTGTTTTGCCATCCTAGTTGGTTCCATGCATACACAATATAACGAGAATACAAAGTTGCCATAGTCATAGACAGCTTATTTAATTATAAGTTTCCGCACACACCATTGGCACCGGCATCGGCAACAGCACCACTGATGAAAAGAGCAGCATAAAAATAATTTAAAACAAAAAAAGGTAACCATTTTAGCTACTCTATACATGCTTATCCTCGTTATTAAATTAAAATAAAAGTAATAGAGAAAACATTAAATCACATTTTATCGAATCATAGTCCATTAGATTCCACACCAAGCCGTTGCATGCACTTGCACGTAGGGTACAAGATTAATCCATAAAAACACACAACAAGAAGTAAAATTTTATCGCAACGAGTGAAAGAAGCAACTGATGAAAGCTACAAATAGTTTAATAGGTGCTGCGACTTTGATCTTGAACTTCTCTTCTCCTGTAGCTCCATATATTTCTTCGAAGAATCCCACCTTGAACCACCCCTAACATTCTTATCCCTAATGAACTTTCGCTACCCAGAAGAAAGAACAGGCTTTTTATGCTTGCCAGTGCAAATGCACGATCGGAAACACTGCCTCTTGTTTTCATCATCGAACTTCCAAATATTTTTGGCAAGCTCACTTTCTGAAAAACTAGGAATTCGTCTAAGAGTGATGCTAGACTTACAATATTTATACAACCTAAACTCTACAACATGATGTAGTAGCCGACATGGCAAATCATTGGAGGAAAAAAAATAAAAAATGGACAAGGGAAGTTACATCTCCAATAGGATTTTGTCACTTAGGCTACCACATCATATTGTAGAGTTTATATTGTATAACTATTAAGTCTAGCATTATTGTTTGTCTACAAACTTAATTTCCATTGAGAACTTATGATTAGCATCTGAACCGATTACAATTTTGTGTAAGGATATTAGCTAAATAAAAAGATACTCCTGAAAATCCAAAAAAATGTTCCTAAAGTCATGATAAAAATAAAAATCCTTTTAGGAGAGTTCTAATTGAATTATGAAATGAAGAATCCTATTGAAAATAGGAGAATTCTACTTCAACTAGGAAATGAAGAATAATCATATTTTAAATAGAAATTTTTACTAAGAAAGGAAGAGGAATCTTGTTACTAAAAGGAAAGTAAAGATTGAGACTTGGAAGCCCATATAAAGGATTCTACTCCTTTGTTACAAGTGCACCACTTGAAGCATCTCAAGTTTAACTATAGGTAAATTCCTCTCTATTGAGGTGATTAAAATTCCTCTCTTGGAGGTGAGAGTGAGTGAGATAGCTTGCAAATAAGGGGTGTATTAGGGTTATTGGGAACGAGTTCAAAATCTATATGATTGTAATATTTTTTATATAGTGAATTTTGTCTTTGACAGCCCGTGGTTTTTCTCTAATTTTGAAGTTTTTCATGTAAAATCTTTTGTCATTATTACTTTATCATTCTTATTTATCTATTGTCTACCTTGGTTTCATAACATTTTGGAAGAGAAAGGTTCAGGATCGGCCATGGTTGTTGGCTAGATGGTCAATGGAGAAGAAGAAGAATGAAGAGATTGTGATGTCCCTGTTGTGTTGTAATATAGGTCGGGTATTAACAATAAGAGACGACGGCCATTTATCATTTCTTGTCCAATTCCCTTTCACACACAACATAACACAACACAACAGAGTCGGATTATAAAGTTGATCATAGTCTCTTATTCAAGTACTGAGAAAAAATAATCCAACTTTACAAAGTTGGTCATAGTTTCTTTGCACAACGAATCATTGCACAATGTCCAACTCCCAAAGATGGATTCATATATAATATTATTATAATATTATACTTCTACTTGAGGTTAAGCCTAAGATGGTTTAACCTAATGTAAGACAAAATATCAAACTGAGGTAGGACGTTTTTGTCAAGAGAATCTAAGAGCTTTAAAGACCCGTTTTTAGGTTAATCTTTAGAGGGTTCCACCAAAGATTAACCTAAACAGTCTTTAGAGCTCTTAAAAAAATTCATATGTTACTTTAGGCTGTTTATCATAATATAATAAAAATATCTAAGGGAAGGTTTTACTTTTCCATTCTAAAGTAGATTAGTTGCTACTCCTTTGCACAAACATCTAGCATCGTGAACGTAGGATCTTAGATTTATTATAAAGGCTTGAATTTTAGAATGGCACATTTTAGATGAAAGAGAATTATGTTATGCCCAAAAGTAAATTCGTTAAAGTAAATGACAGTGTGTGTGTGAAGCTAAAAGTGGACAATATCTACTTAATTTAAACCTAAATACTAGACAGTATTTTTTATTATACCTAGCAATGTAGATAACTTGCCAATTTGTTGAAAAAGATTGTCTAGATAAAGGACTAGCAACTTTTCTACTTTAGAAGAGAAAAGTAAAATCTTCCCTTTTAAATTTATATTATATCATGGTAAACAGCCTAAAGTAGAAAAGTTGCTACTCCTTTTTGTATTAGCTCCCTATGTTCAATGGTCCAATTCACATCCTTATCTTTGGTTTAAGTGTTATGATTTCAGGATGCATATATATAGGCATATGCATTTGTTAATATATAACTAGGGCTTATAGGTGCCCGTATAGAAATTCATTACAGTAAAAAAAAAAGACTTCACTCATCCCAATTATAGATGTATATAACCATATGCATTTATGAATGAGTAATAATGTAAAAATGATATGTTAGTTTGCATGGAATTGTTATATATAATTATTCTAAAATTTAAAAGCAAATTTACTAGCTTTTTTTATGCATAAGGGCTTACTATTTTATTATATTTTATTTTTGTAGATTGTTTGAAGTTTGAATTATACATGCGCTTTAAGAATAAGAGTCGCTTTTATGAGTGGTTAAGTCATTTTTATGAGTGTTCATAAGTTAAAATCTAAAAAGTTTTGTATTCTCATCGTTATAATAACAATAATTATCTAAAAAATTGTGTTATATAAGCTTATTTAATAATTAAAAGTTGAAACCTACACAAATTTGGTTCCATGCATACGCAATGTATCGAGAACGCAAAGTTGCCATAGTCATAGACAGCTTATTTAATTATAAGCTTCCCTATACACCACCGGCACCGGCAATGGCACCAATGATGAAAAGAGCAGTATCAAAATAATTAAAAAGAAAAAAGAAAGGCAACCATTTTAACTATGCTATACATGCATATCCTTGCGATTAAATTAAAATGAGAGAAACAGATAAAACATCAAATCACATTTTATCGGATCATAGTCCATTAGATTCCACACCAAGCTATTGTATGCATTTACACGTGGAGTGCAAGATTAATCCATAAAAATGCACAACAAGAAGTAACATTTTATCGCCACGAGAGTAAGGAGCATAACCGATGAAAGCTCCAAATAGTTTAACAGGTGTTGCGACTTTGATCTTGAACTTATTTTCTCCTGTAGCTCCATCTATTTCTTTGAAGAATCCCACCTTGAACCACCCCTAACATTTTTATCCCTAACGAACTTTCGCCAACCAGCAAAAAGAATAGGCTATTTATGCTTGCCACTGCGAATGCACAATGGGAAACACCGCCTTTTGTTTTCATCATCGAACACCAGTTATTTTTAGCAAGTTCACCTTCTAAAAAAACTGGGAATTCGTCTAAAGACTTAGTTTCCATCGACAACTCATGATTAGCATCTAAAACTGTTACAATTTTGAAGTAGAAAACTTCAGGATCAGCCATGGTTGTTGGCTAGCTGGTCAATGAAGAATAAGAAGAAAGAAGACTTTGGGGTGTGCGTGCTGTGTTGTATTATAGGTTGCGTATTTATGATAAGAGACGATGGCCATTTGTCATTTCTTGTTCAATTCCCTTTCAGACACAACCCAATAAAGTTGGATTATACAATTGTTCATAGTCTCTTATTCAAGTACTGAGAAAAAATAATCCAACTTTATAAAGTTTATTAATTAAAAAATACACCTTAAGGAGAATCTAAAAGCTCTACTATAATATTATTATAATATTCTACGTGTACTTTAGGTTAAGCCTGAAATGGTTTAACCTTAAGTGAGACAAAATATCAAATTGAGGTGGGGCTAAAGATCTAATGAAAAACGACGTTTTTGTCAAAGAGAATCTAAGAGCTCTTCTTTGGCGGAACCCTCTAAAGATTAACCTAAAGAATTTTTAAGCCTAAAATGGTTTGACCTAAAGTGGAAGTCGAATATTAAATGTTTGTGGATAACACATCAGTGTCACTTTTCAGAGGAAAAGTGATACATATTGGAGACATAGATATATCTTAGGAGACATAGATGCGTTTGACAAAAACGTTATTTTCTCAATGTGTAAAAATGCTTTATAAAAATGCACTTTTTAAAGATAATCTGTAAAAATGAAGTGACATATACATTTGAAGGGGTGAGGTGGTGTTGATTATGTAAGCAAAAGGGTCAAATACTTCTGAGGTTTGTGGGTTCCCACTAGAAAGCCGCCTTGTAGATTTTGGTCGACAAAAAAATCTCTTATGACAAGATTCTTTTATTATATATAGCTTCATTTTTTTATCTTCTTCGTTTACTACTTTTGGTGGTCATATGATTAGGGTTTAGAATAGTGGAATATATATTTGTGTTTAGAATTAGGGTTTAGAAAAGTGGAATATACATTTGTGTTTAGAAATAGGGTTTAGAAAAGTGGAATATATATATTCTTACATAAGACTTAGTGTTAAAAAGTAACAACTGGGTCATTCCTATGTTCTTACATCAAACGAATCAATAAAGTTTTTCTCAAACCAAAATTTCACTCAAATCTCATTTTTACTTTTTTACTTTTAACTATTTCAATTATCCCCAAGTAAATTACTAAACAAAAGAATTAGTGTTAGGATAAAAAAAGGAATATGTGTGTGTGTGTGTTTAGAATTAGGGTTTAGAAAAGTGGAATAACTTTATCGATTCATGTCTACTTTTTAACTTTTAACTATTTCAGTTATCTCCAAATAAATTACTGAACAAAAGAATTAGTGTTAGGATAAAAATTGGAATATATATATTTGTGGTTAGAATTAGGGTTTAGAAAAGTGGAATATATATTTGTGTCTAGAATTAGGGTTTAGAAAAGTGGATCAACTTTGTTGATTCAGTTTTATATTTTAACTTTTAACTAACTATTTCAGTTATCCCCAAATAAATTACTAAACAAATTAAGAATTAGAGTTACAATAAAAATTGGAATACATATTTGTGTCTAGAATTAGGGTTTAGAAATGTGGAATATATCTTTGTGTTTACAATTAGGGTTTAGAAAAGTGAAAAAAACTTTATTGATTCATTTTTTACTTTTAACTTTTAACTATTTCAATTATCCCAAAATAAATTACTAAACAAAGGAATTGGAATTAGTGTTAGTATAAAAATTGGAATACATATTTGTGTATAGAAATAGGGTTTAGAAAAGTGGAATATATATTTGTGTTTAGAACTAGGGCTTAGAAATGTGGAATATATCTTTGTGTTTAGAATTAGGGTTTAGAAAAGTGGAACAACTTTATTTATTTATTTTTTACTTTTTAACTTTTAACTATTTCAATTATCCCCAAATAAATTACTAAACAAAAGAATTGGTGTTAGGATAAAAATTGGAATACATATTTGTGTATAGAATTGTTGTTTAGAAAAGTGGAATATATATTTGTGTTTAGAATTAAGGTTTAGAAAAGTGGAGAATGTATATGTTCTTACATAAGAACTAGTGTTAAAAAGCAAAAAGTGGGTCATTCCTGTGTTCTTCAAATGTATCAATAAAGTTGTTCCACTTTCCTAAACCCTAATTCTAAACACACTTTTCTAAACCCTAATTCTAAACACAAATATATATTCCACTGTTCTAAACCCTAATTGTATGACCGCCAAAAGGAGTAAATGGAGAAAATTAAAAAATGAAAGTATATATCACAAAAAGTCTTGTCAAAAGAGATGTTTTTTGTCGACCAAAACGTAAAAAGGAGCTCTTTAGTGGAGACCCACACACCTCAGATATATTTGACCCTTTCGGTTGTATAATCAACACCACCTCACCCCTTCAAGTGTATGTCACCTTGTTTTTACACATTTTTACAGATTATCTTTAACAAATGCATTTTTACACATTGAGAAAGAATGTGTATGTCACTTCATTCTTATAATGTTTGAGCAATCAGCAATCACTTGGGATATTGGAATCCAGACATTCCCAATAGCCAAGATATCATCTTTAACAAATGCATTTTTGCAGTTTTAAAAATAAAAATGTGGGAAAAGGAGAAAAAGGGGAACAAAAGCACCTTTAAAGGAACCATTATATGTCTCCTTAGTAGACCCTATGATGTGATTTTCATCTTTATATCCACTGATCACTTCTCCTTTTCTTTCACCTCCTACTTAATTTCTCTTATTATAATTTATAAATACCTAATCTATACTATAGCACAACACGGAACACGCACACCCCAATCTCTTCTTTCTTCTTCTTCTCCATTGTGCTAGCCAACAGCCATGGCTGATCTTGAACCTTTCTCCTCCAAAATTGTAACTGGTTCAGATGTTAATCATAGGTTGTTGATGGAAACTAAATCTTTGACGAATTCCCAGTTTTTGCAGAAGGTAGGCTTGCTAAAAATATCTGGATGTTCGATGATGAAAACAGGAGGCGGCTTTTCCAATTGTGCATTCGCAGCGGCAAGTATAAAAAGCCTGTCCTTTATGCTGGTTAGCGAAATTTCGTTAGGGATAAGAATGTAGGGGGTGCTTTCAAGGTGGGATTCTTCAAAGAAATGGATGGAGCTACAGGAGAAGAAAATTCAAGGTCAAAGTTGCAACTCCTATTACACTATTTGGAGCTGTCATCGGTTATGCTACTTTCACTCGTGGCGTTTAAATGTTACTTGTTATTGTGTGTTTTTATGGATTAATGTGATCTATTGATGGTGGACATGCAAGTGCATGCAAATTTTTAATTTCTATCACTTTGTTGCGCAATATTACGGACTTTTTGAGTTTATGGTTTGGTGTGAAATCTTGTGGACTATGATTTGATAAAATGTGATTTGATGTTTTATCTGATTCTCCCAATTTAATTCAATCACAATGATATGCATGTACAGCGTAGTTAAAATGATTACCTTTTTTTAAAACATTATTTTAACACAAGTTTGAGATGATTTAATAATTGTTATGAGAAAAAACAAAAGGTAAATGAAATACCATCAAATTTCTTCTTAGGTGCTTGTCGAGGTGGTTGGGTGTTGGGGTGTTTAGGTGCTTTTTGGGGTATTGGGGTGTTGGGTGTTAATTGTTCACTCTGGGATTTCGATTTTCTTCTGATCATTTGGAAAATGCTAGAATCCTAAGGGCTTAGTAGATTGAGAAGCAAATTAAATCAAAGGATCTTGACATCAAATTTAAGTAGCTATTTTTCATCTCTTTCCTTGAATCCTAAAACATTGTCATATATATTCATTTCGCATGCATGCAATTACAATTGTTTCTTTTCTGCACCAGTTTCCCTCTCTCTGTGTTTCAGCGGCACTTTTCAAGTGTTTGTCTGTAATGCCCTATATCTGTCACGTTTCGATTACATGACCGATCTGGTAGCTATGAAAATCACATCTGATTTTTTTTTTCAATAACTTGTACAACCAATACCACATCAAATATCTAAAATAAATACTTCAAATAATATCGTGTACGTAACCATTACAATGATAATACGATACTTTACATTAACTAACTAATCAGCATACAACAGTTTGGAAGCGTCGATGCAACTTCGCTTCGAATCAAATCCATGACAATTACTTCATTTAACCTCTCAAGTCCATGAAAACTCAATAATACCCATATGCAATCATCCTATCCTTGTCAATAAAAATCACTTTGCAAAAATGTTGGTGGCAAGGAGTGAGCCATCCGCTCGGTAAACATAATCAATCCTAACATGTTTTTATATTAAAAACCTTTTATGAAATATAGATCTTTAGTAATCATAATTTTACATAATGATGTAATCTTATACTCGAAGAAATTAATTTCAAAACATTTTATTGGAGAGCTTATAAAATAATCAACATAAATATAAACTGTGAACTTAATAAATAATACCTACATTAATGCAAATAAAGAGAAAAAAATATAAATTAGACTTACCCTAACAAAATATTATATCAATTCTCATAAAACATACAAAATAGCATAACTAATTCAAAATGTCATAATTTAATAAAAGCATTAAATCATGATCATAAAACGTAGTTTCATAGTAGCTCATAAAACTCATATACATAGTAGCTCAAAACATTATCAAAAAGCATAGTTTCATAGTTGCTCATGTCACACAGCTATATCATATCAGATGATTGATTTACGATCAAACATATCATATCATATTTGTGCGCATCAAAACGTATGTCTAATTGGAACCATAACATATCATATCATTTGCATGTGGCACTTTACACTGCGTGTGACACTTCATGCCCCCGGCACAGTCTCAAGAGGTGGCCCCCATGTAGCCATATCATAACATATAAGGGTGTTACAGACAATGAGGCAAATTCTTTTCTTATTATAACACATAATATAGAATACTAGTTTCAAAAATCGTATAAATCTCAAACACTTAAAATAAACCTTTGCATAATAATTTCATATATGAACTTTATTTCTTAAGCAAATCATTTGCTTAGAAAACATTTAAAACCAAGATAATTGATTTGTAATGCTTCTTGAGAAAGATTGAAGCTTAAATTTTGTAAATCTTAGCTTTTAGACAAAAATTAAATACTTAAATGAACAAATTTACTTTTACAAAACAACTGACTTTGTTAAAAATATTTGCTTGAAATAAAACTGAAATGGTGATTTATTGTTTAAAAACTAGATTTATAAAAAACAACTTTCTATTTATGAAAAACTATGAAACTTAGATTTAGGAATCATAACACTTAAAATAACCCTTTACATAATAATTTCATATATAAACTTTATTTTTTAAACAAATAATTTTCTTACAAAATATTTAAAACCAAGATAATTGATTTAGAAAGCATTTTAGAGAAACATTAAAGTATGAAATTTCGTAGATCTTAAACTTTTGATAAAGGAATTAAGTAATTAAATGAAAGTGAACTTTTAGGAAATAACTTACTTTGTTAAATATCCAATTTAAGAAAATTGAAAAGATCTTTGTTGTTTAAAGGCCAAATTTAGATAAACTACTTTCTATTTATGAAAAACTGTAAAACTTAAATTTCAGAATCGTAACGGTTTTCACATATATCAAATAAAACACACTAACATGAATATCACTTACTTAAATGCTAATTTCAAAATACCAATAAAAACAATAAAAACACATATTTTTATTAAAGCTATACTTAATATGCAAATAAAAGTGCTACTTGTATGCAAAAAAACATTTATTTTAAACAATCAAAAAACTTTTACCATCATTTAAAACATCCTGTTGCAGCTAAAACAACTTTATATATGTTAAAAATTATGAGATCAAAATCATAAAGCAAGTTCCTGTAAAAATTCATAGAATAACCTACTGTCATAACACCCCTATATAATCCTCTTAATACATTCATCTTATCACCGTATGCAATAATCCTTATCAACAATTTTCATCGATCAAACAATGAATATAACCAATCAAGATATCTCAATAAGCAATCCGAATGATAACAAAATTCTATATAAATCCAATTAAACAATATCCTTTTAACCGAAATACTTACCGATATGGAGACAAACAAAATTCCTCTTCGAGCCAAACTCTTTATCGCCCATCGTCTCTCATGTAAAAGTCATTTAGTTTAGAACATTTTGTTTTTCTCTAGATAAATTTGACATTGAAGAGTTTATCTTTCCCTATTTTATTACCTTAATTACTCCCAATTGACTACTTAGCTTCCTATTGCAACTCAATCTCATATTTCTTTCCATGAATAAACTTTTCCAATCAATCAATAAATTTCTCAATATTCCCTAATCAGGTATTGATCCCAAAATCAATTGCCTAATATAATCATATCAATAAAATTAATAATTGCCAATCAATCGTTAATTATCTCAATATCCTCTAATCAAGCATAATTTTCCAAAAAAAAATGCCTTGATTTTCTCTCCTCATAAAATCAGTAATAACTCTAATTAATTACACCACCAAAATAAATTATACTTTTATTTCATTCAATTCAATCCATAAAATCCTCCTTATTATTAATTGTAATAAAATTTGGGGTGTTACGCTGTCAATATAATCTATTTTTTAATAGAACATTTATTGAAACACGCACACAACTTTGAAAGGTCTGAATGGAAATGCCAATGCCGAGTTTAAAAATTCATCATTTGAAATCAATTTCTTTAACTCTGAAAAGCTGCAACTGTGTGAGCCTCTCAGTCCAACAAAACGCTTACCTACCTATAGTAATCCTGATCACTGCAACGCAATTGATCTCTAGGTTCTTTAGCTGACAAGTCAAATGTTATTTTCTTTCTTTTTTTCTTGTTTTCTTTTAATGTAAATTTCATGAGATTGCCCCATCATTACTCCTGCTTACCCCACCAACGCCACCATCTCTCTCCTTCTCGCTCATCTTTTCACTCTCGAGTAAGCTGCTCGCTTCCTGGGCCTTACACTCAATATATATCTACTTTTCCTTTTGCCGAAAAAAAAAAATGTTCTGCTTATTGTTTTTCATGCATCCATATGTGGAAAAAATTTATGGCACCATTAGAGATCTTACCTTTTTGCATATTAGCTCCTGCAATGCGTAGCAAAAGCTTCTAATATACCAGAAAAATATCAACTTACCGTAAGTTATTTTCATATTCTATGCTTTGTCTAATGCTACACTTTTCGTTTTAGTTTTACAAATTTTATTTTCCAATTCACATCCTTTTCTATTTTTGTATTATAGTGCTTTTAATTTCCTTTATTTTTTTAGGTATTCAGACTTTTTCTTGTTCAATAATTCAAATTCTCACTCAAAAAAAGGTGAAATTTTACTTTTTAATTATCATGTTTTGATCATGTCTTAATTTATATAACTTAAGCATTGGTATTTCTTAAAAAAAAAGATTAAGTTTCAATCTTTGAACATTTTAAATTTTAGCATTTTTATTCTTTTTATTATATTAGGGTTTTTATTTTTGCAACTTTAATCTATTTTTTCCACTCCTAGATTTTTAAAATTCAACTATAAATTAGACATATTAGAATGAATTCTCAAAAGTTTCATTTTGGTTTAATAAAATTTTTCTTTGAATATATTTATTTTTATTTTACAAACTATCCCTTTTATACATATTGTTAAAATAAAATACTTATTTTTTGTTGCTTTAGTTTATCTGATTATTTGATAAATAATTTTTGTTACTTTTTAGAAAAATCTATAATTTTTAAATATTAAAAATAATTATTTTTGTGTGGAAATTTGTGAGATCAAATTTAGCTACAAAAATGACGAAGAATGTAAGTTCAAGGCCTGCCTTCTTGCAATCGTCAGAACTCTATTGTTAGATTTTCTGGAAATAAGAGAAACTAGCGATCGGTAAACGCGCTCGTGGAAGTGCCAGTGTGGTGACTTGATGCTTAAGATAATATTGAAAATAGGATAAATAAACTAAAAATAAGTTGGAATGAGTACAGAATATTTTCACACCTCCCTTGGCTTACCATCGAGTGGTATTTATAGGATGTGTTTGGTGCGTTATATAGTACTAAATAGTATAGTATTAAGAAATTATATTGCGTTTGATCAGATTTTGAGCTGAATTATAGTGGGTATTGTAACGGTACTGTTTGCATAAAAGTTTAATATTTTTATACCAAATTTACCTATAGTTTAACACTGTATAAGCATATTTTTGTCTCAATTTTTACTAGTAAATATCAAAAAAATTATATAAATTAAATATTTATATATTTATATAATTAATAAATAATTTATAACATATTCAAATAAAATTAATTATTTAAATAAATAAAAATTAAATAATTAAAAATAATTAAAAATAATTTTAATTATTATTTAAATTTATTTTATATTTAAATTAAATTTTTCATATTATAATTTTTTTATGTTTTATTTAATATAATACTCTATCTTACATAGTATAATATTATATCTTATCTAATCTTATCTAATCCAATCTAATTTAATCTAATCTAATCTAAATAAATTTATATTATCCTATATATTCTTATTAAACACATCAAACATGTGTTATTAGTATTAAGATTGTTTAGACCTTAAATCATAGGGGAAGCGGGCTTTTAATTAATGCTAAGATGACTTTGACCGCTAATGCCTACTCAACCATGATTTGTTGAAATAATCACCCAAGGCTGCCATATGGCATTTATAGCACATGTCTCTGCATATGATGCTTTGACTAAGTCCCTCGGTGGACTTTGGTGTTTTTTGGCTAGATCTTTGTTGCGGTGGAAGCTTCTTGGACTCGTTACAATTCTCTCATTAGAACCTCATTTGCACTGGACCCTCCCTTTTCGGCTTCGTATTTGAGCTTTTGGTCTTGAAAGTTTATATCCAATAATTTATATTAGTTAATTTCATCAATCAATATAGGGTGTATTTGATACATCGTTTAAAATTGTATAAATGTGATTGTATTAAATTGTATTATATGAGACTGAATAAACTCTATACTATATTTGATTCGTCAATGTATTAGATAAATGTTTAATAATATTGTATTTAATAAAAGACTGAATTGAAAAAAAAAGTAATTTTTATACTAAATTTAAATAAGAAATTATAAATTAAGATTGTGAATCCATGGTTATTTAATCAAAAATTTATTTAATTATTTAAATATATTTGATCATTTTTCTTAAATATTGTAAATATTTAACATTATAAATATTTTAAATATTTTTGTATTTAATTATTTTAATTAAAAAGTTAATTATTTAAAATAGAATTTAAAAGTACTCCAGACGTTTCTGATTTTCTCTTGTCCGGTGCTAACCCAGGGGTGGGCGCTGCATAACTTTCGGCCAAATTTTGCGGCCTTTTTAACGGAGAGTTGTGCAACCCAATGCAATCCAAAGCTCATCCAAGCATGCGATTTGCCTTTATTACAATACTACCCAATTCTTTACAGGAAATCAAACGCCCCCCATATGTTTTCATACGTATATTTAAAATTAGTTTTAGATTTATATTTTGGCGCCCCTAAACCTAAAATTGTAGCTCCGCCCCTCCAGAGTAACCATATGCTAGCTCGTATCCAGTGGCAGAGATTTGAGATCTCTCTCTCTCTCTCTATAGTATGAATTATGAAATGCGTCTCTTAGGTTTCTTTTTTTTTTTTTTTTCTAATTATTGTCATCCCATTTATCTAAGGTCAAAAAATGATGGTTTTGTTTGGACTAATTTCTGTAGTACCAAAATTTTGCTATATATATTTTCATTAAAATTAATTGGTTTGAGATATTTTAGGTTTCACTTATTGTGATTTTTGAGTGCGGAATCATCATAGTCATTAATTAGTTTTATTCGTGTGGCCTGAAGTTGATTAGCTTACCTATTGTATAGATTTGTTATTGTATATGCAATCGTTGCTTCAATTCAAGAATAATATATAGGTCTAGATCACTAAGGATCCATTAGGTGCACCATAGTGGATTATATTAGTTTCTTAATTAGGATTGCATGATATTGGATAAAATGAGATAAGATTGAATAATATATGGTGCAATATTGTCGTTGGTTTAATGTTGGACTGCAATGTATTGGATGTAGAATTTGTATAACACATCCTTTGATTAGTTTTCGGCTCATGATCATCGAATTCTCTAATCAGAGGGTGTCAACATTTTTATATGCTGAAAATAATCATTAGTAAAAATTAATAAACGTCAAGGAACGAGATGTAATTAAATTAATTGGATAATTGAAATATCAATATAATTAACATGTGGTACTAATAATGATCAAGTAAAGAAATCCATGTGGCACAGGCCAAATTTTATATTTGACAGCCATCCTCGATATCATACAATTATGAGGTTGAGTTCCAATCTTTTAATGGAGTAGATCTGGAATTAAATAATTTGGTCTATTTAATTATAGCCTGAATTATTGTGGCGACTAATATGATCCCTGGGCACCTTATTTAATTGGATGCACCACTACTAGACTTTAGTAAAATAATTAGCAAAAGAGTATTGATATTCAAGTCTCACTAAATCTCTCTCTAAACCCCTTATTTATATATCTTTTAGATATTGTCAATACCATCCTTTTAAAATAATATTTACCGTAAGTGTTTTTCTCTTTCACATTGTTTTTCTTTTCTTCTTCTAAGAAAACGGATTTCGTGCTTTGCATAACCTTTTTTTTTTTTAAATACTATATAGAGTTTAACCTCTTGAAGTTTGGGATATCTTTGTGTATGGTTCTTCATCAATGATCAATGTATGTAATGAAGGTAAAAATAAAATCTCAAAACTTTTTTGGAATCAAACATAAAAATAATAGTAGTAATGAAATTATCACTGTAAACATGAAAAAGAAAAATATAGTTTAGTTTTAATTTTTGCTAGTAAAACTAAAATTTAAAGAGGTTATTTGGTTTTGAATTTCTTTATGAAATTTCTGGAAATATGCAGTTATAAGAAATATAACAGTAAACTGTAAAGTAAATCAGTACAAGAAGATTTTTATGTGGTTCGGTTATAAAATCTACATCTACGGACAACTATAAAGCTGCAATTCGCTAAGTTCTTGTTTATACAATCTTTAGGACCTTTTACAGTGCTGACTCCCCTCACAAACTGACCTAATCTTTGTAAAACAAAATCCCGATAAGATCTTAAACTCTAATGACACTGTTCACTCTCTGTCTTAGATAACATAACAACACACTATTAAGTTATACATAACAAACGACGTCTGACGTTGAATTATATAAACATTTAACCCGTAAGTTATCCCAAGTGTCTACTAACTCACATAAACCTAATCAACAACTCATGTACGATTTCTACCTCTCATACATGAATCAAAGACTCAAAAAATCAAATCAATAAAGACATTCCTATTTGTGTTTGAAGCTCTTCTCTTTAATTGTTGGAATGCCGAGACATGGACTCTCACAAATCAACCAATTAATCAGCCAACTTGCCGACTAATCAATCAATCAGTTATGAAAATATAACATGGTATATATAGTGAGAGGCCTGGACGAAATCTCTTAGAAATCCTGTAAAAATCTAAATCAAAATCCTATTAGGATTAGAAAAAATAAAATACGAAGGAATATAATTAAACTTCTAAAGAAATTAGGACAAATAAATAATCTCCTATTCTAATTAGGATACAAGAAACAATATCCTAATCTAAGGAGATATTTATTGTAAACCAAATACTTCCTAAAATATACTTCTAGAAACAGTAAAATAAGAAACAAAATCATATTCTAGTTTTATCATAAGTTGGACAAAATTCATCATGTGTATGGCACATGTATATGTAGTAGACGTTGACACCAATAATCTCCCCCTTTTTGGCAACTTGTGATGAAAACACCAAATTGTTTCTGATCAAAGAAAAAACACACATGATAAGTTAATCATAACAATAAGTTATCATGAAGTAGCAAACAGAAAATATCATGTGTAAAGAATTATCTAGTGTGCTATTACAAATCTCACAACAGAACACTGTCAGAATATGTATATCCTGTAAACAAAATGAAGTTGTCAAACTGATCAAGCAACACATTAATCAATTCATGATCCGAGCAATCAGATCAATAATGAAATCATGATTAGAGCAAAAATAA
This sequence comes from Boswellia sacra, assembly GCA_013180625.2. Lineage (NCBI taxonomy): Eukaryota > Viridiplantae > Streptophyta > Magnoliopsida > Sapindales > Burseraceae > Boswellia > Boswellia sacra. The sequence goes on along the minus strand of SNVD02009237.1, from coordinate 214,261 downwards.
CTGAGCAAAACATTCATCAAATCAAGATAACACAAACACAGTAAAAACACAATGTATCAAAATAATTCGAATGCACACACAAAGCAAGCATAAGCATAAGAAGTTCTTCTTACTCCCCCTTACTCCTTACGTACATCCCTTAAGAGGAAGCAGTAACAAAAACATCAAACAGATAGAATATAGACAGGGTTAAAAGGAACAAAGGAATAGTTATATAAAAAAACATTATCAGAAACTCTTCTCCCCCTTGATTTCAGCACAAGTGCCAAAAGCACTTAAAGAAGTTATGGAGACTTGCGAACTAGTGGGGAAGAAGAACTGCCAGGACGCTTCTTGAATCTACCAGCCTTCTCTTTATATCTCTTCCTAGTTGTGGTAGGAGTTGGCTACTCAGAAGGCTCAGGAACAGGCTGTGCATCAATTGTCTCAAAGGACTACAACTCTGCGAATCTCCTTGTCAAGTCTCTCTGTACTGGTTTCTGTTATGGGTAATGCAACAGCAGGTTGTTAAGTAGAAACCGATGATTCTTCAGCCAGTGTAGGTGGTGGACATGTGGCTGGTGCAGTTGTTTCTTCAGTAGGAGAGGGTGCCTGTGTGTATTCTTCCTCAGGTTGTGCTGCAGGTGATGAGATTGGAGAGGTAGTATGCTCTGCTTCAGGGATTGAAGAAACATGAGGTTCATTGCCAGCAGGTGTTAAAGACAGATTTGTCTTAGATTCAACTTGTGTTGGTTCATCTGACAGTGATTCATCTCGCAATGTTGGAGCTGCTGAATCAATTTTCTTTTTCTGTTTGTCAGATGGTGGCTTTACCATTTCATCTTTCCTCTTTCTCTTCAATTTTCTTCCCTTAGCAATTGATTTGATGTGCTTTTTCTTCTACTTCTGTTCTATTTTTATGTCTGTTGCAACAACAAGTTATGCAGCTTGTTCTGCTTCAACCATTTGCTCAGTTTTAGCAGATATTGGAGCATCAGGAACTGGTATTCGCTCAACTAACTTCTTAGGAACCACATTCTCAGTTTCCTTTGGTTGTTGCTTTTCTTCTGTATTAGAATGTCCTGCAAATTTTGCCTCCAAAGCATGCTGTTTTTCTTTGATTTCCTTGAAATCCTGCACAATCTCAGTCAAAGCAGAGTTTATCAACACAAGTTGTTCTTCAACATTTTTCATCTGATTTTTCCTAACACTCTTTGGCTTTGGTTCAGGTACAGGCAAGTCAGATTTATCATGCAATCGAAGTAGAAAGCCCTTTGTAATTGATTTTGACAGGATTTCAGTATATTCCTTAGGGCTTATAAGAATGTTATTTTGCACAAGAATCCCTTGAATCAAGCAGGGAAACACAAGCAAATGATAGTCAGAATGATATGGACCTATCTGAACTATCATCCTATAGGCTAGCAAACCAAAATTGATTGGTTGATTTGTGCCTAAGCAGAACAAAAATTTGACTCTGTCTTCTTGAACTTGATTTTGATGGGAAGAAGGAAGCCAATTGAACTGTGCAATCTTATGCATCACTCTATATTTCTTCCTAAGGTATTGTTGGTCTATGCCATCTCTCGGTTTCCATTCAATGTCTGTTCTACTAGTCAATTCCTTAATCTCTTCAGTCATGTTACATTCCTCCTCTAAAGAATGCAAACTGCCTATAGGAATATCCAAAAAAGTGTTTATGACATTCAGAGAGAATTTCACAAACTTTCCTCTACAATAAACTTTGTGATAATGAAAACTTTTCGAATCATCAATGGCAATTCAGATATTGGCATAGAATTCTTGAATTAAAGACTTCACAGGGGGTAGGAAGTTGTTTACTGTACAAGTCCAGTATATAGACTCAAGCAAGTCACTCAGGCCATATGTGTTGAAATCCGTAAGTTTTACCAGCCTTTCCATCTGTAACTTCCATTGTGAAGTGTACTTCTCAAACTTTGCTTGATGTCTGCTGTGAGAAACTTATTGTACTTCGGCTTAACTTTGTCTTTCATCTTCGTTACTGGAACTTGCTCATCCTCACTCATGGCGGGATCAACAGTGATCTCTGCATGTGCTTGTTGTGTTGGAGATGACGATGCGCTGTCACTCCTGTTGTAACTGGAGTCGCTCTAAGAAGATGAAGAATTGGTGGATTTTGAGGATTCTGTGCGCGTTGCCATTGTTAGGGTTTGTAATCTGCACAGAGTTCTCAGAACAAGAAGAGAAACAAGACAAGGGACAGTGGAGAAACTGTTGTAGGAGTATGGTATGAACAGGAGAAGCCCTAAGCAATTTCGTAATATACTAGGCTTATTTAAAAAAAATTGTTTTTAACAAAACAATTAATGTTAATTTCATTTCCAAAAACCGTTTCATAACTGACATTAATGAAAAAAAATTCAAAATTTGATTCCTATTAGAATAAGAAATTCTAATAGAATTAGGATTTCCGCCACTGAAACTTCTTCCCCTCAATTCAATACAGCTAACATAGCATTTTTGACACATGGACACACAAGAAAATTTTGGATAAGCACAAAGAGCATTGTATGTTAAGAAAAATGTAACAGAAAATAGTTAACAATAACATAACAACAATATCTGAGCATCATATGAATCATTCTAAGAAAGCATATTTCAGAGCTGTTCATTTACTTTTATTTTATTTTATTACTTAATCTAATTGAGTGATCAAATTGAGCATGCTTCTTACACACACAAAAGTTAGTCTCAATTTGAATTTTCTAAACAAATATAGTAGCTTTCACACATGTATAGAGGTAGCCCTTTTCCATTTGAGTGGGTGACCTCACCATATTTCCTAGATATAATGAAGTTACTCTCAATGGATGGCTTTCACACATCATATACAGGTAGCCCTCTCTGTATTTTTCATTTTTTAAACCATTATTTTATCATTCACCCAATTTTTATATCACAGCTCACACATGCTTAATTAGAAGAAAACTTATGATATTACAGATACAAATAACATAACAGCACACAGTGTTTATTCAGATAACTGACAGATGCCTAAAGATTTTCTTAGATTTTCAAATCTTATTGTATCCAATGCCTTAGTGAACAAGTCAGCCAATTGTCTATCAGTGGAGATGTGTTCAATGTGTATCACCTTAGACTCTACTAGTTCCCTTATAAAATGGTATCTTAAGTCAATGTGTTTTATTCTAGAATTCTGAACAGGATTTTTGAAAATATTTATAGCACTAGTATTATCATAAAACACAGTTATGGGCTTTTGTTCAATACCATAGTCACTCAACATTTGCTTCATCCACAGTACTTGTGTGCAACAACTCCCTGCTGCTATGTATTCAGCTTCAACAATTAATATACAAAGAAATAGAATTCTGTTTTTTGTTGTGCCATGAAACCAAGTTAGTACCAAGATAAAAACATCCTCCCGAGGTACTTTTTCTGTCATCTGCATTTCCTACCCAGTCAGCATCACTAAACCCTGCAAGATAATCATTTGTATCTTTAGAAAACCATATTCTATAATCATGTGTTCCATGAACATACTTGATGATTCTCTTAGCTGCTGCAAGATGTGATTCCTTTGGATTTGCTTGAAATCTTGCACAAAGTCCTACACTAAAACACAAGTCTGGTCTGCTTGCTGTGAGGTATAGCAGGCTGCCAACAATGCTTCTGTACAAACTTGCATCAACATCTTTTCCTGCATTGTCTTTTGAAAGTTTAAGGTTAGTACTAATAGGAGTTTTCATTGGTTTTGATTTCTCAAGCCCAAATTTTTTTACAAGATTTTTTGCATATTTTGATTGAGATATGAATCCCATCATTCATTTGCTTAACCTGTAATCCAAGAAAGAAATTTAATTCTCCTCTCATGCTCATCTCAAACTCTTCCTGCATCAACTTAACAAACTCATTAGTTTTGGTTTTGTTAGTTGATCCGAATACAATGTCATCCACATATATTTGTGCAACAATAAAATAGTTAGATGCATATTTGATAAACAAAGTCTTATCATTGCTGCCTCTTTTATAACCTCTGTTGATCAAAAAGTTTGTCAATCTTTCATACCAAGCTCTAGGAGCTTGTTTCAAACCATACAAAGCTTTGTGCAATTTGTACATAAAATCAGGATGTTTAGGATCTTCAAAATCTTTAGGCTGTTCAACAAAAACTTCTTCATTGAGATAGCCATTTAAAAATACTGTTTTAACATCCATTTGGTACAATTTAAAATCAAGCAAACAAGCAATTGCAAGTAGTAATCTGATTGACTCAAGTCTAGCTACTAGTGCAAAGGTTTCATCAAAGTCTATGCCTTGTATTTGTGTGTAACCTTGTGCAACTAGCCTAGCCTTATTTCTTACTACTTGTCCGCTTTCATCAGTTTTATTTTTGAATATCCATTTAGTTCCAATGACACTTGCATTTTCTGGCCTAAGAACTAATTCCCATACTTCATTTCTTTTAAACTGATTAAGTTCATCTTGCATAGCTTGAATCCACACATCTTCTTTTAAGGCTTCTTTCACATTTTTTGGTTCAACGAAAGAAACATAACATGCAAATCTTACCTGATTTCTTAAACATAACATGCAAATCTTACCTGATTTCTTACCTTGCTTCGAGTCTTCATAATGACATCTCGTGTTCCAATGATAGAGCTTGTTGGATGTGCCTTCTGAATCCGTGCGGGTGGATCTTTCTTTTCATCTTCATTCCTGATTGAATTTCTATTCAAATCTGAGTTGTCAAATGTTACTGTTACGTCCGGTGTAACAGCCGCTGTTTCCTCTTTCATAAAAGAATCTTCTTTATTATTGCTGTTAGAATCTGATTTCTCTATATCTTCTGTGAAGCTGCTTATGTTTTCCTCTTGTGAGTACTTTACATAATCTTCTAGATCATCAAATACTACGTTTGCAGATTCCATGACTGCCTTCGTTCTCATATTGTAAACTCGAAATGCTTTGCTATTTTGTGCATGTCCCACAAAGACTCCTTCATTACTCCTTGGATCCAATTTTCCTAACTGCTTTCTGTCATTTAATATGTAACACCTGGATCCAAAAACATGAAAATATTTCAAATTCGTTTTTCTACCTTTCAAATTTTCATAAGGTATCTGGTTAGTGCCAGGTCTAAGAAAAACTCTATTTGAAATATAACAAGCAGTGCTTATTGCTTTAGCCCATAGCCTCTTGGTCAACTTTTTGCTATTGAGCATCACTCTAGCCATCTCTTGAAGAGTTCTATTCTTCCTTTCCACAATGTCATTCTGTTCAGGGGTTTTTGGAGCTAAAAATTCATGATCAATTCCATGATATTTGCAAAAGTTAGCTTAGCTAACATTTTCAGACTTCTTGCCACGATCACTTCTTATTCTCACAATCCTGCCAATGTTCCTATTTTGCTCATTTTCAAGCTTAACACAAAGATTCCTAAAAGCCTCAAAAGTGTCAGATTTTTCTTTAATGAAATCAACCCAAGTATATCTAGAAAAATCATCCACACAAACAAATATGTATCTCTTTCCTGTAATGCTTTCAATTTGCATAGGACCCATAAGATCCATGTGAAGCAAATCAAGTATTTTGGATGTGCTAAGATATGGATTTGATTTGTGTGAACTTCTAATTTGTTTTCCCATTTGACATGGTTCACAAATTTCATTAACTTTATCATCAAGTTTAGGAACTCCTTTTATAGCACCTAACTTAGTTAATTTAACCAAGTCTTTGTAATTTAAGTATCCTAATTTTTGATGCCACAATTCTAAACCTGAAATCCTAGCTTGAAATGCAATCTTTACCAAATAACAATTATCCGAAAATCTATTACCTTCTAGAATGCATTTACTAAAATTATCAAAGACCATGCATTTATTTTGTGTGAAATTAACAATATACTTGTCATCACAAATCTGACTAATACTAATAAGATTAGCTTTCAAACCTTCAACCAGCAAGACATTTTGAAAATTGGGTAAGCCTTTAACATTCAAAGTGTCTTTACCAATGATCTTACTCTTTGCTCCATCTCCATAAGTGACATTACCATCCCTGTATGCTTTAAAATCTGTTAAAAAATGTTTATTTTCAGTCATGTGCCTGGAACAACTACTGTCAAAATACCACAAATCGTTAAAAGTATGTTCAAGAGTAGTAAGAGCAATATAGCATACTGTCTCATCTTTCTTAACCCACTGCAGTTGTGATTTTGGTAACAGTTTGAACTATTTTGATCTTTTATGCAAAAGATTCAACAATTTAAAGCATCTAGGTCTAATATGTTCTTTTTTACCACAAAAATAACAAATTAGAATGAATTTCCTTACCTTTTTAGGACTGGATTTGAAAGAACTCAGAGGAGAAACAGATGTCTTATTGCTCTTAGAATTAGGACTTGACTTTAAAGAGTTAAGTTCAGAATTCTTACTTGATGTTGAAGCTTTAACAAAAACAGTTGTTGATGAAGATGCAACATTACCTTCTGTACACCCCAATCCATATTTGTTGGAGTTGTCTCTTCCAAGGCTCAAGACCTGATCAAGTTTGGCTGCCCCAATTTTGAATTGATCAATACACATTTTGCTTTCAACCAGTTCTGCTGTAATTTTCTCAATATGTGCTATTTTGTTTGTCAAAACAGTCTCTAGTTTTGTGATATGGTTTTCAGCATAGGATTTTTCACATTCCAGCACCTCAATCTTCTTCTTCAAGGTTTTGATTTCTTCTTTTTGATCAGCCATTCACCATAGAGTGCATTATAAGTCTACTGCAATTCTTCATAGTATTCTGGACCATCTTCTTCAACTGAATGATCAACACTGGTTCTGCAATTTTCTGTTATGTCAGACATAACGGCTTTCCCTTTAGCAGCTGCAAATGCATTAAATGTAACAAAATTGCTAATGCAATCTTGATCTTCTGAATCCGATTCTAATTCATCACTCCAGGTTGCTGTCAAGCCTTTGTTCTTTTTCTTGAGATTAGCACATTCAGACTAAATATGCCCATAACCAGAACATTCATAGCACTGAATCTGCCCTTTCTTTTCAGGTTGTTTTGGCTTCTTCTTGTCATTCTCTTTGTTAAACTTTCTGAATTTTTCATCACTTGAGTTTGATGGCTTTCCTTGATTCTTTTTCCTGAAATTTCTTTTCATGAACTTGACATAGTTTCTTGTTAGAAAAGCAATCTGTTTAGAATCAGTTTCATCAAGCTCATCATTACTTTTATCATCAGATCTTTCAGTTTTCACATTGAATGCAATGCTTTTTCTTTTTTTGCTTCCTAGTACTTTGATTAATTTCAAAATTTTGGAGAATGCCAATCAGTTCATCAACCATCTTCTCATCAGTGTTTTTAACTTCCTCAATGGCTGAAATTTTAGGTTGAAATTTATCTGGAACAAACCTAATTATTTTGCTTACAATTTCTGCATCAGTGAAAGTTTTTCCAAGCATGTATGCAGAATTTGTGATGTCACATATCATAGAGTAAAACTCAGAAACTGACTCATCTTTATGCATCATCAAATTTTCAAATTGAGAATTTAATCTCATCAATTTAGATCTTTTAACAGATGTGGTACCTTCATGTTTTACCTCAAGTATGTCCCATGCTTCTTTAACTACTTTGCATCTAGATATCTGTCCGAAATTGTTTAGGTCCACTGCAGCAAAAAATTACATTGAGAGCCTTTGAATTCCAGCTGGAACGTCGGTATTCTTCATCAGTCCATTCATCCTCAGGTTTGGGTTCGGAATCACCAAAAGCATTCAACTCTATTGGCAGTGTCCATCCTTTAAGCACACTAGTCCATGCCCTGTCATCAAGAGATTTGATATACATCATCATTCTTACCTTCCAATATGAGTAATTACTATCATCAAGAATAGGTGGTTGTGTTCTGGATCCTCTATTGCGAATAAACTCCATCCTTCCATATCAATGTGATCATTTTCTTCATTTGTCTATCAGTGAACCTGCTCTGATACCAATTGAAAGTTCTGGAAGTATGCAGTTAAAAGAAATATAACAGTAAACTGTAAAGTAAATCGGCACAGGAGGATTTTTACGTGGTTCGATTATAAAACCTATATCCACGGACAACTATAAAGCTGCAATTCGCTAAGTTCTTGTTTGTACAATCTTTAGGACTTTTTACAGTGCTGACTCACCCTCACACACTGACCTAATCTTTGTAAAATAAAATCCCGCCATGATCTTAAACTCTAGTGACACTGCTCACTCTCTGTCGCAGATAACTTAACAACACACTGTTATGTTATATATAACAAACGACGTCTAATGTTGAATTAAATAAACATTTAACCTACAAGTTATCCCAAGTGTCTACTAACTCACACAGACCTTATCAACAACTCATGTACGATTTCTACCTCTCATACATGAATCAAAGACTCAAAGAATCAAATCAATAAAGACATTCCTATTTGCGTTTGAAGCTCTTCTCTTTAATTGTTGGAATGCCGAGACGTGGACTCTCACAAATCAACCAATTAATCAGCCAACTTGCCGACTAATCAATCAATCAGTTATGAAAATATAACATGGTATATGTAATGAGAGGTCTGGACGAAATCTCCCAGAAATCCTATAAAAATCTAAATCAAAATCACATTAGGATTAGGAGAAATAAAATAGAAAGGAATATAATTAAACTCCTAAAGGAATTAGGACAAATAAATATTCTTCCATTCTAATTAGGATACAATAAACAATATCCTAATCTAAGGAGATATTTATTGTAAACCAAATACTTCCTAAAATATACTTCTAGAAACAGTAAAATAAGAAACAAAATCATATTTTAGTTTTATCACAAGTTGGACAAAATTCATCATGTGCATGGTACATGCATATGTAGTAGACGTTGACACCACCACTTTAGATGAAAAAATGTTTAAGTTGGAGATTTGTTTGAATTTTAGAAGAATTGAAGGGAAAATTGGGAATAAAAGCATAACAGGGTTTGCTGTAAAAAATAAGATAACAAATTTATTAAAGTTGTTTAGATGACTTATTAATCTAATCAAATTGACTTCATCAGTTTATAATCAGGCTAAAGCGGGATGGGTTGGAGATAGTGGACGAACTTTAATTATTATCCTGAAAGATTATTCAACTTGTATATAAAGAAAGTGTGAATGTAGTTTTAACATCCAGATTTTCACTTGCGAGAGTTTTATGTGTGGCAACTGAATGATTGTGAATTGCCAGAGTTCCATCGCTTTCAATTTCTTAGAAGTTGGGATGCTCATTTTGATGCATTGAAAGTAAACTAAGAATTTAAGAAAAAAAAATCATTTACAAGCCCTTCTTTTCTTTTAAAATTACAATTTTTTTTTTAATTCATCTAAACTCTTGTATAACAGATATAAAGGAAGAAGAAAGATAATAAGTCTTAATATTTTTAGATGAATTTATTAAAATTTAGATATTTAAAAAAAGGTAGTTATGATATTATTAAATTATAATTAGAAAAAGAGACTTAAAAATAGATTTTGAGGGGACTTGAATAACAATATTCTTAATAGAATGGGTCTTGCCAACAAGAGTTAAAACCCAATCAAAGGAAGGAGGAAGTCCAATTAGTTTTTAATTTGAATTCAAGATTTCCATGTTTTATTAATTGAAAATAAATTCAAAGAAACCCGAAATTATCTGATAAGTATAATATTTTCTTTTTATATTTGAACTTGGATATTCTAGTTATTATCAATTAGAAAAAATTTCAACTATATCAAGTAAGAGATTTATATGTAAGTTTTAATTAAATATATCTTTATTGATTTTTTATCAAGATAATTAAATATATTTTTGTAATTAAAATATTTTGACATATTTGGGACTCTTGCTACAATTAATATAAGCAAATTTAATTGAATATTAAATTATTTAATTAAACTCTAGATTTTTAAAGATTATAAGATTTATATTATAGGATATTATTGTTTAGATTGTTGAACGAGGGTTTCGTATTATTATTCTCTGGAAAAAAGAGAAGCCGGTACCAGAGAGAAAAACTCAAAGACCAAGTTGTGATTTTCTGGTTCAATACATTCTAAAGAGATCAAAGCAAAGGAAAATGAAGTTTTAGGGGCCATTTTTTTATTTTCTTGGGGTGGTTTTTTTTTTTTGTTTTAAGTTTCTTGTATCTGTATAAAGAGTAATACTACTCTTACAAACTATTTATACAAACTCACTCATACAAACTGACGCAGCATAATGTGATTTAATAAATATATATTAATAATAAATGTCATTAATTAACATGAGTGATGTGGAGATCATATAGGGATGTCACATTAGTTTGTATGTGTGAGTTTGTATAAATAGTTTGTATGAGTAGCATTACCCCTGTATAAAACTTGGTTAGTTACCTTTTTATTTGCAAAACACATAAAAAACAAGTAGTCTATGTACAAACCTAGCAATGCATTTTTTTCTATAAAAATGAAAACAACTCTTACCCCTTTTTTATGTGAATCTCAACCTCTCTCTGTATGAATCATGTTTTCTATGCTTTTTATTTCAAATTAATTTTATTATTTCATTATAAGTTATATTGTTCATCATATATTATATTTTAATTACTCTATAATATCTGAAAATAAATTTTTTCTTCGACAACAATTCATTTCAAATAAAAACATAAATACATGTAACCAAACATATTTTCTTCAATTCATTCTCCTTGAAAAACGTATAGATATATCTTTTATTTTCATTTAAAACAAAAATTATAGAAACAAAAACACAAAACTCATAACCAACGGGATTCCTTTTTATTTTTGAGTTCTTGTCTTACTAATTTTCAATTGCCTTGTATAGTCCATAGGGTGTCCACTCACCTTATGAGGTTCAACTTAAGTTATAGCCTCAAAGATCTGTATGGACGGGTGACCTAGCAACTGGTCGTATTAGAGCAGTTTCGTGTCGTTTGGTATTCACGTTGTGTTAAATTATGTTAATCCAAATACGACCCATTAACTTATTGGATCTAAATCTAGAAACTCAAACCTAACTGTTAACTTAACGTGTTACTCGAATCCAATCCATTTAACCCGTTTTTTATTTTCAAGTTAGACAATAATATGTGTAACATGATTTGTATAAATTCTAAATATAAAATATAACCAATAGTTTATAAATTTAAAATCTAACAAATATTTTGAAATCTATTGAAATATCCAAATTTAATATAATACGAAAATAAAAACAAAATTTTGGATCTAACATCATTTAAAGATCCATCTAAAACATATTTAAGATAAATAATTGATAATGTCTAATTATTGAATGATTTCTAAAAATAAAATAGGACATTTTATAAGTTTCATCTTTGTATTTTTTATCAAAATGTCGTACTCACTCACATCTAAGAAAAAGATGACGTAATTTTATTAGAATAATTTTAATTAAGTTAAACATTGTTATAAATTAGTATTTGTTACATTTCATTATATTTTTTATGTATTATAAATAAATTTACTATATTATCCTTAATATTAACTGGTTAAATGGTCTTTTATAGAATAAACCCAAACACGGTCCAATATCAAATAAGTTTTACTGTGTTAACCCATTAACGATCCAATTCGATAATATTAGATCCAAGACACGTTTTTATCGAATGAGTTCATGTCGTATTAACGGATCGTATAGAGTTTGCCAAGCCTAAGTTAGTTAAAAAGATCTTGTGTTATCAGCGCTTGAAGATAAATATATATATATATACACACATAAATATACTAGGTTGAGATATTATTATATGTTGTTGGAGTTGCTTCTTGGATCCGTTTTCTGCTGCATTTATTCAAAACAAAAATTTTAAAGCCCAATTTTTCCTACAATTGGTCCATATTAATATATAAACTTTTGTATTGCCTTTTTTATGCGATATTATATTTGTATTAGAAGGGTGGCATCAGTATCTTTGTTTTTCGTATTATTATAAATTGAGTGGTTGTTATTTTATATTGCATGATTATTGTTAGTCCTATTCCATGGTATTGTTTGATTTGTTATTTTTTAATGACTTGTAACAAATGGGGTGATTTTTATATTAACCATGTTTCCCTTTTGATTTATTTATTTGCAATTCTAATTTTACTAGGAAAAGCTTGTAAATCTCTCAAGAAGAGATATGGAAAATACTATAGTATATTTGATGTACTGATATATTTTTGTGAATTTTATATAAAATTGAAACTGTTTATACAAAAGTTATAAATGAAACAAAAAGTTGTAAATATTGTAAAAATATTTATTTATTTATAATTTTTATTCAAAATTTACAATGCAGCGTAAACTAACCCAAGAAATATACTATCTTTTGTAATTTTTTTAAGTTGAAATTTGACGGCAGAACGAAGCGAAGCGATCTGGAACTCGGCGTGAACAGAAAGTGGCAGACATACAAAGGTGTGGCTTGGGCCGCGGGCTAGACAACAAACAAACGTTGGAGGGCTATGGCTCTAGCAGCAAATTATTCGGGTCAAGCCCAACTTGCAGACTGATAAAGCCTGCAGTTTGCGGGCAGGAGCGGCAGCATGAGCCACTAAACCTTGCTGACTTGCAGCAGGCAGCCCATAGCAGGACGCAGGGTAGCAGCCCACAAATAAAACAATAAACATAAAAACTGAAGCAATTTAAAAACAATAATACTATGTATACAATCAAATTGTACAATCTAACCTATACAATCTAATATAATATAAATTCATTAAATGTGTGAGTCCCATTTTACTTATTAAAAATTAGTTAATTCATTTTTTATTTTTACCCATCAAGTAAATTTGTGCCATGTCAGATTGTATAAGTGAGGTTGTACAATTTGGTTGTATAACTAGCATTGCTTTTTTAAAAAAAAAAATGAAGAATCTAGATTTTATTTGTTATGCTACGGTGGAACAACAAAAACACAAGGAAGAGGCTTCAGAAAAAAAAAATTCAGTTTTTATCTGCTATCTGTTGAACTCTTTTTCAATAAGTTCTCGTTTTATTTTCTTAAGAAAACCATGGAATTGGATTATTTATATGCTTTTATAATTGCTATCTTTGTTTGATAACATGTTATGTAGAATATGTAGTGCCACTCTATACATTTCATGATGCTCATACCAAAAAAATTATGATTTTAATCTATAACTAAATAAATATTGCGAGAATTAATTTTATATGCTTAAAATGATATTCAATTTTATTTAGATAATATTGTTAAGGAGCACATAATTTGTAATATAATTGTAGGCGTGAGTTCCCCCCAGATAGCTTCATGAAGCATATAGGAAAACAAAAATTATGACATTAGATACATTTACTTTTTTCTAATTGTGAATGAACAAGAGAGTTGCAACTTTTTTTTTTTGCTGTTCCTTTGACAGAAGTTGCGGTCAATAAGGTAGGGATCATCAAAACACGAACCCATCCAATGTAAAGACATTTTTCAGTGCTGGTTATCCAGTTACAGAAGTGACCCCGTAAGCGCTTGCTTTTACATCTCTAAAGAGGCGGTGGTTTACCCTGTGGCGGATGTCAGCGGTTTGAGTCCGCTTATCTCCAACCCGTGAACTTAGCCAATGCAAAGCCCACATTACATTAATGATTTTCTTTTTCTTTTTCTTTTTGTTTTTTTAACCTTAAAATCAAGAATGGAATCTCTTGGTTTTCTTTTCTCACATGGCTACCATAATAAGAGAGAAAGAGACGTTATGTGATGGCAGGCCACGCACATGCATGGCCATTCAATATACATAAATGCAGTTAATAGGAAATATATTTAAAAAATATATATTCTGATATAAAAATAAAAAGTATTTAATAAAATTATTATTTGTGAAAAGGATATTTAACGTAAATGTGTCGCGTGAGAATAATTTCACTAGCATCCTGTTAATATATGATAACTATTAATAATCTAGACTTTAGTGTATACATGGAATTTTTCATACACTAATTTAATTAGCATCGTACTTGGAGGCAAAAGCTCTTCCTGGGCTCTAGAAGAATTTCTAAATATTACACTAAAAATTTCCAAAACTTTTTAGAATTATGGATACCAAAATCTTCAAAATTAAGTCTAAAACGAGAACTAAACAAAGTTATTAGCATGATTTATAAGCTTATTAAAACTATTTAAAAATCTATATTCTTTCCGAAATCGATCAAATGCCAATGTCCAATAACAATAATAGCTTAATCTTTATTTTCAGGTTGGAGTTATTTGAGCCAAAAGAAAAAAAAAGTTGAAAATTCATATTTTAAAAATATATTTTATTACTAAATATTTATTAAATATTTGCAATTAAGGAAAAATAATAAATTTTAATCATTTTTGCCAATTTATATCTCTACTATAACAAAAATACTAAGTCTTTTTATCAACATTAAACAAAAATCTACCATAAATAATCTCTCTCCAATATTGTCACATATATAAACCCTAATTCATCTTGATTCATATACGCTTCCCAAGGATAGCACTTTTTATATTGGAAAAGTGAATAAAAATCACTGAAAAAAAAATCAACTGATAAGCAGCAAGTGAATTTTGTATGTTCTCAACGAAAAAATCAAATAGTAAAAATTAAATATGGCTTTAGAGTAGCAAACCCCTAATTCCATCGGCCATTAAGCTGAGATTAAAAAAAAAAGAATCATTGTTTCTTGCATGAAGATGAGAAAGTCTTTCAGAAATTCAAATTAAATATCTCAATCATATTCAAAAGAACCTAGACATTATATAGTTGCAATTTTATAATAAATTTTAATTGTCAAAGAAATGAGCTCTGTGATAAGATTTAGCGAATATTTTTGGTATTAAAAATGATTTATAAAGTAAGAATTTAACTTTTAAAATCTATTGATATGTCGAAAAAGGTATTCGGTAATTTTATGGGTGCAATAGTCTCATCCTTATTTTTATTATTAATAATATTTACTATCTTTAAAGTTGCTTTGTCTTAAGAAAAGTGTACACATCCTATGACATCACATTTTTTTTATACAAATCGTGAGCAATTAGATCAACCCACTCTCAACAATTGAGATTAAATCTAGCATGTATAATCGATATGCACCTTAAGAATGATAATTTTATATTTGATCTCCAGCATTGAAATGATGTTTATGGCTTACAAATTGTCTGAATTTGGGTTAAAAAAGTGCTGTCATGGAACCTACAGTATATATAATTATCTGTTTTTAAATTTTCCTCTATTTTCTTCTTTTTCTTTCTTGCTATTTTAGTATTAATACTAAAAATGCCATCATAGGTGAGCAAAATCCGAATGTGTGACCACCATCACTATCATATACTTGATCACTCTTCATTTTAAATGATAAAAATGCCCCTGACGTTTGAGATATTGAACAAATCTCTTTTTCCCTCTAGAATTGAATCGTCAACTTATTAATTTGGGCAACAACAGCTTCTGATTAATCAGATTACTTGCTAATAAGCAATCTGCTCCAGTAACTTCGGGTACAATGAGCAATCTACTCCATTAACTTAGGGTCAACTATCCCTTTAATTCTCTATTAATATAATTGATCAATTATAGAGATTGTGTATATATAATAGTTATTACATTTTTTATTCAATATCATTGTACTGTGTATAAATAGCTGAGAACATTTCAATGAAGAACACAACACAAATTACACAAATTCTTTACCTTTATATGGTATCAAAGCCACTATCTCTAACGAGAAGTTTTTTCTTTTTTCAATCATGGCTGAAGCATCTTCCTCCTCTGCATTACAAACATTCCCTCTCGGCTCTCTACAATCCATCAATGAAACTATTGTCATAAACTCCTCCACCCAACTACCTCTAAAATTAACACCTACAAATTTCTCTTCCTGGAAATCACAATTTGAAACTCTAATGCTAGGTTATGATCTAGATGGATATCTAGATGGCTCCTTTCCTTGCCCACCAAAATTCATAACACAAAACAATGAAAGAGTAGCTAACCCAGATTTTCGAAAATGGCTCCGTCAAGATGCTCTCATCAGACACGCCATGTTCTCTTCATCAACCATTGCGGTTCAAACTTCTCTCAGTCGTGTTGCAACAGCAGCTCAAGCTTGGCAAAAACTCAATGAAACTTATGCAAATCGATCAAGGACTCGCTATCTCACTCTTCGAGATGTTCTGACAAACATAAGCAAGGAAGGTAAATCTGTTTCTGAATACATGCAACTTATTAAGAGTGTTCCTAATGATTTGGCTTTGATTGGTTATCCACTTACCGAGGATGAGATTGTTCATCATGTGTTGAGGGGACTCAACCGTGATTTCAAAGAGATCAGTGCAGGAATTCGGGCCAGATCTGAACCCATTTCTTTTGAGGAGCTTTATGAGAAACTTGTAGATCATGAGATGTTTCTCAAACTTGATGATGTCCAAAAAGATCCAAACCTATTCACTGCTCAATATACACAACGAAACAGCAGTAATCACAACAATGGTGGCAGAAAATTCAACAATCAAAACAATAAGAATCTGCCAAATCAATCCAACAAAAACTTTCATCAAGGAGGCCAAATGCAGAATACATACCGCACTCAACACAACTTTCAAAGCAGCAACAATAATTCCTACAATCAAGGCAGCCAAAACAATCAGTTTTGGTCAGGACACAACAATAATCGTTTCCATCAATCCAAACCAGTGTGCCAATTCTGTGACAAGCCTGGTCATAGAGCCAAATTTTGCAGATCTCTACCACAAGCAAACTTTACCTCTCGAGAAAACTCATTTCCAACTGAACCTAACTGGATTATGGATTCTGGTGCTTCCCACCATGTGACATCAGATCTTAAGAACCTAGCAATACATTCATATTATGATGGATCAGATGGCATTATGATTGGAAATGGCTCAGGTATTCCGATCACCCATATCGGCTCTACTACTCTATCATCTTTTAAATCAAATTTTCAACTGAATAATGTTTTGTGTGCACCCATGATTAAAAGGAACCTAATCTCAGTTTCTCAATTTTGCAAGCATAATAATGCCTCCATCGAATTTTTTTCTAACCATTTTATTGTAAAGACCTCATCACGGGGGCACATCTCATCAAAGGGCGGAATAATGGTAACATCTACGAGTGGTCTAAACTCTCTCCATCACCAAAGTTCTTCCTATCTACAAAAGGATCTCATCACCAATGGCATCGTCGCTTGGGACATCCCTCAGATCGTATTCTTCACAAACTCATCTACAGTCATGCTCTTAATATCTCTAGTAAATCTCCATCTACTTTTTGCAATTCTTGTTTCTACAATAAAAGTCCTCGTCTACCTTTTGGATTTAATACTTTATCTAATACTAAACCTCTTGAATTAATATATTCTGATGTTTGGGGCCCTGCTCCTATCACTGGTTTTGACAATTCTCGTTACTATATTATTTTTGTGGACCATTTTACTAAGTATACGTGGCTGTACTTATTAAAAACAAAATCTGAAGTTCCTACCTTGTTCCATCATTTTAAAAATTTAATTGAAAATTATTTTCAAACTAAAATTATTACCTTATATACTGATGGTGGAACGGAATATTATGGAGTTCACAAAATTGCTCAAAACTGTGGTATCCAACATCTTACATCACCACCATACACTCCGCAAATCATAGGTACTGCTGAACGACGTCACCACCATATTGTTGAAACTGGTCTCACACTTCTCCATCAAGCCTCTCTACCTTTATCCTTCTGGCCTGCAACCTTTCTCACCTCAGTTTACCTTATTAATCGGCTTCCTACACCACTCCTCACCTTTCTTTCCCCTTTTGACAAGCTTTTCAACAAATCTCCAAACTACCATAAACTCCGGGTCTTCGGATGTCTCTGTTATCCCTGGTTACAACCTTACAATCAACACAAATTGCAACAAAAATCAACTCCTTGCATCTTCATTGGTTACTCTACCACTCATAATGCCTATAAATGTTATGACCCAAAAATAACGAAGACTTACCTCTCTCGGCATGTAGTGTTTGTAGAAGATCACTTTCCTTTTCCTAAATCTATCTCCGCTGCATTCTCTCTCATAGATACTCTTCTTCAACAATGGACTCCATCTCCCATCCTTCCAGAATCGGATAGCCCATCTGAAATTTTAGGACACTCACCTTCCCCTGAGTCTTTCTCCCACATTGAGCATGACTTGTCGCCTCTTCCCCACCCGCCTCAACTCCACCGTGTCGCTCCTATGACAGGCCACTCCGATGATGCACCATTGTTGACGCCCCTACAACAACATTCTTCCAGTCCTGACTTATCGCAACAGAACAGTTCTGACACATCCATGACACCTACCACATCTAATTCTTCTCTTCCCTCACACCCAGTCTCAAACACCTCACTTACCTCTAAAAATAGTCATCACCCAAATAATACCACCTCGATACCCATGTATTTTGACCCACAATCCAATACAAATGATCCTAACACATCTCATCAAGGCCCATCCACTCCTAATAATAATACTTCTATCATTTCACCAACCCACCATCCCCATCCAATGGTTACCCGATCTCGTCATAATATTTTCAAATCAAATCCTCGCTTATCTGACTACCATCTCTTTCTCACCACAAATACCATTGAGTTCCATGAACCAACCACTTTTCATCAAGCCCAAAAAGACCCCACTTGGCGTCGTGCCATGACTGATGAATTTCATGCTCTAACCAGCAATAACACTTGGGAACTGGTTCCTTATAATCACACATAAAATATTATTGGTTGTAAATGGGTTTACAGGATTAAGAGAAAAGCAGATGGGACTATTGATCAGTTCAAGGCTCAATTAGTTGCTAAAGGCTTTCATCAACGACCTGGTGTTGATTTCCATTCTACCTTCAGTCCAGTAGTCAAACCAGCTACTGTGCATATCATACTCACCATTGCGCTTCATTTTGGTTGGCCTCTTCGCCAATTAGATATCAATAATGCCTTTTTACAAGGACATCTTGAAGATGATGTTTACATGGCTCAACCACCGGGATTTATTCACTTTGATTATCCCACGCATGTTTGTAAGTTGCGCAAAGCGATCCATGGCCTCCGCCAAGCTCCACGGGCTTGGTACATGGAATTGAGTTCCTTTCTTATTGCTCAAGGCTTCAAAAATTCTAGGTCAGACACTTCATTATTCATATTTAATCAACATGGTCTCACTCTCTATCTTCTTGTCTATGTCGATGATATCATTATCACAGGCTCGTCTCTTGCTCTCGTCAATGCATTTATTCAAAGATTGGCTGCTCGTTTTTTCCTTAAAGATCTTGGTGATCTTCATTATTTCTTTGGTATTGAAGCTCATTCAACATCCTCTGGTTTGTTTCTCTCTCAACAAAAATACATCTAGAACCTTTTCTCAAAAAATAACATGCTCGACTGCAAACCTATATCCACTCCACTGTCTACCACCGAGCCTCTCTCATTACATGATAATAGCAGTCCTATTGATGCTGAGCCATTTCATCAGACCGTTGGTGCTCTGCAATATCTGTCTCTTACTCGACCAGATATTTGTTTTGCAGTTAACAAAGTTTCTCAATTCATGCATCGACCAACTGAAAATCACTGGCGTGCTATGAAGCGTGTGCTTCATTATCTCAATAGAACTATATCCCATGGCCTCCTTTTGCATCGGTTTGCTCCACTAACACTTCATGCCTTCTCTGATGCTGACTGGGCTGGTGATCCTGACAATCGTTGCTCCACATCCGCCTATATTACCTTTCTTGGTCCAAATCCTATAAGTTGGAGTTCCAAAAAACAACAAACAATTGCTCGCTCGTCTACCGAGGCTGAATATCGAGCTGTTGCTTCTACTGCTGCTGAAATCAATTGGATTCAACATCTTCTTCTAGAACTCCACATCAAGCCCACTATCACTCCCACCATCTACTGTGATAATCTTGGTGCAACATATCTTGCTGCTAATCCAGTTTTTCACTCTCGCATGAAGCATATTGCACTTGATTACCATTTTGTTCGTGACCAAGTTCTCAAGCGACAACTTCGTGTAGCCCATGTATCTTCTTCAGATCAATTGGTTGATTCTCTCACAAAATCACTATTGAAGTCTTCATTTCTCCATCATTGTTTCAAGCTTGGTGTTCGTCCTGCAACCCCAATCTTGCGGGGGCATAATCAGCAATCTGCTCCAGTAACTTAGGGTATAATAAGCAATCTGCTCCATTAACTTAGGGTCAACTATCCATTTAATTCTCTATTAATATAATTGATCAATTATAGGGATTGTGTATATATAATAGTTATTACATTTCCTATTCAATATCATTGTATTATGTATAAATAGCTGAGAACATTTCAATGAAGAACACAACACAAATTACACAAATTCTTTACCTTTATACTTGCGTTAATTGATGCAAACATATTTTGTGGAACATCAACATGGTTGACGTGCATGCATGAGACGATGAATTAGGGACTAATGTTATGTATGTACGACTTTAACTTTCAGCAATCCAATTGTATACATCACAATTAATGAAATTGATTTGGTGCAGCATATAACGTCCGAAGATGCAACCGATAAGCTTGAAACATCACCCAAGGAATGAACAAAATAGAGAAAAATATAAATGCAAGAGAAAGCACAATTACATTTACATGGTTTTTCAATATGCTTACATCCACGAGGAACAATATAGAAATATTCTCTTAACTAGAAAAAGAAACACTTTCAAGATATAGAGATTACTACCTGTTACCTAGGAGCTATGACATAAATAGAGCTTTGTAGACAAAGCACTACAATAGACCACCTATATTTGTACTTCTATAATCCCAAAACTAGTAGGATTACTAATCTAAAAGTATTATTATAAAACATAGCCCAAATAGATAAAGCTTTTCTAAAAAAATAATACTACATTTACAATTCGTTTACAATTAACTCCTTACAACTTTGGTTGATAAAATTTTATTGGAAATATAATTACCATATCATCAATCGTAACTTCCCTTACTCATATTTATTTTTTACAAGAGCAATGATACACCTATAACGAAATCCTACAACTAACTACTTACAACCTGAGTTGGTAAAAATTCACTGAAAGAGAACAAAAAATGAGAACAAATAAGAAGTAAGGTGTAATCCTACATTATAGCTAAACCCAAATCTTAGAGAAACAAGGAATCACACTTTACGATTGATTGAATCAATCATTGTATACTTATAAACCTCAATCCACATTTGAGGCAGTTTTAACTTCATTAATCAATCTACCATAATAAAAAAATTTGATACACTCAGCATATGTTGTTGTTTACGCACCCATGTTACCATGTATATTGAAAAACCCTTGGGTTTAGTCATCAATATGCCCATCATATATTGGTATCAATGCCTTCATCCTCATGGAGTCTATTTCTCTTCATAGCATAGTGAATCATAAGATTAAACTAGTCAAATTATAATCTTAAAATATTTTTGATACAAATAACAAAACTAAAACAAATAAATTTAGTGCATGTAGTGTATGGTAATAAAATAATTAAGATGATAGTATTATTCCAATTCTGTCTAATTGTTTGATTAAATTGGGATTGTCCTGCAGAAATAAAACTATTTGATGCTAACAAAAATAAATAATATTAACCAATTAATTTTTTATTGCTTTAATTGGTACATATAAACAACTTTAAGAGCATCGCGAGATTTGTGAAAAATCCCAGAAGAAAAATTGTTCAGAGGCTACTCCGTTATTATACTTCTCTCAAAATAAGTTTTGAAATATCCCAAAATATTAATCTATTGTAAAATTTTCTAAGTATACAACCAATTTATTCAACAATCTGAAACAGCATCTGGAAGAGCTTTCTGATTCTCCTCAATATCTTGATCAAGAAAAGTATCTTCACTAGAAATTAAACAAATAAACCAAAAAAAAAATCGAGACTACTTGAATAGAAAATCACCAATCCAAACCCTAACAACAATCGTCTTGTGACTTTGTTTGAGAGAGAGTTCTAGTTATTATAGTCAACATATAAGATTTTTTTTAACTTATTATTATTGTTAGTATTGCCTAAATTTCACTTACTAGGCATGCTATATGGTTTGTTTGAGTGGCATATTCGCTATGACTTGCGTTTAAATAGCGTAAAGTTATTGTTTAGGCAAACTTGAAATATGACATAGTTATAAGGATATGTAATCAAACTATATAAATTCTTGTTTATAGTTGTTTTGACAACTAAAGATAAAACTGTGGGAGCAACTATTCACACCCAAAATATATAATACTGTAAACCTAAATGTCCTAAAGTAACGCGTCCACTACATCCCATCCTCAATGGTGTATACTTGTAAGTAGATTAGATTCACATGTCTCATGAGTCATGTTATTATAATTTATAAGTTGATAATTATTTATTATTTTGATTATTCTTTAATTAACAAAATATAAGGATTTATTTTAAAAAATAAATTAACCTGAAAATTTATGATCAAAATAAGAGTCAAAAATCAATTTACAAGCTCTCTACATATCAAATTCTATATCAAATCAAGCCACATATTTAGTTAGTTAGCTGCCAAACATTCAAATGATTAGGTTGAAAAGCATTGCATTTACGTTAGTTGAAGGTGGAAAAGGAACAGAACCATCTTTACCATGATCCACTACTAAAGGGGTTTGGTTTTGTAACTTTCACCAAAAATTAAAGGATTCATGCAAAACAAAGACCAAACGTTTTCAATATCCTTTATCTGTCTCTTAGCATATACCAGGCATGTGCTTTGTCTCATTTTTGTCCAATACAACCGAAATTTCCGGAGGCCCTTGGCCAATCGATTGGGACATTCCACTTTGTTATCAGAAAGTTTCGTCCCAAAACTGCGCTGCCTCAACTATGATACATACAACGAGCAAGTGAAGATCCTCTATTCTATTCATGTGAGTTTTTAATAAAAATCTTTGAATATGTGAATTTTAATATTTATGTATAATGAAGATTCGTTTTATTAACTGTGCTTCTTTTATATATATATAACCATTAATTACATTATGGTTTTGCTCAAACAAAATTAGATTGCGTGAGAATTCGGTCCAGATGGAGGATAGCAACGCTATGGCCTACATTCCATGCAAGTCCAACTTACGGAGTGCAGAATGTCACAAGTTGTGGCCGACACCCTGGGGCATATCTGGTTGGTCAATGCTTTGCGGAGGATTAATTGAAGTTATAAGGTGTGCTAGCCTGCTAAAGTTGACAATGTAAGAGGTTAGTTTTGAATTATGATCAGCCATGTCCAGAGACAACTATTGCTCATCTGTGGGGGGGCAAAGACATGAATTACCTTATAGTATTTGGGACTTGCTTTAGCTCCCACAGGTTTTGGAAACTGTTAGTGACGCTCTGTGATCTCGTATATTTGTTGTCACTAGTAAAAGCTGGCGTTTAACACATATTCGAACAACGATTAATTAAAAAATAATAATACTCTTTTCCCACCAAAAGAAAAAAAAAAAAAATCTTATCCCAAGTAATGTAACATTCATTAAACGATGTCGCGAGTGATATAATAATGTCATAACACTTGACACTTATTTCAGATAATATTTGGGATAATTTTTTTTGGGAAGGTAGTGTTGCTTATTAACAAAAATACTATTATAATTCTTAAGAGTTGAAGAATGTATTAAAATCATAAAGCATTCAATTGACATTACTACCAGGGATGGAGCTAGAAAATTTTGCAATTAATCGAGGTGATATTGAACAATGACAAATGAGATAATCTAACATAGATAAACATAGTTATAAACCTTAGAAGAAAACTTATGACATCTTAATTCAACATTTTTGAAGGGTGGAATCTTAGTGTCAATTTCAACTTTTTAACTAAAGAGCAATGATAAAGTAGAATTTATTAATCTAATTAGACAGTGGCATATATAGTCAGGAAAATTTTTTCGGGTGGGCTAAAATATTTTCAAAAAAAAATTGGTGTACCTGAAGTGGCATAACGAGAAATTTATAAAGTTTGAAAATCTCCAAGGCAAAATTCATTAATCTGTCCAAATTAGAAAACATAAATTAAATATATTATCATTCATTCATATTTAAATTTTTCGTTTATAATATTTTCTATGATATATAAAAGAATTGCTTTTCTTTGTTTGGATCTTTGATTATAATCTAATCTTACATAATATTTAAAATGTTATAAATGTAATCAATAAAATTCAATTTCACTAAAAAAATAATATATAGGATATATTTATATTGGGATATTAATTATATAACTTGTATCATATAAATTAAATTAGATGGTTAATTTTTCTAAATCTCATAGTGATATCTTTATTATTTTGGTACAAATCATCTTATCTTTTGAAAATTTTAAAAATAGGCTAATTTTAATTTTTTGCAGCCCAATCAAGCCCCCTGGCCCGGCCCTTGATTAGAGATAAATCAAATTAGTAAAGGATAAAATTATGAAGAATTTTGTTTAATAAAATATTAATATTGGCAAATGAGATTTTATATGAAAATAATAAAACTGATATTATAATACAAACATTAATGGCAATGATTTTAATATGGGTCAGTAGTAGGTTTATAATTTTTAGGGATAAGTGTTTTTTTTTAAAAAAGTATTATAGTTTAAGATAAAAAGCATTTTTAGAATGTTAGTATAAATTTAACCCCACTTGATCACATTTTTGGCTCCGCCGCTAATTGTATGCAGGATATCGGCATTTACCACAAGGATTGTGATTCGGAAATAAAGAGTTTTTCTCATTTTTTATAATGATGTGTTTACAAGTTTTCTGATTTCAGGCTATGACGTATCCAAGATTTTATCGAAAAGAGGACACTATACATATTTTAATATTTATTATTTATTTGTAAATATTGATTATATGAAAAAAAATTTTAATTTCTCAAAATAATTTTTTGATGATATTTACTATATTTAATCTAATTAATACAAATAAATCAATAAAAAAGAGAAAGAAAATATAATATACAATATTATTAAACATTATAAAAGAGTTAGACATTACTATTTCTTGGAATCTTTTTTTAATTTGTACTCTTCTAGTAACAATTGATTAATTTTTTTTCAAACCCTAAAAGAAAAAAATCATATAATTTACATCAAATTAAATAAAGAAGGATTAAAAAATCTAAAATTTTATTTATGAATAAAATAATAAAAATCAATTAACTTATAGTATAAACTTAAACTATTGTATGGATGAAATGTTTGTGTGGCTGCATGCGTCGTCCAAAACTAAGAGGTAGGCAACTCGACATTTTGGAAAAAAATTAGTAGTAAAACTTGAAATCAGGTTATTTTTCTAAATAAACAAGGATATTAATACAAGTATATAAAATACGAGGGTGTTTAAAGGGTTTTCAAATTTTAGGAGTGGCCCGGCCCTCCTGAGTCTCAATGTACGTCTCCTGTCTTCAAGATCGTTCTAAAGAAAAATTTAGACACGACATGAACAATAGTGAGATATAAATAGTATTTCCCAATTTAAAGTTGCTCCAAAAGTCCTCGCAATTTCCGACAAACCTACAGGCGAGTAATAGATAGTTTGCTGGCTTAGATGCCAACTAGGACCTTTGAAAACATTTGTAATTAAGGAAAATATTTGTAAATTAAGCACTGGAAAATTTTATTGAAAACTCGACAAGGTTTTCTGTTTAATTTTTAGACCCAAGCTGTCACCCTACAATGTGTCAAGAAGCCACTTCTAACATCTTAAAGGCTGAAGCCTACATATAAACCAAAAAATTTCGTCTTCACAATCATATTTCTAAATATGCCAACTCTTAAGAATATTTAAAGGTTTAATTGATTTTTATCCTATTCATCTTAAAATTTTCATAAATGATCTTCAAATAACCAGCATGATTAAGCAAAAAAAAAAAATCCGTCAAAAGTTGGCTATATAATCTTTTAGACTAATATTTATTAATTACAAATACAAAAAAAGTGTAAATAGTCACTATTTCTAAAAATTGATTTTGTTAACATTTAACGCAACTAATAAACGAAATATTTTTTTATATGATAATTATTTCCTTTATTATAAATTTTCATCTACTTAAGCATTAAATTAATGAATTCATATAGTTGGAATTATTTTCAAAATTATAAAGGTGAAAAAAATAAAATATAATTTCTCAAATTGAATAGTAAGATATATTTAAAAAATAGGAGCAGAATATATTGTAGGCCAGTGAAAGTTCTGAAGCTACATATTTTGTTACGTAAGATAGAACTGTTGCGGTTATATCAAATGTAACAAAACATATACAAAATTGCACAGAAGCGGTTAACGTGGTTCGGCTATAACTAGCCTACATCCATGGATAGCCAAGTTGCAATTCACTATGATGTTCACGTTTACAAGGACTAAGACTTTACAGTTGATGAACTCTCCGTTCGTTCACACTCACCTACCCTAGATAAACAGCATTTTCTAATCACCTAGAACTTCATCCATAGAAAACCAACTCCTTACCTTGCTACACTTCCCACAATTTGAGTCTCTCTAAAATTGTATTACATGTTCCCAATAAGATAACCGCACTCTCTCTAGTTAATCACAAACATGATAAGAGAATAATGCTTATCACGACTTAAGCTAAACTTATACAACTTGCACACAAAACGTTGCCAAACATGAGTAAAAGACTTCTATATATATATGACTTGTCCAGCAAACTTTCCTTATTGAATAAGAATTCTTCAGGATATTTCCTAATTGTAAGTTATCATGTAAATCTTACACATATAGGAAAGATGAATCACATTAGGATATCGTATAAATCAACAAAATATAAACCCATTCCTAAAGTGAGATAAAATCAATACTTACCTAAAGTAAATCCAAATCCTGAAAATAATATCTGGTTAAGTTACAAATAACTAAAGTAGTTAAAAACAGGAAAGTAAAATATTGCAAGTTGTTTTCTCTCAAAATACCGACACATCAATGCCACATAGATTGACTAGGACACATGGCAATCCACATGGTATTGTCCTAACAATTTCCACCTTTGGCATTTTGTGAGAAAAATACAAAGTAAAATAACCTACATAAAATCAGTTAGCAATAACGTGACTATAACAGGGAAGCAAATCAGAACTGCATTAAAGCAATTACTAGAAATATCTTCCAAAAGAACTTTGGTCAGTTAGCTTTATCAAGTTCATACAGACCAAACTAAAAACAAGTAATCAACTAAGTTCAAAGCAACAAAATAAAACAAATAGTATATTCTCCCCCTAAGTGCAATACTCCCCCAAGTATGTATTGCTCCCCCTTAACACAAAACATCAAAAACAAAACGAAGTCCAAAGTCCAACCAGCAACCAACAAACTTCTTCCAAAATCTGCCTTACTCCCAAAAACTGTGTGATCATCCTACTCCCCCTTTTTTCTTCACAAAGTGCTAAAGAGCACTATTTTTTATGTCTAGTAGACCTTCTGGGTAAGAAGCCTAGCTTGAGAAAGCCACCCCGGGTCTAAGGTCTCTGTCTTGTTGAAGGTGTTGATGGTGAAGGGACTAGAGTAGACTGCTCAAATGAAGTGGCTATCACGGCAGCTAGAGTCTCAACAATTTCTTTAGCTTGTTGAGCTGTAACTTCTGGTGAAAGAAAGGATATTTACAACAATGAAGCAACTGCAAGAGACTGAGCTAGAGATGGAACTTTGTAAGCTACAGGTTGAGAGATTGGAGCAATTAGATCAGCTATAGGAGGTTCAGATTGAACAAGAGGAGGTGGAATGTCCGCTGGAATGATGGTAGATATTTTAGCTATAACATGAAATGAAGCAGTTGGTGGTGATTCAACTAGTTCAGAAGTTATGATTGAAACAGTTGCAGTTATGAAAACTAGAACCAGAGATTCTATAACTGGAATTTTAGCATCAGTAGCTAGAATTACTGGTGATTCTTATTCTGAGGCTTAGGGAACCGAAATGACTGGAGGTTCTTACTATACAGACACCTCAGAGGAATGGCTTATGTAAGCTCCAGAGGTGGAAAGACCTGCAGCAGCTATAGCTTGTCCCGCTGAAGAGAACCTGCAAAATGATTCAACAAAGATTCATGATGAGCTTGCAATTTTGCATCATTCTCTTTTTGCTGCTCCATTAGTTTCTACTAATTAATTAAAATATGCCATTGTTGCTGCATAATTGAAGCAAGAGTGTTAGAAAACGTTTGTAGGGTATCCTGCACAAAACCTAAGGATTGCTTAGTGGTAGTCCTAGCCTTTTTTAGAGTAGGCTCAATTTCCTCTCCTTTTTTTTCTTCATTAGTTTCAGGATCAACTCCAAGATCCTCCTCATCATCCTCTCTCTGCTATCCCCTTACTCTTTTCATGAAACCACTAGTAATAGGAGACTTTAAAGGCTCTATAACATCATCAGCTTCAAGTTCAATTTTATTTTTCATCAAAAATCCCATTATGAGACAAAAGGAAACACAACTTTGAGAATGGTTTTTAGCTGCAACAACTATGTAATCATAAATCCATATTCCCAAGTCAATGCTCTTATTCTTGCCTAATCAATATAGAAACTTAGCTCTGTCAAGGCTAATAGCAGTTGAATGAGAAGTTAGGGTCCAGTTATATGTAGCAATCTTATTCAGAATTCTATACCTAGGCAACAACTGAGATTGTATAATATACTCTTAGCGCTTGATGGTATAGCCAACCAGTTCTTTCCAAACAACATTCTTTGTGATTTTCAAAGAATATATATCATGATCAACACCTCTAGGTATCTCTAGAAAATCATTGATAACATTTAGAGAAAAATGAATGTCTTTTCCTTTACAATAAACTAAAAGATACCAACATTTGAAGTATCATTAATATCATCCACCATATTCGTATAGAATTCTCTAATTAAAGAAGCAACACGAAGTTATAGTTGGGTTACCGATTTAGTCCACTACCTGTCCTAAAGCAAAGCTTTAAGAGAATATGAAGCAAATGTTTCCCCCTTACTATAATGTAGTCATCATGTCTTTCCTTGATTTCTTCATAAGCAAACCTACCTTCAATGGGATTAAATCATTCAAGAACGTCAAACTGATTCACATGCATGTCAAAATTCTCACTTTTGGCTGGATCATTGTGATCAGAGGATTATGTCTCTTCTTCATTTTGAGTCTGTAATGTGTCTTGATCAACAATTGACCCTTGTTCTTGCTGCTGTGTGGGATCAACTTCTTCTTAAGTTTCATGGTGAGTCGGTGATGACTGTTCTAGTGGTGGTACCTGTGACGGCGATTAAAAAAAAGAATCGTGCAGGGTTGGTTCCATTATTCTTGACTGAGATCAACGTTTTGGTGCCGTTTGAGTGAACTAAAATTGCAATATAAACGAAGCCCTAGCAAAGAAGGTTTAGTCCAATTCGTATAAGGAAAGAAATAGGATACGCTTGGAAATAAAAGATTTTTTCTCTTATCCAAGAATCCAAAAAAAAAAATTGGATAACACAATTTCAAACTCCCCATCAAACTCTCATTTTGATTTACAAATAATGTCTCAAGAAACTAAATCACAAAGATTTAGACATTTAACAAATTAAAAGAGATGGTTGAATGCTGTTAAGTCTGCAAATTTTAACAATATTTCAATTTCAAACATGCTTCCTGATACGTCAACCTTGCACACATATAACTCACACAATTAATTGCAAAGCTGAGTCACACAAAAATAAAACAATAATCAAACATATTATAACTGCACTAGTTATCTCAGTCGTGACTATAACATCCTGACATCATGTAATTTATTTTAACAAAGCATTTTTCAAAGTTGCACAACTATTCAATAAATTAAATCTAAACTACTGCATTAATACACGAATTAAATTTCAATCAAGTGGTCAATCTCAGCATATCTCCAAAATACACAGAAATTGATCTTGATTGAAATTAAACACAAATACAATGGCTTTCACACATGTATGATGGTAGCCTTTTTCATGTTGAATGAGCAATCTAACATATTTCCTAGATACACATGAATTACTTTCAATAGATGGCTTTCACTTAAAACATACAGGTAGCCCTTTCTGTATTTATAATAAAAATTTATCAATTAAAAATAGTAATAAAAAGCACTGAATTCAAATGCAAATAACTCAAAAATGCAAAGTTAAAAGAAATTTCATAATATTTCAGATATCTTATATGTAACCGAGGCAGTGTTCAATTATATAACTAACAAATACCAATAGCTTTTCTCAGCCTTTCAAATCTTGAAGAGTCTAGTGCCTTGGTGAACAAATTAGCCCAGTTGGTTTTCAGTTGAAATATGCTCAATTGGAATATTCCAGATTCAACTAACTCTCTAATGAAATGATACCTAATATCTATGTGTTTAGTTCTTGAGTGTTAGATAGGATTTTTGGAGATGTTAATTGCACTTGTGTTATCAGAAAAGACTTTCATGAATTCTTGAGTAATATATAGTCTTCCAACATCTGTTTCATCCGCAGCAATCGAGTACAACAACTACCAGCAGCTATGTACTCAGCTTTAGTAATAGAAAGTGAGATTGAGTTTTGTTTCTTACTGTGCCAAACCACTAAGTTGTTTCCAAGATAAAAGCACCCTTCTGCTTTCTATCATCCACATTACCAGCCCAATCAGCATCACTGTAACCTACAAGAGATGAATTTGTGTTTCTAGAAATCCAAATTTCATATTATGTAGTCCCTTGAATATACTTGATTATCCTCTTGACTGCTGCCAGATGTTGTCCCTTCGAACATGAATGGAATCGTGCTCATAAAGCTATAATGAAACTGATGTCAGGTCTACTTGCAGTAAGATGCAGAAAACTTCTAATCATACTTCTTTATAGGCCCTAATCAATATCACTTCCAGCATTGTCCTTTGACAATTTGAGATTGGTTGCAATAAGTGTCCTAATTGCTTTGCTCTTGTCCATTTCAAATCTTTTCACTAAGTTCTTTGTATACTTAGTTTGAAAGATGAAAATGCCATCATCAAGCTATTTGACTTGAAGTCCAAGGAAAAAGGTTAGTTCACCTACCATAATCATCTCAAATTCTCCCTGCATAAGTTCAACAAACTCATTAGTTTTATCACGAAGTGCAAAACCAAACATTATATCATCAACATAGATTTGAGCAATAATGATATACTTAAATGCATGCTTTATGAACAAGGTTTTGTTGTTGCTGCCTCTAGTATATCCCTTACCAAGGAGGAAGGTTGTAAGTTTTTCATACCAAGCTCTTGGAGCTTGTTTCAGACCATACAAAGCCTTTTTCAATTTGTAAATATAAGTGGGATGCTTAGGATTAATAAAGCCTTTTGATTGTTCAATAAAAGCTTCCTTATGTAAAATGCCATTTAGAAAAGTTGTTTTAACATCCATTTGAAAGAGTTTAAAAGCCCGCCTCTTCATCCTTGGGAAAGAAAAGTCCTAACGAGCTAGAAATGGGGAAGGCAACATGCCTAACTTGTAGGCTCACATCTATTATAAACAAGATAGAATCAAAAATAGAATTTATGCAGACAAAACATGAAGATGTAAAAGAGGAGAAATTACCTCAAGTAAAGGAGCAGAGCTAGTAATTGTGGTGACGCATCGACATGAACGATCTAAGTCAAAGTACAACTAGCCGAGAGCAGCACGACC
This sequence comes from Boswellia sacra, assembly GCA_013180625.2. Classification (NCBI taxonomy): domain Eukaryota; kingdom Viridiplantae; phylum Streptophyta; class Magnoliopsida; order Sapindales; family Burseraceae; genus Boswellia; species Boswellia sacra. The sequence continues at coordinate 182,524 of SNVD02009237.1, read as the reverse complement.
CCAATCAAAAGTCCTTACTCAATCGAGATCCCAAAAGGCAGAAAGTAAAGTCAAGAAATTAGTGTTTGACGTATTGGTAAAAAGCATCAAACTGAGCAGATACACGATGAAGCTATATGCATACTAATCCACCTCCACCAGAGTCAGGTTTGATCTCCTCTTTCAATATTCATACAATGCAGTGTACTGAATCGTGAATTTGTTCTTGATCTTTACATCGCACCTAAGAAACCAATGAACCAAATTCCTCTAGTACCTCGAGTCTGTAATACAAGCATCAATGGGTACAGCTTCCCTACCACATGGAAGGCCAATCAAAGCAACAATGTTGAATGGTATGATAGTTATCTCACCAATCGAAAGATGGAAAGCGTGAGTCATGTCCATCCACTTCTTACATAAAGCTGCTAATGCTTGACGATCAATGTGTTGAGAGGCATGAGGAAGAGATGTGATAAACTTATAGAAGCCAATAGTAGGAATCCTATTCCTAACAGTCTCATTCTCTATTTCTAAGAACCAATTGTGGGCTCCAGAAAACGACACATACATCTTGTTCTCATGGAAGTTCTAAAGCAAGAAATTGAAGTCTCTACTTCAATACATGCCTAGAAATTCCTAAAAAATGGAAAACCAAAGAATGAAGAAGAATGCACACCTGGTCGATATTTGAGAATCCATGTCGTAGACAACAGGCACCTCTTGATATCTCAAAAGACCTATCAATGTTGATCTTTAGACCAGATCACTTTCATTCAAGTCCAGATGGACTGAATGACCCACATTAGAAAGAAGAAGTCGAGAAGAACATGTAGGAGAAAACTGGAGGCAAATCGAATGAAGAAATGATATGCAAATGAAGCTAAGGAAGACAAAGATATATAAACCCTCCACTGCCATACAGTTGTCGACTAACTATCAATTGATAGTCAAACTACCAACCGATGATCCTCCCATAGTCGGTCAACTGTCCCTTTAATATGGGGCACAATGGTAAAAGGCCAAGGAAAAAAAAAGAAGAAGAAAAGAGAAAAAAAGAAAAAGAAAAGAAAAGAAAAAAGAAAGAAGAAAGAGAAGAGAGAGAGAAAAAGAAAAGAAGAGAAAGAAAGAAAAGAGAGAGAAAAAAAAAAGAAAAGAGCAGAAAAACTCTACATTAATCTTAAGAAACTAAAAGAATTTTCGAACGTACCGGTGACAAGCACTCAATCATGGCAATAGCTTAGCAACTCACAAGAAAAGATGAGTAACATCGATCGATGGAATCTTCAACTGGAAACACATGCAAGAATTCCTCCATATACTAGAAAGTAGTTTGCGAAAGAACACGCCGAATAAGGTAAATTTTGAATTGATTTTAAATCATCAAGAGATGTTTGATATTTTGCAAAAAATTGCAAGGATGATGGAAAGACCCCCCGTAAGTTCAAGAATCAAGAACATAATATGAACTCCCCCAGTGAAGGGTCCTATGAATGCAAAATTTGAAAAAAATCAAAGAAAAAAGAAAGCTTTAACGAGGCACGAAGAAATGAATCAAGAATTTTCCTCCAGTGGACTAGAAGAAATCAAGAATATAAGCAAGAATACTCGGAAGAAGGGCATGACACCCAACAAATACAAAGTTTGAGGAGATCATTGAAGAATGAAGAATACTTGGAAGAAGAGCACAAAACCCAATGAATATAAAGTCTGAAGAGATCAATGAAGAATGAAGAATACTCGAACGAAGGGCATGAAACCTAACGAATGCAAAGTCTGAAGAGATCAAAAAAGAATGAAGAATTTTCAACCGAAGGCATGAAGAATAAAAAGGTATAAAGACAGCGAAGCAGTGCATGATAGACATTTTCCTAGCGGGCATTAGAAGAAACCACCCTGGGAAGTAGGTGCACTTAAGAATATTTTAAGCCCTTAGAATAGGCACAAGCACTAAAAAGATGTGTGTCGAAGAGTGTTGAAAACCCTAGGAAGTAGGTACACTTACGAGTATTTTAAGCCCTTAGAATAGGCACAAGCCCTAAGCAGAGACGTACTGAAGGGTATTGAAAACTATAAGAAGCAGGTTCACTTAAGAGTGTTTGAAGCCTTTAAAATAGGCGCACTGAAGAATGCTAGCAAACCCTAGGAAGTGAGGGCGCTGAAAATTGTTTCATCTTATAATCGTAAGGATGCACTTAATGCATTAGAAGAATGCATTTGTCTGCACTAGAAGAGTGTACATTACGTATTGTAAGGATGCACTTCATGCATTAGACGAATGCATTTATTTGCACTAGAATAGTACATATTGTTTGCACTCGAAGAAGTGCATTGCATGCATTAGAATGATGCACTCTAGCCCTTGAGTGGGCATATCAGCCTTGAGTGGGCACATCAGCCCTTGAACAAGCACACTCACTCTTGAGTGGGCAAACCTCTTTTGCAAGAATTGAAGAAGAGAATAGATGAAGGTGAGGATGCCAAGATGAAAGGAGGACAGACGAAGCAAGAGTACTTTGTTGATTTTTGTGTCTCACAAACTTCTCCAAAGTAGGGGGCAAGCTATAAACACTTGATTTTTTAGGCTCAATGATGAAGTAAGATGAATGTCGAGCAATGGAAATGATCTAAATGCCCTTCGAAGCAAAAAGAAGAAAGTTAAGAAAAAATCTACCAAAAATTTTGAAAATTAACACATGAATTTGAAAAACCACAGAAATTAATCTAAGAGAAATTTGATGATGAAACATAGATCATTGTAAAGCTACAGATGTCTAGTTTTTACAAAATTTTACGGATTGCAAATCAAAATTAAACTCAAAGAGTTATGTATGATTGAACAGACGAAGGTCAAGGGAGGATTGCATTGAAAAAATCTGAAAAAAAGGGGTTTAGTGGGCCACCACCGGTTGGCTGTTCACCCACAGCAGACCGACTATCCCACTGCCAACCAGCAGTCCATACAGTTGATCGGCTATTCTCCCTCTAATTTTGAAAAATTTCGTTAAACACTTTCCATATTTGATTTTTCCTCCTTTTTCACTTGCACCCTTTAACTATATAAACCCTATTTTGGCTCACTTTTCAACACATACTGAAATCTTCTCTTCTCTCTCTTGAAGACACACTTGAGAATTCAATGAGTCTTTTCTAGTTTAAACTTTTTCTAAGCGTTTTATTACTCTAAACTGAAAAATGTACGTCTTAAAAGCAGTTCTCTCTTCTCCCTCCTCTTTACTTATTTATTTTTCTTTCTTAGAATTAAGTATGTCTAGGTTTTATTATGCTTAGAATGAGCATGATTAGGATTTATTTTAATGCTTAGGACCATGTTTAGGGTTATTATGAATTGGTTTAACCCTCATTTGTTTTGCAAGGTGGAAATGCATGTCAAGGTAAGTCATCTTTCTCTTCTTTATTAGAAATATATTTAGGAGTTTATTTTCTTTGCGAATGCCTTAGAATCATGATTAGGAGCGCATGATTATAATCATACTGAGAAGACTCATTATTTTTTAAGCATACTATGAATAGTATATAATATGTAAGAATTACCATGTTTACCTTTGAGTGCTTGAATTGGGCTAGAATAGCCATGATTGATATTGATTGATTGCATTATGCTAGAAATGTCATGTGATTCACTATGATTACTATGAATAGCTAGAATTGCCATGCTTAGGTAGAATTACCATGATAAGAAATATCAAATCTAGATAGAATTGCCATGATTTTAGTTTTATGGCTTTATGTATGATTTTATTTGATTTGTATGAATATACCATATTTAGAAATATGAGTGATTAATTGTATGATGCCATGAAATCGTGGTAGACTCACATTGATGTGAGTGACCATTACTTAGAATGAATAATTGATTAAATAAATGACATGAATATGTATGAAGAGGCTTGATAAGCATGGAATAGACTCAAATATGGTGGTGAGAAATTCCTTATTTATCAAATCTTGAATTGATTGCTTATTGAATATATGATTTGCATAAATATGCTATATATGGAATATTTTATATCATCGAATATTTGAAGTGTTTAGAAGTAAATTTCCTTTATTTATTGAAGAGCAATGTAATCCTCCTCCCATTCCCCCATGTTTACAAGGAAATGTAATTCTATTCTCTTCTCTCTTTCTTTGTATGAATACACAATTGCCATGATTGAAAATCACCTTATTTGTTTAATAAAGATAAACTGGAAATGCATGCATAAAGTGAACCATTGAAGCAAACTATATAACAATATAAGTTATTCTTATTTGGTATCCCCTAGTAAAGGCCGGATTTTGATCTTGGTGAGGCAAATGGCTCATACCTAATTTTCTGAATCCATCTCTAAAGGGATGAGGGTAGTTAGGTAATTAAGCGAAGGATCGAATTGCCCCCATTCATTCTCAATTGAACAATTGGATGGCGACTCCATTCTCTAAATGTGTCCATGGCTCGTTTGTATTCTCTTAAGTCTCAAAAAAGGCTTTGATATAGTGTCATGATCGCAAACGCTCTGACGGAATGAAAGCCCCATTCATAACAGTTTGTCAATGCGCTAAAGTTAATATTCAAAACACTGGTTTATATACCCCATTGCCAATTCCTTCTAGTATTTGGGAGGACCTAAGTATGGACTTTGAAAAAGACTACTGATGCAAGCTATGTTGCTTGGTTATTTTTTAAAGAAATTGTTCGCCTTCATGGTATCCCTTATTTCATAACCTCTGATCGGGATGTGAAATTTTTGAGTCACTTCTAGAAAGTTTTGTGGTAGTGATTGAATACCACTTTGCAGTTTTCTAGTGTGTCACCAACAAATTGACGGCCAAACAAAGGTTATCAATAGAACTTTGGGCAATATTTTGTAGTCCATTGCTAATGATGAACCAAAAGCCTAGGATTTAACTCTTTCTCATATTGAATTTGCTTACAATAGCCATTCAAACTAGGCTTGGTACCGGGGCGGGGCGGGTACGGGGTGGCAAGTATCCAGCCCCGCCCCGTCTCTTTTTTTTTTTCTGCCCCGCCCCGCCCACCCCGTTGCGGGGCGGGGCGGGGCAGGACAGAAAAAAAAAGAGCCAGATCCATACCCGCCCCGCCCCGCCCCGTCCCGCCCCACAAAATTGTTAGCCCTAAGGCTACATGATAATTTTGATGATAACAATACACATTGATTAATTGAGATTTACTAACATGTTTATTTATGTGCAAGAGTAAGATCATTGAAATAATTTAAAATCAAGAAGAGGCTTATTAAAATGAAGTGTTGAAGCTAAGGAGAAGACTACATGTTAAAGGCACCAAAGTTTAAGAACAAGGATTGACTCAAGGAATGTGACACATGAGCAATGTTCAATCAATTGGTCATATATATCTCTACAAATATCCAAATGACGTGATTCTTGAGCCTTTGGAAAGCTTACTCAATTTATAACATTTCATATGTTTTAATGAAATTCAAATTTCAAGTGCAAGGTTGTCCAAATCATCATGCAAGTTGAAAGACAAATGGAAGCAGCTCACATGAGCACCGAATGGTGTTTTGGCCATATCTTGAGCTACAGATATCCAAATGACTTGATTCTTGATGCGTTGGAAAGCTTGTTCAAATGTGCAGATCTTTTATGTTTTACAGATTTTCAAATTTCAAACGGAACATTGACAAAAATGGCAGACAAGATTACGGTTTTTATGGTGGGCAGAAAATTTGGAGATGGTGTCTTCACTTGATTAAGTTCATCTCATTTGCCTATAAAAGGAGCCATTCTCCCATGCATTCAAAACAAGTGCAAGAGAAGCATTTTATCAAGCAAAAAAGCCAAGAGAAATATCAAGTTTAGAGAGCTTTTATATTCTTTATCTACTCTTTGAAGAGAGTTATACTTTTGTTGTAAAAATTATCTTTGTTCTTGTATTGTGGTGAGAGTGAGATATTATTGTAAAGGATAATAGTTATCCTTGAGAGAACTCTTGTTGTGTGTTATCAAGAGTTGAGGAAAGTTGCCTTGGTGAGGTTGTTCATCAAGAAGAACTCTTGGTGTGGTGTTATCAAGGTTGAAGGAAGTTGCCTTGGTGAGGTTGTTCATCAAGAAGAACTCTTGGTGTGGTGTTATCAAGGGTTGAAGGAAGTTGCCTTGGTGAGGTTGTTCATCAAGAAGAACTCTTGGTGTGGTGTTATCAAGAGTTGGAAGAAAAAGTCTTGGTGAGGTTGTTCATCAAGCAAGTTGTAAAGATTTCTACAACTTAGTGGAAAGCTTAGCTCGTGGAGCTAGGAGCCCGTGGACGTAGGCAAGGTTTGCCGAACCACGTAAATTGAGTTTGCACTCTCTCTATCCCTTTCCTCTTTACATTTACTTGCACTTGTGATTGTTCATCATTATTATTCTTTTGATTGCATCTTTGATAAATTCTAATTTCATCTTCTTCACCTTTATTTCTCAAAGAAAGAGTGAACTAATTTTGATCTTTCAAGAAAAGTTTTCTAAATCCGTTTTGATAAATAAAAACCCAATTCACCCCCCCTCTTGGGTTGCCATACCTGGGTCAACAAGTGGTATCAGAGCAAGGTTGCTCATTTTTTTTTAAATCTTAACCGATTTTGAGCTATGGCTACTTTTAATTCAACTTCATATGTTGAGGGACTTTCTATCTCTAGACCTCCATTTTTTAATGGAAGTGATTACTCTTATTGGAAAACTAGAATGAGTATTTTCTTGAAATCTTTTGATTATGATTTGTGGTCTATTGTTTTGGAAGGACCTTTTGTTCCTACCAAAATTGAAAATGGGGAATGCATGCTTAAAGAACCTAAAGAGTTTAGTGAAGATGATAAAAAGAAATTGAGTTTGAATGCTAAAGCTATGAATGTGTTGTATTGTGCTCTAGATAGAAATGAGTTTAATAGAATATCTACTTGTTCTACGGCACAAGAAATATGGCACACACTTGAAGTAACTCATGAAGGAACTAGTCAAGTTAAAGAATCCAAAATTAGTATGCTAGTTCATAGTTATGAGCTTTTTAAGATGAAATCGGATGAATCAATTTCTGAAATGTTTACTAGATTTACGAAAATTATTAATAGTTTGAAATCTCTCGGTAAATCTTATTCTAATGTTGAAATGGTGAGAAAGATTCTTAGGTGTCTACCAAAAACTTGGGAGCCAAAGGTGACGGCAATTCAAGAAGCAAAGGACCTCACCAAACTACCATTAGAAGAACTTATGGGTTCTCTCATGACTCATGAAATCACCTTGAAGAAGAATGAAGAAGAAGATTGCAAAATGGCAAACATGTGCTTCATGGCTTTAAGAGAAAATGAGATAAGTATTCTAAACCATGATCCTAAGCTTTCATATGATGAATTACTTGAAGCATTCCAAAATTTACATGTGCAAGTTGATAAACAAAATTCAAAAATCAATGCTTTCAAAAAGAAGTCAAAAATCATGTTATCTCAATTAGAAGAGTTGATGGAAATAAATGAAGCTTTAGAAAATGAAAATGAAATTTTAAAGCAAAAAGATTTTGAAAGTTTGAAAGTCAAATGCATTTTTTAAAAACTGAAAATGAGATTTTAAAACAAAAGGATTTTGATAAATTAGAGAAAGAAAATGTTATTTTGAAAAAGGAAAATAATGACTTAAGAAATATTGTTGATAGTTTTACAAAAAGCACAAAAAATTTGAATTCTATGTTACAAAACCAAAGGTGTGTTTTTGATAAAAGAGGGTTAGGATATAAAAGTCATAAAAATCAAAAGTATTTTAAAAACTATTTTGTTCATGCATCTTCTAGGAATAATCCTAATCATTCATGTAATTATTGTGGAAGAAAAGGACACAAAATGCATTCTTGTTACATTAAGAGAAATCCTAATTTGAAACAAATATGGATTCCAAAAAGTACCAAAACTAACCCCCAAGGACCCAAGAACTTTTGGGTACCAAAAAGTTACTCCTTGAATGTTGATTGTAGAGACAAAATGGCAAACACAAGTGGTACTTAGATAGTGGATGCTCAAGGCATATGACCGGAGATGCCTCCAAGTTCTCAAGATTAATCATGAAGAAAGGAGGATATGTGACCTTCGGTGATAATGCCAAAGGAAGGGTAATCGGACATGGTGATATTGGTAACCCTTCTTCACTTATTATTGAAAATATTTTGCTTGTTAATGGTTTGAAATATGATTTGATTAGCATTAGTTAATTGTGTGATAAGGGATATTTTGTTACTTTTGAGCATAATAAATGTGTGATTAAAGATGTTAGTAACAATAAGACATTATGTGTTTGGTATAGATGTGGTAATATTTATACAATTGATATTGATTTTAATGATCATGTAGAAAATTGTTTCATTGTTAATCATGATGCTTGGTTATGGCATAGAAGGTTAGGTCATGCTAGCATGGACACAATTTCAAAAATTTCTAAAAATAATTTAGTTGATGGTCTTCCAAAAATAAAATTTGAAAAGGATAAAATTTGTGATGCTTGTCAATTTGGAAAACAAGTGAGAACTTCTTTTTAAACAAAAGAAATTTATTTCAACAAATAAACCTCTACAATTACTTCATTTGGATTTATTTGGACCATCAAGAACTCAAAGCCTTGGTGGAAAGTATTATGTTTTTGTTATTGTGGATGATTATTCAAGATTCACTTGGGTATTATCAAGCTTTTTCAAAATTTACAAAAAGAGTCCAAAATCAAAAAGGGCATTCTATTGTATACATTAGAAGTGATCATGGTGGTGAAGTAGACAATGTTACGTTTGAAAATCTTTGTGATGAAAATAGTTTTGAACATAATTTTTCCGCACCTAGAACTCCACAACAAAATGGTGTTGTTGAGAGGAAAAATAGGACTATCCAAGAAATGGCTAGGACCATGTTGCTTGAAAATAATTTGCCAAAATATTTTTGGGCCGAAGCCGTTAATACCGCATGCTTGATAATCAATAGAGTCCATGTTAGAGCTTTAATAAAGAAAACTCCTTATGAACTTTGGAAAGGAAGAAAACCCAACATTGGATTTTTTAAAGTTTTTGGATGTAAATGTTTTATTTTAAACACCATGGATAACCTTGAAAAATTTGATGCAAAAGTCGATGTTGGAATTTTTGTTGGCTACTCCAACCATAGTAAAGCATATAGAGTTTTTAACAAAAAAGACTCTTACTATTGAAGAATCTATGCATGTTGAATTTGATGAAATTAATGTTATTTCTTCAAAGAATTTAGATGATGATATTGTTGAGGTAGAAAGGCAAATCAAGGAATCAAGGCTTGATGAAAAGAGCCAAGATGAATTACAACTTCAACAAGAAAAGCTTGAGGAAGTAAATGATTCTTCCCAAGGATTACCAAAGGAATGGAGGTATACAAAAGCTCACCCTAAAGATCTCATTATTGGTGAACCATCACAAGGTATGAAAACTAAATCTTCTTTTAAGAACTTTTGTAATCATTTTGCATTTGTCTCTCAATTTGAACCAAAATCTTTTAAAGAAGCCAAAAATGAGGAAAGTTGGATTTTGGCTATGCAAGAAGAATTGAACCGATTTGAGAGAAATCATGTTTGAGAATTAGTCCCTAGACCCAAATATGACTAAACCCCTTAGTCAAGATAGATTTTGTATAATTAGAAGAGAATTAGGCATGTTGGATATGTCTTAGTTTTGCTTTAATATGATAATCTTTGAATGGTAGCATATGTTAAGGGGGAGAATATATTTAGGGGGAGTAGTTAATTTGATTACATCTTTTTGATGATAAAAAAAGGGGGAGAAATAGTTGGATTGCTTATATTCATAACAAGTGCCATTCTTTTTGCTTATTCTTGATTTCATTTTCATTCTTGATTTTAGATATTATTTTAAAGCAATCAATGGTTTGTCATCATCAAAAAGGGGGAGATTGTTAGCCCTAAGGCTACATGATAATTTTGATGATAACAATACACATTGATTAATTGAGATTTACTAACAGTTTTATTTATGTGCAAGAGTAAGATCATTGAAATAATTTTAAAATCAAGAAGAGGCCTATTAAAATGAAGTGTTGAAGCTAAGGAGAAGACTACATGTTAAAGGCACCAAAGCTTAAGAACAAGGATTGACTCAAGGAATGTGACACATGAGCAATGTTCAATCAATTGGTCATATATATCTCTACAAATATCCAAATGACGTGATTCTTGATCCTTTGGAAAGCTTACTCCATTTATAACATTTCATATGTTTTAATAAAATTCAAATTTCAAGTGCAAGGTTGTCCAAATCATCATGCAAGTTGAAAGACAAATGGAAGCAGCTGACATGAGCACCGAATGGTGTTTTGGCCATATCTTGAGCTACAGATATCCAAATGACTTGATTCTTGATGCGTTGGAAAGCTTATTCAAATGTGCAGATCTTTTATGTTTTACAGATTTTCAAATTTTCAAACGGAACATTGACAAAAATGGCAGACAAAATTACGGTTTTTATGGTGGGCAGAAAATTTGGAGATGGTGTCTTCACTTGATTAAGTTCATCTCATTTGCCTATAAAAGGAGCCATTCTCCCATGCATTCAAAAAGAGCAAGAGAAGCATTTTATCAAGCAAAGAGCAAGAGAAGCTTTTATATTATTTATCTACTCTTTGAAGAGAGTTATACTTTTGTTGTAAAATTATCTTTGTTCTTGTATTGTGGTGAGAGTGAGATATTATTGTAAAGGATAATAGTTATCCTTGAGAGAACTCTTGTTGTGTGTTATTAAGAGTTGAAGGAAGTTGCCTTGGTGAGGTTGTTCATCAAGAAGAACTCTTGGTGTGGTGTTATCAAGGGTTGAAGGAAGTTGCTTTGGTGAGGTTGTTCATCAAGAAGAACTCTTGGTGTGGTGTTATCAAGGGTTGAAGGAAGTTGCCTTGGTGAGGTTGTTCATCAAGAAGAACTCTTGGTGTGGTGTTACCAAGAGTTGGAAGATAAAGTCTTGGTGAGGTTGTTCATCAAGCAAGTTGTAAAGATTTCTACAACTTAGTGGAAAGCTTAGCTCGTGGAGCTAGGAGCCCGTGGACTTAGGCAAGGTTTGCCGAACCACGTAAATTGAGTTTGCACTCTCTCTATCCCTTTCCTCTTTACATTTACTTGCACTTGTGATTGTTCATCATTATTATTCTTTTGATTGCATCTTTGATAAATTATAATTTCATCTTCTTCACCTTCATTCTCAAAGAAAGAGTTATATAATTTTGATCTTTCAAGAAAAGTTTTCTAAATTCGTTTTGATAAATAAAAACCCAATTCACCCCCCCTCTTGGGTTGCCATACCTGGGTCAACAAAAATTTCATTTACACCCCATAATATTTATATTTTTCAATCTCATCACCCACAATATTTCTTTTAAGTCCATCATAATTTCATACAATATCATCAACATGCTTACGTCACGGCCAAAAATCCAAAAAAAAATAAATAACAAATATATTCTGAAAGTTCCTATATATTAAAATTTAACAAAATAACCCCCTGAAATTACTCTAAGTCCCTATATTTTGAATTTTTTTCATTTATACCCTTAACTGTGCGGGGCGGGGCGGGTCCAATGGGTCTAGAGGAAAGACCTGGCCCCGGACCCGTCCCGGACGGGACAGACTCTATGCAGCCCCGTACCCGCCCTTTACAGTGATCCGGACCCGCCCCGTTGGACCGGGTCCGGCCGGGTCAGTGGTGGGGCCGGGGTAAATGCCCAAGCCTAATTCAAACTGCTCCACAGGTCTTGTCCCATTTGCTATAGTATATACCAACCCTCCTAATCAATCTGTTGATTTGGTTGATCTTCCTCATTTCAAGTCCAAAGGTGCTATGGATTTTGTAGACCAAGCTGTCCAAATTCATAATCAAGTCAATTGTGAGCTCTTTGAATCGTATGCTAAGTATAAGTTCTATGCTGACCAGCATCGTCGACCCAAAGTGTCCAAGAAGGTGACTTAGTTATGGTGCATCTTCGCAAAGAAAGATTTCTTGTGGGCATGCACTTATAACAAGTTGCAGCCACCCAAGCTTGGTCCTTTCCATGTGTAGCACAAGATTAGTGACAATGCCTATGTTATCAACGGCGAACCTATGTTTCAGTCTAGGGGGGCTCGGGTCTCTTGGCTCTAACTGTAGTAGGCTTGGGCATTTGCCCCGGACCCACCACGGACCCGGCCAGACCCGGTCCAACGAGGCGGTCAAGCATTCATAAGGGTGAGTCTGGGGCAGAAAATTTCTGCCCCTGCCGGGGCGGGTCCGGGTCCAGGTCCGGGTCCAGCCATTTGGACCCGTAGACCCGCCCCGCCCCGCCCCGCAAGGTTAAGGGTGTATTTATAAAATTTTTAAAGTTTAGAACTGTTATGTAATTTTTTAGGTTATATTTGTTAAACTTTTCATATATATAAATTCTTAATAATTTTACAAATAATACAAATACTTTAATAAAAATGACATTTTAATTAATAATTAACATTTTTTGGTATATTAACATAAATTTCATCATATTATAATGACAAAATAAAATATTTGTATAACATATACAATATTGATATAGATTATTAAGTACTAATTAAATTATTGCAATATTAATAAGATTATTTTTAAAATATATATCTTTAATATAATCAATATATTATTTCTCAAATATGTAAATAAAAATAGGATAAAAATAATCTTATAACCTTAAATATATGATTTATCGTAAATTCTTAATTTAAATTAATTAATTTAATTATTAATATTTCATAAATACATATAATGTTAATTATTTGGTATATGTCAATAATATTATTGCTATTATTAGATTGAAACTAAATCAATATGTTATTAAAAATTTATTTAATTGTATTATCAACTATTTAAAAAATTATCAATTAAATAATTTATAAGTAATAATATACTTTTAACATTATTTCTAATCAAGTATGTAACATTATTACTAATATAATTAAATAACAATTAATGGTAATTAAATTTGTATTTTATAGTAATTAAATTTGTATAATATATACAATCTTAATATAGATTATTAAGTACTAATTAAATTATTGCAATATTAACATTATTATTTTAAAAATATATATCTTTAATATAATCAATATATTATTTCTCAAATATGTAAATAAAAATAGGATAAAAATAATCTTATAACCTTAAATATATGATTTATCGTAAATTCTTAATTTAAATTAATTAATTTAATTATTAATGTTTCATAAATACATATAATGTTAATTATTTGGTATATGTCAATAATATTATTGCTATTATTAGATTGAAACTAAATCAACATGTTATTAAAAATTTATTTAATTGTATTATCAACTATTTAAAAAATTATCAATTAAATAATTTATAAGCAATAATATACTTTTAACATTATTTCTAATCAAGTATGTAACATTATTACTAATATAATTAAATGACAATTAATGGTAATTAAATATTTATATTTTATAATAATTAAATTTGTATAATATATACAGTCTTGATATAGATTACTAAGTACTAATTAAATTATTGCAATATTAACATGATTATTTTAAAAATGTATATCTTTAATATAATCAATATATTATTTCCCAAATATGTAAATAAAAATAGGATAAAAATAATCTTATGACCTTAAATATATGATTTATCGTAAAATCTTAATTTAAATTAATTAATTAATTATTAATGTTTCATAAATACATATAATGTTAATTAATTAGTATATACAAATCATATTATTACTATTATTAGATTGAAATTAAATCAACATACTATTAAAAAGTGTTAATTAACTAGTTTACAAGAATAATACATTTTTAACATTATTTTTTAATAAAGCATGTAACATTATTACTAATAAAATCAAATGGTAATTAAATATTTGTATTTTATAGTGATTAAATTTGCATAACATATACAATCTTGATATAGATTACTAAATAGTATTTAAATTATTACAATATTAACAATATTATTTTAAAAATGTATATGTTTAATATAATCAATATATTATTTTCTAAATATGTAAATAGAAATATGATAAAAATAATCTTATAACTTTAAATATATGATTTATCGTAATTTAAATTAGTTAATAAATTATTAATATTTCATAAATATTTATAATATTAATTATTTGGTATATACCAATCATATTATTACTATTATTAAATTGAAATTAAATGAACATGTCATTGAAAAATTATTTAATTGTATTATCAACTATTTTAAAAATTGTCAATTAACTAATTTACAAGCAATAATAAACTTTTAACATTATTTCTAATGGAATATGTAACATTATTACTAATAAAATCAAATGGTAATATACAACCATTTTGATTTTAGTTTGAAGATTTATTATTTTTATGATTGTTAAAAAATGATCATAGTTATAAATGATATGATGAGAAATTGATAAGGGAGTTATTTGTAAAGATGTAAATATTAGAGGGGATGAAGTTGAAAAATATAAAGATTATAGGGGTGTGATGTAAAAATATAAAGGGGTCTGGATCTGCTCAAAAAATTTTTTGCCCCGACCCGCCCTGCCCCGCAAAGGGGCAACGGGACGAGGCTGGATACTTGCCGCCCCATACCCGCCCTGCCCCGGTTCCAAGCCTAAACTGTAGGTCCTTGAAGGGGTAAAAAAAGTTTTTGCTATCTTATGTATCGATATTTGCATATTGGCCCCTCCAAAAAAAATGTAAATGAGATATAATGTAAATTTACTATGAAATGAATTATAATTCTATATATTAAATTTTTTATATGTATATAAATGATAATGAATTATTAAGTGTCATACTTATTATTTGTATTATGAGTATCTTTTATTCCTTTCTTTTATATGATTTATATCAATTAATCAATATATATATATATATATATATATTTTTTTTTTTTTTACTTGAATTTGTAATATAGTTTTATTTTTGGACCCCCAAAATTAAAATCCTACCTCTGCCCCCAATGTCATTGATCTTCTTTCTTCATTGCCAATATCTAACACTTTCAATGTTGCTGACATTTTTGAATATTTTGCCCATGTTGATGCTCCAACTACTGCTGTGAACTGAAAGACGAGTTCCCTTTAAGCGGGGGAGAATACAGATACAGCAACTACACAGAATGAAGCAATGAAGACTTGATTATTTGGCGTCTTTTGCTTTATCTCAATGCCGCAATTTATTTCTCACTTTTCTGTAGTTTATTTTTAATTGTTTAATCAATTATAAACAACTGTCAGCCGTATATTTATTTTTGTTAAATTTTTATTAGTTTTGTAATTAGACGAGAGGGCCAAAACACTGAGTTTGGTTACCTTGCCCTTTAAAAGAACTTTTTTTTTTTGGGTGTATTTGGAAGACATTCGTAAATTATTTGGTTCTTACAAAAAGAGAATAGAACTTTCTTTGTTGGGTTCTATTCTTCTCGGATACCCAGTGAGCTAAGCTTCCTTCGATCCGAAGATTGCTGCACTAATCTCATTATTATTTCTAAAACCTTAGTAAAATAGTGGAAATTTGATTGAATTCTTTTATAGAACGTTAGTTTTTTACTTTCTAGCAATCCCGCCCGTGAAGTCAAAATTCAGGCCACATGACGTTATTGGCAGCATGCTAACCATGCTTATAATTATTCTATTTCATGAATTTCGGCGGTAATACATCACTTGATTCTTTTTTTCTTTTGAGAAGAATAAATACAAGTTTGAATTCATCTTGTCATTCCTACAAAAAAAAAAAAAAATTTATACCCCCTCGAGCTATCACATTACGTTGAGGTCAAATTTGGTTGGAATTGATTACAGGTATGAAAGTTTATATTTTGTAGCAAACATTCAAATATAAAAATGAATATTGACCCCGTAAGATTCATTCTATACTCAAAAGGAAGCAAACATGGCAGGCAAGATGCATTAAGTGTTAAGGTTTTGATTTGCGATTCTGATATTAATTTTATATATCCTTCTTTCCTAGAAAAAAAATTAACAAATTTCATTACCATAGGCAGTCTCTTTTAACTCCGAACAAACCCTTAAAAAGGTAATTTTTAATGGTTTCTAGAAGCACATTTTTTGTTCTATATTAAGACAAAAGTCGAGAATACTCAAGAAAATTAGTCCATTTAATATTCTCCCTTTGAAGTATATGCATATAATCCAAAGAAAAGAAGGCGGTGATATGCCTAAATTTTATTATAAAAGTGTAGTTACAAGTCCTAATAGAAATAATATTTTGACCTTCCCTCTAATATAATATATATAGAATGTTTGGCTCAATTATATAAAATGACGATACACTTAAATTATTGCTTTAAACTAGATAAAGGGTTGCATGATGAGGGGCAATGTGAAGAGAGAAAAGAAAATAGACATTGACAACGGATAAAAATAGTAGAGGTGATTGGGCGGTTGTTTTTTAAATTAAAAAAGAAAAAAAATACAAAGATCGATCACAAAACTTTTTTCGCTAACCCTGTTTTGCGATATGTTTATGTAAATTATTAAACTTTATTCTCGGATTTCATTAATGTCTAAAATTTTTTTTATATTTTGTTCTTTTAAGGGTCAATTTTTTAATAAATTATAAAAACATTTTTTGTTATTGTTTCTATTTGTCAACTATTTTATTAATGAAAATTTGACTTAAATATTTCAATAATTGATTCATTCTAATCCAATTGATATGAGAGAGAAGTTAAAAAAATTATTTTATTTTAACTCAAAAAATAATTATTTAATGTTGACTCAATAGTTCTTCGTCAAGTTTTGGTTGATGTCACGAATTTAAATTAATAATTTAATTTAAATTTTGTTAAATATTTTAATAATTTGTTGTTTTCATTCTCATAATATGTAAACATATTCCAATAGTTTATATTATTTATATCAGACAATTCAACCTGGAGGTAATCATTTTCACATTTAAGACGGGGCAAGGTTCTTGCATGTACCAACAAGTAGGAATTGATAAATAAATAAATGAAAAGGCCAAATTAATTGAAGATAATAATATCTCGTCAGAACGGAGTCATTCCAATTGAAATGTCCTCGCGTTGGAAGCCTATTCTCATATCATGCAGGCCTGCCGACAATTTCGAGAGAGACATTTGGAAAGAGAGGGAGAGACATGTCATTTTCCCATCCTTTACTAACCCCTACACGGCTTTCTCTTTACCTGTTTTTATAATTTTCTTAAATTAAATAGAACTAAAATCTTAGATAAATTTTATTGACTTTTCTTTGTTCAAAGGCAACTGGCAAAAGTTTCATATTATTTGTATGGGATATCTTCATTTTGTTAGTCTTCTACCCAAAATTTTGTCAAGATAAAACGTTAATTGCATTAATTACCCCAATTTTTAATGTTCAATTTTTTAAGATTCGATTAAATTTAATATAATTGGACAAAAATACCCCGCCCTTCTTTAAATCACACAAATATGCGTGTGATTTACTCAATACGCTCTGCAATAACTTTACAGATATATCAAGAGACATGTATATCCAATTATCAATGATGATGTGACTTACTGATTTAACTACATTAAAAAGTATTTTACTTTTATTAAAAAAAAACTTTTTGGTTTCGAAAGCCTCTTCATAAAGCTATTTGGATCAGGTTATTATTCTAAATACGTTTTTTTTAGACTAATTTTATTATTAGATTCTAAATTGCTAATTTACTAATAAGGATATCAATTAGAAACTTAAAAAAATTAAAGATCATTATTTGTTCATCCATATGTAAACTCTAATTTCTTTATATCAACAATTTCATGAACAAGTACTTATTGACAATATATTTGAATTACATTGAAGAGTATTATATATTATGTGAGATCATTAATCTAATCATTAAGAAAAGCTATGTTTCTAAGTTGAACATTAATCTCGATGGAATTTTCTTTCAACAATCTTCCGTCGATTTTCTTTAATCAATTCTCCAATTATTTTATCTTGATCATTGGATGCCGAACTTGAGAGCACGTCTTCTACCTTCAACCAAAAAAATACACAAGAAATCACAAATAACAGTAAGAATTTATTTTTGGCGCAAAGTTAAAAAGAAAGTGACTTAAAATACCTATAAACGGGTTGTTTTTTCATTTCAAAAAAGGTTCAAATTTTATAAATGAATTTTAAGGGAAAATGGATTACAAGAGTAGTTATTTGGGTACAAATAGCGAACGCAATATATAAATTATATATCATATGGGAAATTACATTTTAAGGAAGACCCACAAGTTGATATAATGCTTGAATTGATACGGCAGAGACTTTCAAGGCATTGGCTCCACCTCCAACGTAGCATACATCATCTTCTCTCTTTGCTTTTCAAAAGCATATCTAATCATAGAAATTATTATTCTACAAAGATAACGTTACCTGACCTACATATATAAATCTTTCTAGCTCTCTCTAGTGCTTCAAAAAATTAGCCACATAGTATAGAAGCACATGTGGAGAGTCAATTAGTCATCATAGACATTAAACATTGCCCACATGAGCTTGTCCCGCCTCTTGCCTTCATTAATTGTTCTTTTCTTTGTTTTGATTACTTTTTCTTCCTCAAATTCATGAGTTTGATTAGCTCCCATATTTGGTTAATTGGAAACGTTTCAGTGGCATGAAAGATTTTCATAAATCATTTTGCCAAAGTCTCATGGTTTTTTTCAAAGTTTTGGTAATATTCATAATTTTATTTTAGATCTTTTTATGTACTTTTATTCTGAATCTCAAATTTTATGTATTTAATTAAAATCTTCACTACATCAAATGGGTAGGTGGCTCAGTTTTTTATTTTTTTTCTTAAGAAAAATGATAATAAGTTTTAAATGGATTGTTTTTACAAAGTAAAAACATTTGAAAACTATTAATTTTTATATACTTGTCTTCCTTCTGCAGGTTATGTAAAGATTTTTGCAAACAATCAATTAATTTGGAAAAATTAAAATAAAATTATTTAATTGCCACCAAAAAAGTTGTATTGTTTACTTATTTATACGATATATGCTGTGATATATATAAAGATAAGTACTTAGTTTATAAATGAGTTGGTAAGTCCTCCTAAAACGGCTAAAAATTTGCATTGACTTTCAATAGTTGTCCCTGTAGTCCAAAGCCTCGTACTCATCTATTATCTGTCTCCAGTACAAGAGACTAGATTTTATCTTACAATAAATTAATTTAAAAATACGACTACTTAGTCAACATTTTTTGCAGCCCCGGGGCACGCTGAAATAAGGCACAAAATTCTGGATTCCAAGTCTACGCAGTAGAATGTGAAATCTGCTTAACACAATAACTACAAACGGTGGTTGAGATGCCAATTCACACCTTGTTTAAGGCTTGAATTCAGAATACATTAACATATCCAATCTTTAATAACACAGACAAAATCTTCTCTATAATGAGATGTATATAACCATTCAATCAACGTATCATCCATGTGAAGCTTTCCGATTGCATGGTACATAAACATTCATTGCAAAGAGATCTTTTCTATTTATATATATCGGTACAATCATAAATCACATAATATATATATGATTCTTCCACAACATTATACATAGATAGTTGGAATATCAAACTTATTGCAGATCTGATTTTTTATTTTTTTATTTTTTATAGTTATGGGCCATTTTAAAATGAATCCAACTTAAATGAAAAATAATAAATATGATCATATCAAGTAAATTCATAGTTGTTTTAAGTATTTATTAAAAATTTAAGGAAAAAAAAAGGAGTTTGATTAAATATCCAATATGGTCAAAATGCGGAGAGATACGTCCCTCTCTTCCCATGTGATAAAGTGACGGTAGTCTCACGAAATATGATAAGGGCGAATGGCAGGACAGCCCCAAAACAGGGCACCCTCCTTCGATAAAGACACACTTGGTCCCATTTGGTGGAACCCACCCCACCTCTATTCATTTCCATCATTAATTCACTGATTAATTAGTTTTATGGCAAATTCCAATGACCTCCTCTAATATTTCTAAAACCGCCCTAAGCGAGCAGGGTGGTATACTTCTCAAAATTATTTTAAAATTATATATCTTAAATAATATAATATAATTTTAAAATTATCACATCATTTATTATATTAATAACTCATTTATTTAACAATTATAATAATTATTAATTAAATATACATTATTTGAGACAAAAAAATTTGAAATATAATTTGAGATAAGCATCGTATTCTATTATTAATCTACGTTAAAATTCGTAATGATATATCATTTTAAGTCTTAATAAATTTCTTTAGAGTATATGATAAGATTACCACTTCTTTTAAATAAGAATAATGATATATTTTCTAAATTTTTATGTCAATTGATATATAATAAATAAAAATATATGGATTACAGATTATATCATGAGATGATATGGTAAGTCATTATATCATCAACACATACACTTACAATTATTATTGAATACACATAATTTAAAATACAAAATTTAAAATATAATTTAAAATGAACATCGTTATTCTTTATATAATCTGATATGATGTTGCATAATATTATTAGAGGGGTAAAAATTAAAAATAAATAAATAACGTGTGAACATATGATATGATACGATAAACATTCATTCAATGGTCTCGCCATATGTTATAAGTTGTGGGAGTAAGTCGAATGAGGTGTTTTTATAAAAAATTATTAATATTTTCGGGATAAATCTTCAAAATTTTGTCAAAGGTTTGAGCCAATTAAGGGAATGTAGATCGCTTTGAAGAGATAAGTACCATCTTTATGAATTGCCCTTCATTTTGTCCAATATAACGAAAATATCAACAGGTCGGTGGTCGTCGAGCTTGGTAGCTTCGAATCTTACATAATCTCATACATTAATACTGACAATTAATCGGTGGTAGTATCAACTAGTAATTAGAAAAGAATAAACATACTAAACTTAAAAATTTAAGTCTTTCACATGCTTTACTCTTAATTTGTCCTTGTATCAATGTAACTGGATTCTTATTAATTTAATATTTTTTATAATTGATTAGAACCCTTAAATAAAGATCAGTAATACTACTCATACAAACTACTTATATAAATTCATACATACAAATTAGTGTAATATTCCTATATAATCGTCACATCACTCATGTTAATTAATGTCATTTATTATTAATATATATTTTTTAAATCATTATATTTATTTATCAAATCATATCATATCACGTCAATTTGTATAAGTAATTTGTAAGAGTACCATTACTCAATAAAGATTCGGTATCCGCTTATCAAAGGTAGGTTTAAGAGTCTCAATTTTTTTAACAAATGTTGATGTAATTTTTAAAATGGTATAGGGTCAGGATAAAATCAAAATTTCAAATTAATACACTTGATTAATGACATATAAAATATTCAAACTTAACCATCCAAATACTTGGATCGACATAGTTTTTTTATATTGCTCTATGATCTTTAATTAACAATGATCAATGGTATGAACCCGCTAAATTATATTAAAAATAACTATTTTCAATTTTCATTTAACAATCATTGGATAATTACTATTGATGAAAAGTTACGAATCAATGCAAAAAATTGAAACGCAAATTAAAATTTCAGTTTGAAGAGCTAATCACTGTCAATTTGATATTTTGGTTGTAATAGACCAATGACAAAATAGTTTTGTCAACATGTAAAATTGAGATACAACACACTACCCCATTTGAAATTCAATAAATTTGATAGATAAATCATGATGTGAAAGTGAAAGGCAGTAAATGTTTCTCATTCTTTTTTTTTCAGTTTTTTTTTTCCTAATATAAAGTAGAATAGCTTTAGTTCGGTAGATGTTTAATTAACCATCCAAATACAAGTAACAATTGTTATTTCAAATTAGGATAGGGCTATATGAATCCCTATTATGCTTTCAAGACCCCTAGTTTCAATAAAAATATAAATTACAAAGGCATCCATAATACAAATTATCTTAGGGACAAAATATAAAAGAACAAAATTTCACTAAAATAATTAGTAAAATACTAAAGTTTTCCTAAAATACAACTTCAAAAAGAGATCGATTAATTTGAGATTGTGATGAGGAACGTGGCCTATACTAGAACTTGATTTGGGTGATGAAAAAGCAAAATCATCGATCCTTTTAAGAGAGATTAACTTGTATTGAAGCTGAAACTCAATTTGGGTAATCAAAAGAAAATTTAATTTAAAAAAATGGTTACTTTATATGAGAAATTTGAGTTACACTGAAATTACTTTCTCCATCTAATCCTAAATTAGGTTATCAAATTTTATTAACATATAAAAAAATTAAAATAATAAATTTATTAAATTAAATAAGAGTATTTGGTTTTCAAATAGGGTTAATTATAAAGTAGATTTCAAAATAATTAAATGTTAAATGAGGTGTTTAGAATATATTTTGGGGTCCGTATAACCTCAATCTTTAAATTATCTCCAAAAAAAATTATAGTTATAAACGAAATTACCTGCTAGCTAGTGTATAACATGTAAAAAATAAACAAATAAAATACAACTAAAATCACTCTCTAGAATAAATATTGATTGCAAAAGTTGATTTAAAATTTTGATTTTGCTTTGGAATAATTAACCAAAATTAATGGATTTAATTATTGATAATTTTCCTCCAATTAACATTTTGAAAATTTTTAAAAACAAAATGCGTATGATCATGATACGACCGGGTAAGTATTTTATTAATATGTTATTACACTTATTAGGGAAAACTAATATCTTCTGATGCAAATTATTTAAGTAATTTTCTAAAAAGATGAGATGCCAGTCATTTTATTTATCTAATATTGTTTGAGTTGATCAAATGATTTTTATAATTATATGAATTTTTGTATGCATATATATGTTGAAACTTATAAAAAATTACATTTAACAGGTAAATAAACTCAGAATATCTCTTCAAGACTAGGGTTCTTGAAGTCAATCTATTTTGTCAAAAAGATGCAAAAATAATATTATAGAACTCTGTTAATAATTTGTGAAAGTAGAACCAAGCTCAACTGATTTAAGTTTTTATAACCAGTGACTTCTCTTAAGGAATTTTTTTCTTGGGAACATCAAAGCTCTGTTCGTTTATGAATCCAAATCCTGTTTTCTGTGTTGCACATTTTCTAATGCAATTTATATTCAATCTCAATCACATATCCTTTTCAAAATTCAAAATAATTCAAAATCAACCACATATTTCTAAATTCAATTGAAAACAAAAATACCGGATTTATAAACGAACACACCCCAAATTACTTCTGATAAATTTTGGTGTCAATTAATATTTACTTTATATCATAATTTATGCAATCTTGTAGGAAAAATTTACTTATCTTTAATTTAGTTTTAGATATCTTAAAAATTAAAAAGAAAATGACACTCTTAAAGATTTGCTAAATAAACGATAACTCAATGGTTTCATAAACTACATTACGACCCCTATTTTTATTGTAGAGACTAAAATACCTCTAACATTATTTTCAACATAAAAATTAGCATAGACTTTAATAAAATTAGAAAATTCAATTGCACAAACATAACATATAAAAAAAATCTTTTATCATAAATTTCTAAAAATAAAACGACTAATTTTTTAATTTTTGATGAGCATATCTTTTTTACAATAAATGATTATTTTTCACATTATTATTTTTTTTGTATTTTTATGTTTGCAAAAGATTTCAATTTTATGAAATTTCTTATAATTTTAATCACATAAGAGATTTTAATTGCACTTTTTAAATTGTATTGAGTTTCATTTTAGTTTATATGATTAAAAGAACAAATTGTCATTATCATCATTTCATAAAACTAAAAAAGTGAAATTCTCATTTCTTAAAATTTTAGAGGGTATAAATGTCATTTATGCTTATTAATATTGCATGCACAAAATAGGAGAAAGTTCCAATTCCAGCTCACCCCTTGAAAAGGTCATGTTCCATTGTAGGCCACCGACGCTTACTTCCAGCACTAACACTATCTAACATTCAATTCCATTTAAGTATTTAACTAACAAACTTTCCGTTAATTACTTATGCATACTCAAATCAAATTATATTAATCTTTTGTTGTAACAAATCCTTCCAATTTTAAAATCCCAAACAAAATCTTTAATGTATTAACCTAAATCATTTAGTAGCATAATCATATAAAAGAAATTCATCGTCCAATGAACAATACGTTTTACGAAATATGATATAATTAGCATACTTTAAAATTCTTTGATCTTTCCTTTAATCATCAAATCAATAAATATGCACTTTGAATGCTTAGATAAGAATAATTTTAGATAAACAATTAACTTATATAAATAAACTCATGTAATCTGAATTGATATAAAGTTATTAGATATATAAGTCCCGCTTTATATATTTAAATTTTTTTTATTTTTATCCATCCAATAAATTTGTGTTCTTTCAAATTGTATAGATTTTTTTTTTTTGTTTCGGTTGGTCGTATATGTTGAATTATTATTTGATCAAAGATAGTCTTAACTTGTGCCTTAATGACACATGTTAAGCCATAAAAATAAGGTAAATTCTCTCAAAGATTATGTGAATTTTCTTGAAAACTATAAATTCTCTAAAATATTGTATAAAATCATTAAATACACAAATTGTAAATGAACTTATACAATTTTTTTAAAGTTTAATATGTGTCTTTTAGACACATGCTAAGACTACCGTTGAGTTAAATGTGAACAGAGTGGAACTTGCTTTGACCATAACGGAGGAGGAAACATGAGGAAACTATAAGGAAACTTACTCACATGATGGACATTGATTAGGGTTCAAAAGCAATGATCCATTAAAATTGAAATGGAGTGGACTACCCAAAACTGGAGTTGAGGAATAAGGATAGCGTTTGTGCAATTTTTAATTAAAAATTGAAATCAAAATTCCATTTTCTACATCTGAACACGTGTGAATCACATGGACAGACCAGGATAGCTGGCATTTTCAATTTTTCATTACACAAAATAGCACAAGGGTATTTAATGTAATAATAACCCAAAAATAGGGGTATAGATTTAAATCCTTCTTATAAGAAATAAAACATGATGGGATGAAGCCCGTTAAAGAGAGGGGAAACAAAGAAAGGAAGGAAGTGGTCTCCAACCAAAACCAACCCAGCGTTTGGTCCACCACCACCACTCTCTCCCACCGTCGCCTCAGCCCTGTCTCTCATAATATTCTCTTCAACTTTGTACGATCTTAGAAGTAATCAATAATGCGAATGGCTTCCCCTCCGGACACCAGCAAAACAGTAAAGCTAGAACGCTACAACAGCTATGTTCGCAGACTCCATTTGACAAAGCTACTCCACTCTTCTTCCAAGCTTTTCTTCCGGGCAACAATCCTCATAGCTCTCGTTCTCATTCTCTTCTTCACTCTCAATCACCCCCCGCTTTCCGATAACCCTAACAACAGCCACCCCCACCACCACTCTCTCCTCTCCACTTCCCTCTTCTCTTCTTCCTTCTCTGTCGGGGGCGCCGCCTGGGAGAAGCAGGTACGCCACTCCGCCACCCCCCGCCGGCCCAATGGGCTGACGGTGTTAGTCACTGGGGCTGCAGGCTTCGTGGGAAGCCATTGCTCGCTGGCTTTGAAGAAGCGAGGCGATGGAGTTCTCGGATTGGATAACTTCAACAGCTACTACGATCCGTCGCTGAAACGCGACAGGCAGAAGCTGCTTCAGAAGCATCAAGTCTTCGTCGTCGAAGGCGACTTGAATGATGCGCTGCTGCTAACCAAGCTGTTCGACGTCGTACCTTTCACCCACGTACTACACTTAGCGGCGCAAGCCGGGGTGCGTTACGCCATGAAGAATCCGCAATCCTACGTGGCGTCCAACGTTGCGGGATTCATCAACCTCCTCGAAGTGTGCAAGTCGTTGAATCCGCAGCCGTCGATTGTTTGGGCCTCGTCGAGCTCCGTCTACGGGCTCAACACAGCAGTCCCATTCTCAGAGTCTCACAGAACCGACCAGCCCGCCAGCTTGTACGCAGCCACCAAAAAAGCGGGAGAGGAAATCGCCCACACTTATAACCATATTTACGGTCTTGCTCTCACAGGATTGAGATTTTTCACCGTGTACGGACCCTGGGGAAGACCCGACATGGCTTACTTCTTCTTCACAAAGGACATACTACAAGGCAAGCCAATCGACGTCTACAAGACCCAGGACGAGAAAGAGGTGGCGCGTGACTTCACCTACATTGATGATGTCGTGAAAGGGTGCCTGGGGGCACTGGACACGGCAGAGAAGAGTACGGGGAGTGGAGGGAAGAAGAGAGGGCCCGCACAGCTGAGAGTTTACAACCTTGGCAACACATCCCCAGTCCCTGTTGGGAGATTGGTTTCAATACTTGAAAGTTTACTCAACACAAAAGCCAAGAAGCATGTAATAAGAATGCCAAGGAATGGGGACGTGCCATACACGCACGCCAATGTGAGCTTGGCGTACAGGGACTTCGGGTACAAGCCCACCACCGACCTCGCAAGTGGGCTGCGGAAGTTCGTGAAATGGTACGTTAGTTATTACGGGATTCAATCGAGGGTAAAAAAGGAAGTGGGACGCTCCGAGAAGTCGGGTTGATTTCGGAGTGATTCAAGTCTTTCATCTCATCTCACGGTGGCTGTTAAAGGGTAATTTTTTTTTTTGTTTGAAAAAAAAAAAGGTTCTTTATATTTGTGTTGATGATCTAAATCAAGTTAATTATTGTTGTGGTCCTTTCGATGGGGTTGGAGAAGGTGTCGATGTAGCATATAATTAGAGAAATTGTAGAATTGAATTTGATGATATAATAGACAAAGATATAATTGTGAAGATAATAGAAGAAAGGGAGGGGAGGAGGGAAAGGTGTAGATCTGTGATATGAGATGGAAAGTGTAATAATAATGAGGTGGGGTCTGCTAGAATGGGTGCAGATCTTAGCCGTTGGATTCATATGATTAGAATTGATATGATATATTTTTATATAATTATTGAAATGAATGAAGAGCAATGGTAAAGATGATCAAGATTGTTCTTCTCCTTCTTCTTCTGCTACCCTTTGGTCGTCTCCTTTATTAAATTTCTTTGTCTATGTGTAATTTTGTTAAATTGATTGGTGTAACACCTTTGTGGAATGCAAGTGGATGAGACGTTACTGATTTTAGCTTTTGAAGATGCTTCCAATTATGAAGAGAGATACAAATGTGTCGCCCAAGGCAACAATTATTTCTAACTTTACCTACAACCAAATTAATCATTAGGTTAATTATTTGACTATTCAATTACATGAATATAAATCGATTCAATGAAATTCTCAATGCTACATGTAATCTGATGATTTAATTATGTATGCCAATGGCGTTACTCATAATCCGTTCAATAAATTCCCAATGCTACATGTATTCAAGTCTTGAAGAAAACGTTTGAGAAATTAAATAACTAGTTACTTCAATCTTCACGTGGGTTATTTAATCGAATGCATGGATTTGCTTTATATATGTCAGTAAAGTTTCGTTGTCTTCAATTTTAGTAATTATTTTTTTCTTATCCTATTTATGAACAAAGCTTTTAGTGACATTTAACCCGTATAACTTTTCTCCATTCACATTATTTGACATCTTTAGTCATGATCAGAATTATACAAAAATTTAACGTGGATAACATGGTCGAATTCCACTTATGTCCAATATAATCAGTAAAAAAAAAAAAAAAAAACCTTTTTCAATTTCCATTCATTAATTTCAGGGGATTTGTTTTGAATGGGCGGGAATTTTTTTAAATAATATCTTTGACCATTTGAGTTAATATCAATTAGAGTAAAATACCTTCCTAAATTTGTCAAAAATCTCACAAAATTCCACATTTTCTATCACAACAGTATATAAATCTTCCAACACCTTTCCTTAAGCATTATTTGATAAAAAAGGGATTAGAAATTTAATCTTATTAACTATACATTTTCTATTTTTCAATTAGTTTAAACTTCTTTTAAATTTATTATTTGAGAAAGTACAGTCTTATAAAGTTATGAGCTCTACCCCTCGAGTGAAGGGTATAAATGGCACTAAAGAAAGTTGATTGAAGGCGTTTTTTGGTACCTTAAGGGCATGTTTGGTACGCGAAATTGTATAGTATAGTATTGTATTGTATTATATAACATTATATTGTATAGTACTAAAAATAATGTTATGTCAAAATTACATAGTGTTTGGTATACTCATGTATTGTATTAATTTGTACAAAAAAGTAACATTTGTTTTCAAAAAAGATATACAAAATATAAATATATTTTTAGTTTATTTATAAAATTAGTTATTTAGTAATTTATCGAACAGTTGTTAATTATTGAAAAAATTACTTGGGGTCCAATGCCCCCGCTGGACCTATTAGACAATTTGAGTTTATGGTGGCATGCTAGGTGACAATTGGTTCAATGGAGGCAGTGGACCTCTACTATCACCCAGTAGGGGCAATGACTCCCTTCATCCCTTCTTTATTTTTAGAAAATAAATTTTAAAATAAATTTGATTTTATAATTTATCTATTAAATACATCTTTATTTATTTTAAAAGTTTTAAAAATTAAAGGGTATTATTGGATATATAGAATTTTGTAGGGATAATTTTGATATTTTTTATTAGTGCTATACAATGTAATGCTAATGTCATGGATTAGCTTTACATAATTTAATACAATGTTGATGCATCTAAGGATTGTATTTTGTATTAATTAATGCTATGCTAAATTAGCACCAAACACATATATTACACTATTTAATACAATGTAATAAAATAGTACAAAACAATGTCGCGTACCAAACATGACGTAAGAGTGTTTTGATTACTAATAGAAATGGTATGTTGTAAAAGCTTGACTTTTGGCGTTTTAAGATTTACTGCAATGGAGTGCTCTTGATACATTGAGGTGGAAGCATAGACATGAAATTGATCGAATCACGATAAAAATAACTGTTTTTATAGATATTGCATTATTAACCTGACCTTGCATTTGCTTTTTCTCCAGAATATTACGTTATTACACTTAGATCTTCGATTACATTTTGATTATCTATCTAAAATATTATACTTCTATATTTATATTGATGCTTTTCACATGTACGTTACATTGAACGTCGAATATTTGACAAAACTTTAGAATAGTTCACTTAGCAACTAAAGATGTTTGAGAGATAAGGATGCAACAAATGATTAGTATTTTGGCCAATTTATTTTCAAGCTCATTTTGCATTGATTTTACCTCTAACTTGCTCAAAGTCTAAAGTAGTGAAAGTGTGTAATGCCCCCAGAGAAATCAAAATAAAGGACTGAGAAGATGAAAACTTTTATTCACCTTCAATAAAAATTTGATTGTAACATAACACAAACGAAAATACTCCTCATAGGATTCTAGACACTACTTGAAAACATCTCCTTAAAAAAAAAAATATTTATTAAAAAAAAATAACTCTTATATAGAAGTGATTTTGACAGAAATTTCAACTCTGACAATAGACCTCCCTAGTTTGTACACCACACATTATGAAGCACACAAACTTTAACATTGCAAGCATGTACCAGTGTTTTTTTTTTTTTTTTTTTATAACACCATGAAACGTGCCTTCTTGTTACAACTGTGACCACTTGTAGCAGTAGTAAACTGGAGGACAAAATGCTATAAATGGGGGCCAGGAGACAATTACCCAAACAAACATTGAACTGCAGACTGCAGATCGAGTGGTTTACCAGCAGTTAACAGTGTAATACTAACATTGCTCAACCAGACCATGCAACCTGCAGTAAGCAATCCACACTTTTTAACAATAATCTTTGCAATGTCATATGCACGCCAGTCATGCAGAATATTTAAGAGCTTACCTGCAAAATATAATTAACAAGCAATAATCGGCACAATTTTTGTACCCAAAGCATATAATAATTTCATTACTTCAAAACCATCACTTTAAAAATAAAAATTCATCATTAATTCCAAATTAACAGCAAACTTTATGAATAAAGCACCAAGCTGCTTAATAACCAGCATCCCCTCCAGTTCTACCAAAGTTTCCGTTACCACGAAAATTGCCACCACCACCATAAGACCGAGGGCCACTGGGTCTGTCATTAGCATAACTCACTCGAATATTTCTCCCATTTAGCTCCTGAAATTGTATGACACAGAAGTCAACGCAGAATCTGATTTAGGATATCTTCAACATGGTCTGAGCATATTTAATATCTCACCTGGCCATCCATGGCCGACAGTGCCGAGCTAGCAGAGTCATCGCTGGCAAAGTTAACAAACCCAAACCCTTTTGACCTCCCGCTGTCTCTGTCCATAATAACTCTTGCTGTACACCAAAACAACTACCAAGAATGAGCATACCAATTACCCAAGCAACACAAGGCTTGTTGAGGGAAAAAAATTAGAAGGCAGAAATCAGCACCAAGTATTCTAGAGAACCCATAAAAACAAGTAAGAACATAGTCACCACAAAGTTCCCAATGCGGCCAAAATAACCAGTTAAAAGTCATTACAGAACCGCAAAGAAGAAGCCCTTAGAGTTTACAATAAATGGGACAGGGGAACTCCATAAAAGGTTTCATTGCATGTTAACAATAGATCAAAGACAGACAGAGTTATCTCAGCAATTGAGTTCTACATCACCTACAAACCTTTCTTTTCTCTTTTTTGTGTGTGTGTGTGTGTGTGTGTGTGTGTTTGTGTGTGTGTGGATGTGGATGTGGGCGGGGGAGCTACATCAATGATGTACGTGACAAAGGAAAACAAAATACAAATGAAGTCGACTATAATTGTGAATGCTTGGACAAGAATTCCAACTTGCATGCTAATGCTAAATAACAAAAAGCAGTGTACATAAAAAATCACCTTCAACCACTTCACCAAAGCTAGAAAATGCTTCCTTGAGTGAAATGTCGTCAGTCCCGTAAGAAAGGCCTTGAAAAAAAAAAAAAAAAAACCATAGTTGACAGAGTCAAAACACAAACTAAAAATATATATCACAACTGGTATGTTCATAGCAACAATTATACATACCTCCAATAAAAAGCTTTGTTGTACTTGTCGACATGCAGCGAATAAAGTTAAGCATAGATGTCATAGGACCTTGCCCATTCTGCCTCACAAGCATTCCCAGTCTGCTACTAAGTGCCATTATAATCCTTCACTGTTATCAGGTTTCCCCACCAGCACACAACAGCAACAAAAGCAAAAGCCAAATCAGTCAACGGTTGTTGCATTGTATAATACAAAATAGCAAATCCGAGAATCAAATTCAACAAGTTAAAAATACATAAAACCCAATCCTACAATAACCGGAGACAGCCATTCATAATAACTGCCAGCCAATTCACAGACAGCAATCAGAAAATTAAAAGGGTATAAACAGCTCAAACTACCAGCGATCCGAAGAATAACAATCAACCCTGCATTTGAAAAACCTTGAACCAACTTGGACAAAGCTAGTCAAAGAAATTTGGACCAACTATCCCAATCAGAAATTTCTTAGGACTTTCAAACTATTGTATTTTACTTGTCTATTCCAGTCAAATCACTCACTACAAAAAATTACAAAATCAAATAACTAATAAACTCAAAACATTTGAAAACCATGAAAACCCCTTAATATACCAATGCATAAAGCTTTAAATGTTAAAACTTTCAAACAAGCCCTCGATTGATATCACAAGGTGAAACCCTCAACGGTAAACTTAAAAAATCCTCTCTTCATCACTCAGCCACCAAAGCTTTCTCAAAACATAACCTTTATCAATTCTTTTTTTAATTATTTATTTATTCATATCACACTGCAAAAGCTTTCCAACAAAATACTACGACAGTAGTCACAAGATCACTGCAAAAGCACAAAAATGATTTAATCTTGCATAGAGAACAAAAACGAAGAGAGAAGATACCTCTTGAAAAAGAAGAAACGGAAGCTAGGGTTTATCAGATATACAGAGAGGAGGAGGGAAGCGGCTAGGGCTTAAGGGCTTGGATATAAAACGCAGATACCGTTAGAAAATATCTTCTGCATTTTATAACGTGGCAAGGGATGGATGGACCCCACCCCATATCTGAGTGCTCATCTGATTTTAATATGGGTATTTTTGAAAAAATCCCTTAAACTAGGGCTTCCCTCATCTCTCAAAATTTCATGTTACAATTAAAGTCCGACGGTGTTCTCCGACAAATGTACTGGATAGTAACAGATTCGTTTATAAATTTGATATTTTTATTTTTAATTAAATTTAAAAATATGTGATTGATTCTAAATTATTTTAAATTTTAAAAAATATATGTGATTGAGATGGAATGTAAATTATATTAGAAAATGTATATCATATAAAACAGGATTTGAATTTATAAACAAACAGAGCTTAAATTTTCAAGAACAGCCTCATTTTTTTATGAGTCACAATTAAACCATAAGCACTTTTTTAATTTTTTTCTTTAATTTATTAGACTTAAGGGGGTAAAATGTCACTTTATATAACCTAAAGGGAGGTGGACGAAGTTACCCTTTCTAAAGGTTTGGTTAAATCATGTTTTTAGGGAATTTCCCTTAATCTGTTAAATATGTTAAATTGGGTTTAGACGAGGAAGGTGCAAAAATATTGAGGCTCTTTAAAGTTAATCACAAGGCTGGAGACTCTTGACAATCTCCCTTTTTTTTGTCTTTTTTTAGTATGTCTATAATGTTCCAAAAATTTCTATTGCGCTCTACTATCAATAGAAGTTGTTGATCTATCGAGAGGTTAAGCAAGTATCTAACCTTTTGACAAATATGATTAATTTTTTGAAAAATCCATAAAAAAGTTTAATTATTTTTTTGGAGTTGGACAAAGGAATTACTTCAGGTTTAACGAGATAAGTAGCAATTAAACCATATATGTTTGTAGTTATTATTTATTTTCAAAAGAATTGTCTCTATTTTCCCCCCCCTACATGCTATTGTGAAGTGGTACCACGACCCGCTTAAACAAACTCATGCACAGAATGCTGAAATGGTCCTTCAAACTCGTGCACATGAACTCCTTTTATGACTCATGATTATTTATTTCCCAAAAAACACATTTTTTTGTGTTTTGGTTTACGTAAATTTCTTTATTTAGATCAGACTATGAGACACTATATCCTCTATTAAAATTTCACTTTTTGATTCATCCCAAAGCTTGAGTAGTTGAATGCAGAAAATAAGCTTCCAATCACTTTCAGCTTCAGGCAAAATGCCTAACAACAACTCTTTGGCAGGCATGGGTTTCACAAAATCCTCTCTCTCAGCTGCAATCCGCTTTCAAACATTTAAACATACAACATACAACAAGTTTCATTTAAAATTTTGGAAAATATATAAGTACATTGTAATCACAAAACCCAATATATTTCAGAAACAATTTAGTTCTTAACAAATTTAAGAAAACTTAAGGCTTGCTTAATTGCCATTTATGTCACATTACACACTGTTTAGTGCAACCCACAACCAAAAGACACAACTCAATTTGTCATGGCTATAAAGAAGCATTTATCATTACAATTATATATATACAATACATATTGCTTACACATAATGGTAGGCATATCCAAGGGACCTATATAGTTTCTATTTCTCCATACCTGTTAATTAGCATTAGAAAGCACATTTCTCACTTTTTCAAGCAACACTTAAACCAGAGATGTGTCATCGTTTTGTCTTTCAAAACAAAGACAACCTTTGCCTACCATAAGGCAGTATAAAAGATGAATATATACTATAGAACAATAACATAATTTTAACTCTTTTGATGATTCATCCATTTGCCTGCACATTCAAGCTTCCGATGACGTGTTTCCTCTAATAACATCCTTGTCCATGCTTCTTCTCTTCTGCTCAGATAATTGAGCTTGCCAATGATTCTTCCCATTTGCTCCTATCTTCCATCTTTTGATTGCAAAGAAAACCCAAATGAGTTTAGGGTGCTTAATATGACAGTAGTTTCAATCTAAAATCATAAGAAATACAACTTTTTTCCACACATCAGAGGGTATATGTCAATGCCATTGCCAGCAAAAGCAAACACCAGAGGCAATTTTTACAATCCCACAAAAACATAACAATTTGCTATTCTTCTCAAACATTCAAGGACTAAAAAAAATTTCCTGGGAAAATAACAATTTGCTATTCTTCTCAAACATTCAAGGACTAAAAAAATTTTCCTGGGAAAGAATTCAAAATTAAGCTGATTTTCCATAACATTCTCAAAGGAAAGATACTTGAAAGAGAAGAAAATCTGAAAAGAATTAAACAACAAGCACCATAGTAACCCCCATTTTAGAGAAATATAAATGTCAAACCATACAATACTATCCAAATAGGTCTACCCGCATCTCATTTTTCCAAGAAAATAGGAGATGCCCCCATTCCATACATATAACTTGGTAGATAAACAAAACATAACCAAAAGGAAATACATTTATAAATCCATGCATACATCATGTTTGCCACAGCGCGGATTGTCTTTCCTCATACAGTATGAGAAAAAACATGAAAGACAGGGTGGCATTACTAGATGTAGCTTATGATTATGTTATGTACTGATGGAGAAACATCTTTCCAGCACAAGACCGTCCATAAGCACACTGGTAACTATGACAATAATTATAATATATAACAAGATCATAGGCATGTGTAATAATCAAAATCTTATGAAATGGTAGATAAATAAAACAAATAAACAAAAAAAAAATATAAAGCCATGTATACATCATGTTTGCTACAATACGGATTGTCTTTCCTCACAAATGATGAGAGAAAACACGAAAGACAAGGTGGCATTACTAGATGTAGCTTATGAATATGTTATGTACTGATGGAGAAACATCTTTTCAGCACAAGACCGTCCATAAGCACACTCATAGCTATGACAATAATTATAATGCATAACAAGATCATAAACATGCACAATAACCAAAAGTATTAGAACATATAATATAATGCATATATGATGTCCACCATGTAGCCCTTCCACATAGAAAGAGGGAAAAACTTAAAAGAAATGGCAACATCGATAACTGTAGCTTATGATATGTTATGTGCTGATGGAGAAATATCTAATCAGCACAAGACCGTCAATAAGCACAAACATAATGAAACATTTCAACTTTGATTTACTCAGAAGGCAAATAAACATCGGTAAATATGAGCAAATATGAGTCCACCCAGTGCAGATAACCGTTCTTCACAAAGTCAAAAGGAAAACTTGAAATGCAAAATTATGTCAAGCACAATCAAATTACACAGTAAAAAAAAGTTGCCCCCACATGCCAAATGGGAGGCACATCATAACAGTTGTTTCACATATTTCAAGCATTTGAAAAACCATGAACTCAGTTGGACAATGCTAGTAAAATACACGTGGTCACAACTTAAGCATGTTACTGGGTTTGTTCCAGTCAAGGCAATCACTGAAAAAAAAATCGAGTACATAATAAATCTGAAATGTTTGAAAAACTGAAACACCCTTTAATGCACCATTTGGTTAGCTCAAAGAATGCAATAAAGCTTTAAAATCTCAAATCTAGGGAACACAGTCACCACAAAGTTCCCAATGCAGCTAGAATACCCAGTTAAAAGTCATTTCAAAACCACAAAGAAGAATGCCCTTTGAGTTTACAATAAATAGGACAGGGGAACTCCATAAAAGGTTCATTGCATGTTAACAATAGATCAACGACAGACAGAATTATATCAGCAATTGAGTTCCAAATCACCTACCCACCTTTTTTTTTTTTTTTTGGGTGTGTGGGTGTGGGTGTGGGCAGGGGAGCTACATCAATGACATACATGACAAAGGAAAACAAAATACAAATGAAGTTGACTATAATTGTGCATGCTTGGACAAAAATTCCAACTTTCTATAATGCCAATGCTAAATAACAAAAAGCAGTGGATATAAAAAAAATCACTTTCAACCACTTCACCAAAGCTAGAAAATGCTTCCTTGAGTGAAATGTCATCGGTCCCGTAAGAAAGGCTTGAAAAAAAAAACCATAGTTGACAAGTCAAAACACAGACGAAAAATATATATCACAACTGGTATGTTCATTAGCAACAATTATATATACCTCCAATAAAAAGCTTTGCTGTACTTGTCGACATGCAGTGAATAGAGTTGAGCATAGATGTCACAGGACCTTGCCCATTCTGCCTCACGAGCATTCCAAGTCTGCTACTAAGTGCCATTATAATCCTTCACTGTTATCAGGTTTCCCTACCAGCACACCACAGCAACAAAAGCAAAAACCAAATCAGTCAACGGCTGTTGCATTGTATACAAAAGGGCAAATCCGAGAATCAAATTAAACAAGTTAAAGATACATAATACCCGATCCTACAGTAACCGGAGACAGCTATTCATAATAACTGTCAGCCAATTCACAGGCAGCAATCAGAAAATTAAAAGGATATAAACAGTTCAAACTACCAGCGATCCGGCAAATAACCATAAACCCTGCATTTGAAATACCTTGAACCCACTTGGGCAAAGCTAGTCAAAGCATGTTACTTGTCAATTCCAGTCAACTCAATCGCTACAAAAAATTACAAAATCAAATAGCAAATCAACTTAAAACATTTGAAAACCATCAAAACCCTTTAATATACCAATGCGGATAAAGCTTTAAATGTTAAAACTTTCAACCAAGCCCTCGATTGACATAACCACGAGAAACCCTCAACAGTAAACTTAAAAAAAAAAATCCTCTCTTCATCACTCAGCTACCAAAATTTATCAATTCTTTTTTTAATTATTTATTTATTGATATCACACTACGAAAGCTTTTCAACCAAATACTACGACAGTAGTCACAAGATCACTGCAAAAACACAAAAATTATTTAATCTTGAATAGAGAAAAAAATGAAGAGAGAAGATACCTCTTGAAGAAGAAGAAACGGAAGCTAGGGTTTATCAGAGATTGAGAGAGAAGGACGGACGCGGCTAGGGTTTAAGGGCTGTGATATATAACGCAGATACCGTTAGAAAATATCTTCTGCATTTTATAGCGTGGCAAGGGATGGATGGACCCCACCCCATATCTGAGTGCCCATCTGGTTTTAATATGGGTAAAAAATTCCTTAAACTAGGGCTTCCCTTATCTCTCAAAATTTCATGTTATAATTGAAGTCTGACTGTGTCCTTCGACAATTTTCAAGAAGAACAGAGCTATTTTTTGTGTTCTACAATTAAAGTATGAGCACTTTTTTATTTTTTTAATTTAATTTATGAGAATTAAGTAGGGATGACAATGGGGCGAACGGGTCCAGGACGGCAGGTACCCATTCTCGTCCCGCTCCGCCCTGCAATATTTATATTTTAATTAATTTCCTATAATATTTATATTTTTGCAATCAACCCCCTATAACATTTACAACCTCAAATTTTCATCATATTATTTTGATCATTTTTTAACAATCATAAAAACAATATATCTTTAAACTAAAATCAAATATGATATACACAACAACGAAATTAACAACTAAAAAACATCATTCCATTACAAGTCCAAGATTATCAAGTCAACAACAATTCAGCAAACAAAACAATTATAAGTTACCAACAAGTACATGACTATAACAATAATAAACAACAATTATAAGTTACCAACAAGTACATGACTACAACAATAATAAACACTATAAGTAAACATACTCATAAAAATAAAAGCATACCAACACAAACATAGAAATAAGTAAATAATGAATACTGTCAACACTTCAATAAAAGTAAACCAACAAATTGATAGCACACATTAACTTCCTATATCTAACACTCCAATGAAACATTCTCACAATCACAAAGATGTCATTGAACTTCCTCATTCATCATCCACTGTTTCCCCTCCAACCATCTCTTCTTGAGGAATTATATCTAAAAACATAATAAGTAAATTAATAATTAAATAAAAAATTAAATAAAAAATAATAATAGTCAATAAGATAAACTTAATATAATACAAAGTATACCTCGCGTTTTTAGCCATAACCAATTTTGAGTGCACATTAATGCCTCCAATGTTTCAGGAAGAAGTCTACTTCGATGTGGACTCAAAATTCTATCACTTGTACTAAAGACGGATGATAGGTGTCTAATTATATATCATTTTCATATCAATTTGTCCATGTTTCTTTGCTATATTCCTTGGTATTTTTATATTTTTGTGTGGTTTTGATGTTGTAGGAGTTTTGGAGCAACTTGCACAAAAATGGAGTAAAACCCTTCATTTTCACCTCTGCTAGTAAACCATCTTCTCGGATTTAATTGTATTGATATACAATGAACCCGATGACATATTATATAACGTTGGAAAGCTCTCGAAGTCTATTTTCTGGAGAAATTTACGGTTTATAAATCCATTCAGTGTACCAAAAGTTGTAATCAAAACAGTGTGAGAAGTATAGAAATGTAATTCCACAAATCACTGTAGCATGTATAATACGGGACACTGTAGCAGTTACTGTAGCAGAGTATTTAAACACATTTTAGGGTTTTATTTTCATAACTTGAAGAGGGGAAAACGTGGGAGGAGGCTGCATTTCTGGATTTCTCTCATCCCTTGGAGTTCTTGAAGGAGAAAGAAGATTTTGAAAGAGGAGGAACTACAATTCCAAGAAGATTCATCTACAAAGAAGATTTTCAAAGAATTTGCTAAGTTCTTTCTTTCCTTTTCAATTCTGGAATTTCTCTGTATTGTATTTGTTATTCTGATTGAATATGTGTAACTAAATCTGAATTGGTTGAGGGTGATTTCAAAGCCCTTGATATGGATTTTGTGAGTTGATTGTGTAAGAAATTGTTATCCAATTCTCTAATTGAAGTTGCTTGTATTTTCCCATATCTAATGCTTATGATTGCTTACTGATTGTATTTGGAATGGCCAACTGAATATAATCTGTTGTTGTCTATTGCTAGATTAGAAATCTTGATCCGTAATTGTCATGAATTTCCAATCATTAGTAGCAAAATTGTGATCAGAGATTGCAATTGGAAAATACAACCTAGGTTAAATAATCCGAACTTGTGTGATTATTGCTTAGATCAACCTATCTTTCTCATCGTAATGCTTCTATTGAATTAAACTTAGAGAGCTTGTTCTAGGTTGTTTAATGGATAGAGATTAAATAAAGAGCTTGTTTTATTTAACAACAAAGTAAGGAAAGATTGGGATAACAGAGCTTGTTGTTATCTACGGTTGATAACTTCAATGCTGTAATTGGATTACAATTCTATGTTAATTCACAAATTCATATCTTGTGGCAGAGAATGAACTCTTAACCAAGTGTCTCTCATTGATTTTTCATTCATTTAACTTTGCTTTTGTTATTCTTCACTTGCTTTCGTATTCAGTTTAGTTAATCATTCAACAAAACCCCCCCTGTTTAGTTTATTGTTGCTGGAAATAACAAATTCAATTAGAATCAATCCTCGTGGGAACGATATCTACTTATTACTTTATTACTTGTGCGACTAGTATACTTGCTAGTTTCGAACGCATCAAGTTTTTGGCGCCGTTGCCGGGGATTGATTTTCTAATCAATTTGTTATTCTGTTTTTACTACTGATTCTTGATTGTTATTTCCTGATTGTTTGTGTTTAGGCTTTTATGTCCGAGGGAGAAGCGGATCAACGACTTAAGAGAATTAAGGAGTTTCTCCAATCCTCGAATTTAAGGCTAAATCGGTCAATTTCAACTCCACCTCCAGAATTTGACCTTGCACGACATACTTCCCTCCCATCTTCTTGCAGTTCAATCAAATCTGAATCGGAAGCAATGGCGATGGAAAACGATCAGACTCTTAAGGAGTTAGCGGCTCCAATTATTGATCAACAACCGCTATGCATAAGCACCAATTTTGAGATAGATTTTGAACTTAAATCTGGACTGATTCATCTCTTGCCTACATTTCATGGTTTTGCAGGAGAGGATCCGAACAAACACCTCAAAGAATTTCATGTGGTATGCTCAAGTATGAAGCCAACTGGCGTTTCTGAAGAGCAAATTAAATTGAGAGCTTTCCCATTCTCATTAGCAGATTCGGCAAAAGATTGGTTATACTACCTACCACCATGTACCATTACCACTTGGAATGAGATGAGTAAACTCTTTTTGGAGAAATACTTTCCAGCCTCGAAAGTTACAAATAATAGAAAAGATATTAGTGGCATTCGACAACACAATGGAGAATCACTTCATGAATATTGGGAGAGATTTAAGAGGTTATGTGCTAGCTGTCCAAACCACCAAATTAGTGATAGACTCCTAATTCAATATTTCTACGAGGGTCTCTTACCAATGGAAAGGAGTATCATTGATGCTGCTAGTGGTAGAGCACTAGTTAATAAAACACCGAACGTTGCAAGACGTTTGATTAGTGACATGGCAGCGAACTCCCAACAATTCAGCAGTCAATTTGAGCCACAACTATCAAAAGAGTAAATGAGGTAAGTACTTCAAACATTGAACAACAACTTTGTGAACTTACCTCTCTTGTAAAAAAAATGGCTGTAGGACATATGCAGCAATCTTATAATGTGGAGTATGTTCTGCCATGGACCATCCAACCGACATGTGTCCAACTTTGCAAGAAGGAGATACAGAACAAGCCAATGCCATGGGTGGATTTCCAGGACAACCAAGGCAAAGGTATGACCATTTCTCCAATACTTACAATGCTGGATGGAGAGATCACCCTAATTTAAGATATGGGAATCATCAACCAATTGCCCCAAATGCCATACCAAATCGACCACCAGGTTTCAATCAACCAAGGGTGCAGCAACCATTTCAAGCACAACCACCACCAACACCACAACCAGCACCGCAACCAGCTCCACAAAATTCAGGTACGTCTCTCGAGGATATTGTTAAAGCACTTGCCACTAACACAATGCAATTTCAGCAGGAAACTAGGGCAAGTATCCAAAACCTGGAAAATCAAATGGGACAATTGGCCACTAACATGAGCAAATTTGAGAGTCAAAGCTCAGGAAAATTACCTTCTCAGCCGGTGATCAATCCAAGAGAGAATGCTAGTGCTGTAACTTTGAGAAGTGGGAAGCAATTAGAGATTCCACCAAAGAAATCACAAACTGATGAAGGGGATGATACCACTCCCACCATGAATAAAACATCATCTTCTAAGGTAAATCCTAAAACCCATATTCCTTCATATGTTACTCCTCCACCTTTTCCTAGCAGATTTGCAAAATCAAGGAAGGAGGAACAAGAACAAGAAATCCTGGAAACTTTTCGCAAGATCGAGGTAAACATACCACTTCTGGATGCTATCAAGCAAGTGCCTCGTTATGCAAAATTTCTCAAAGAGTTATGCACCAACAAGAGGAAGTTGAAAGGAAATGAGAAGGTAAGTGTGGGGGAAAATGTTTCAGCTGTATTGCAAAGAAAAATTCCTCCGAAATGCAAAGATCCAGGTACGTTCACCATTCCATGCACCATTGGCAATACCAATTTTGAAAGAGCTATGTTAGATTTAGGAGCATCAATTAATGTCATGCCCTATTCTATTTATGCTTCCTTGAATCTTGGACCCCTTGCGGAAACTGGTATTGTAATTCAACTTGCTGATCGTTTTAATGCATATACCAAAAGAGTTGTGGAAGATGTGCTTGTGCAGGTGAATCAATTGGTTTTTCCAGCAGACTTTTATGTTCTTGAAATAGAGGATGAGACATCTTCTAATCCAACACCATTTCTTATAGAGAGACCATTCTCGAAAACTGCTAAAACCAAGATTGATGTTCATGATGGCACTTTCACCATGGAGTTTGATGGCAAAGTGATCCGTTTCAATATTTTCGAGGCAATGAGTGAGCACATAGGGACAGAAAATTTCAAAGAACCAAGAAGGTTGATACAAGTGTCCAAAGAAATGGAGGAAGCTATGGCATGCTTAGATGAGACTATAGCTATAATCACAAACAGGTATGATGTTTCGTACATTGAATTGCCTTTATCTAATGAGAAACTTCTTTCTTCTGTGATGAAAGCCAATACCTTGGAGCTTAAGCAACTTCCGGATTATTTGAGGCATGTGTTTTTGGGTGAGAATGATTCTTTGCCAGTTATAATAAAAATGGGCCTTGCACCACTACAAGAAGAGAAACTCGTCCAAGTACTTAGAGATCACAAAATAACTATTGGGTGAACGATTGCTAACATCCAAGGCCCAGCCATATGCATGCACCATTTCTTGTTGGAAGAAGGATCCAAGCCCACTAGAGAAGCACAGCGGAGATTGAACCCTCCCATGAT
Source organism: Boswellia sacra (assembly GCA_013180625.2). Lineage (NCBI taxonomy): Eukaryota > Viridiplantae > Streptophyta > Magnoliopsida > Sapindales > Burseraceae > Boswellia > Boswellia sacra. The sequence goes on along the minus strand of SNVD02009237.1, from coordinate 140,185 downwards.
GGAACCAACGTCGGGCTGAGGATGTTAAACCAAGCGCTTATTGGGAGGCAACCCAATGTTTTTGAAAAATAAAGAAAAAAAAGAAAAGAAAAATAAAATAAGGTAATAATGATCGATTTTTGTGTCTCGAGGAGATTCCTTTCGTAGGCCATCAAATTGATCAGGTTTTATCTCTCTTTGTCATCTGTCTTATTTGTTTTTATATTTTTTTATTTGTTTTTGACTTTTGTTTGCTATTGCTTTGTTATCTCTTTTATGTGTCTTTAGTTTCGTTTCTGCTCTTTTCTTTTCCTTTTGTTTAATTTGATTATTTCGTACTTTGTGCTCATTTGTTCAACAGCTTGAGGAAACACCGAAACAAGAATTGAAGCCATTGCTTGAAGGTTTGAAGCGTGCATATCTTGGAGAAGAATAGACTCAAACAAATTACTGGTAATATCTTTCCTTTTCTCTTCTTCAATGGATGCCGATATCTTTCTGTCGAACCTTCGTAAATATTTCCCTTCACTTCCTCAAAATGCTGTGTTTAAAATTTATAAAGTACGGATGACTAGACTTTGGGCATTGATGCTCCTAAATGTGCCTGCTGATATCCGATGGCTTATCGAAGCCAAGGTGAGATTGTCCGGTGAGCCGGACATTAATCTCGCAAAATACATGCCTGGTCTAGGAAAAGAGCTACTACGCCAAGAGGCGAAGAGCGAAAAGGTTACAAGTATGTTATAAATGTGCTAGATGGAATTGTAACCAGACTTGTCGTTCAGTAGGTTTTGTGTCCAGGAATAGAGAAGATAAACTTTCATTTATTAAGAATGGTTTGAGTAATGAGTCGCTGGATAATGTTTTGTTAACCCTCGAGTCACATTCTTGTGGACTTGTTCAGCGTGAATTGCTTAATCTATGACACAATTTCGTGATGAATTGCAGTGTTATAGTCTAGGGAATCTGACTAAAAACGACCCTGTTTGCCAGTTTATAAGAAAACTGGATGGGAAGCAAATCCTCGACTCATAGAAGGCGTTTTAGCCGTTACTGGACGTAAAACCAGAGGAAGATGTGAGCCACAATCACAACTACTTGTATATTTGAATGTGTGTTGTTGTTGTCGAATTTTTTTTCTTGTTTCGTTTTGATCTGATTATCAATGTTGTTTTTGTGTTGTTGTTGTTTGTTGATTTTGTTTGTTAATTTCAAGTTTTCTTTTTGACAAACCATATGACTACCCTATGGCATAAGTACACGTGGGAGACAAGTGTGGAGGTTTTGTCAACCTCCACCGAAAGTGTATCTCTATTTTTTATGCTTCACGTGGGAGACAAGTGTGGGGGTTTTGTCAACACCCGCCGAAAGTGTATCTCCATTTTCCATGCTTCACGTGGGAGACAAGTGTGTAGGTTTTATCAAACCTTGCCGAAAGCATATCTCATTTTTTCAAATTTTGGGGCGATAAATCTGCATCGAGCAACCCCCACCAAAATTATGTTCCCATGTGTCAAATTTGAGAGTTTTACGTGTGTATATATCCATTTTGCATATTCTCAAATGTCATTTTATAACCTGTCTTGCACTTGAATCGCATAATACCTAACGTACATCATTGTCTTGCAAAAGTTTAGAGCACTTTTAGAAATTGAGAAAACACCAATTCGGCGATTCCAAAATATATGCGTATTTTGTGGATCGCAATTTGGTAAAGATGGAGAGTTTACAACAGCAGCTCTTGATCTTGGTAGGACATTAGCCGCGAGGGGTATTCATTTGATTTATGGAGAGGGTAGTCTTGGGTTAATGGGGTGTGTGTCGACAGCTGCATCCCTAGGAGGGAGCAAAGTTCTCGGCATTATCCCTAAACCATTAGCTATACGAGATATCGTAGGCAACACAATCGGGGAAAAGTTACAGGTCTCTAGCATGCATGAGCGTATTGCACATATGGTTGTTAAGTCCGATGCATTTATAGCTTTGCCGGGTGGTTATGGTACATAGAGGAGATATTTCAAATCACCTCTTGGGCACAGCTAAACATCCATCGGAAACCCATTGGTTTGTTAAATGTCAATAACTTTTTTTGATAGTTTGTTGTCTTTTCTTGATCAAGCAGTAGAAAAAACTTCATCTCACAGTCGGCGAGGCAAATCCTGGTTACAGCTTCAACTGCAGGGGAGTTAATTGATAAACTACAAGAATTTGTCTATTCGCCTGATCCAACAACGGCTCGGATAAATTGGTTTGGAGAAGGCAATAAAAGGCGTCGACTGGATTTAACACTCCATCTGTAATCTCTATTTGCTGGTTTGCTTCGTTTTTGTTTGCTTTCTTTTCAGTGTGTTTATTTGAGATTTTTCATGTCATTTCTTTTGAGTTTTTTTAGGTTATTTCTTTCGTCCCAGGTAATATTTTCTAATCTCTGTTTTTAGAGTGGTGGCTTAAAAAGTTCAAGTTCTCTTGAAACGCATTCTGGATCTTTTTAATCCATAATGGCTGAATAAGGAGGCTAACTTCTAAACTTTTTAGACCCATTCTAACTAACTTGTTTTTTGTTTGCTGACTTGTTGAACTTTGTTATTTTATGAGTGAGTTTAGTTTTGCGTAATTTAGAGTTGTTATGTGTTTTTATCTTTATCAGTTTCGATTTAAAAAAAATTTGTGGAAAAACCTGAGAATGGCAGAATATGGGGTTTCCTTAACCCTTGAAACGCATTCTTCCTTAATAACTTGTAGTTTGTTTATTTCATGTTGCTTGAAGTGTCTTGTTTCTTGTTTTGTTCTTCATAATAAAGGTATATAGGCTGGAAACCTTAAGTCTGCGGGCTACTGGTCCTAATGATTGTTGAAATATACAATCTTGACTCAGGTGTAACAATGCCACGTACCTCTTCTCTTGCATTTTATGGGCCAATGATAAGGCAATGATTGAATTAAGAATAACTCTTGGAAAATGTTAAATGATGCATGGATCTGTGTGCTTGAAATGTTTATTGGTTTTCGCTTTGCCTTTGATTCTTTGTGCAACATTGAGCACTGAGCTATTATCACTGAGTTATTTGTTCACTTAGAGAAAGTTTATGTAATTTAAATGTTTCTTCAGATTTCAATGAATTCCAGAACTTGTTTGATGGTCACTCGAGGCGAAATCCTAGACTGTGCAACATTGGGGAAATGATTTAGGCCATCTTTGGACCGTTTGAGCCTTAATAGCCAACCTTGACTGAAATTGTTCCCTAGTTACCCCTTTGAGCCTCTATAAGCCTTTTTCTTTGTTAACTCACTAAAAGATTTCCTAACCTCAAATTAATTTGTTCCAAACAGTTTATCCCTTACCTATGAGCATGTAGATCATTTACAATTAAATTTTGAGATATGTTCTGATTTTGGGAAGTTAGAGGAGGTTGGGATGTGTCATGAGCAATGCAAGTGAGTCCTATTGTGTTTGTAAAAAAGAAAAAAGAAAAAAAAGCCAATCTGTACTTATCCTGTCTCTTATACACATCTAGATGTGTATAAGAGACAGGACAATGTATTGTTTAAGTGTGGGGGAGTGGAATTGCAGTTAAAAAAAGAAAAAAAAAAGGAAAGAAAAAGAGTTCTATACCCTTGGGTGTTCTTAAAAAGTATGAAACAATAAAGTGTGGGGGTGTAGTTTCTTTTGTTTTCTACAAAAAAAAGAAGAAGAAGAGAAGAGAAAAAAAAAAAAGATTGATTGTTCTAAATAAGTTTGGGGGAGTAACCTGGTGAATTAAAATAAAGTTGTGTTATAGGGTTGAGCTCTACATAATCTTGAATTATTTATGTGTTTGTGGGTGATTTTGAAGCCAAATTATTATCCTTTATCATACCTTCCCCAGCCTAAACTTTACAAGATAAGCTTCGTAAAAGTCCTACTTGATCCTTGTGTTGTGCATGTCTACAATAGGAAAGTGACTTGAACAGCGGCGCAGGGAGTTCATTTATACACATCTTTCAATATTAAATATGATTCATTTTTATGCATAAACTCATCCGGGTTACAAGTGATTAGGTGAGAATGGCTCTACACACACACACTTGAGGATTTGAAGTGAAGCGAAACTAATATTTGAGATGAAATTCTTGATCAAGTGCATTATTTTGAAGTTTTCCTTGGGTTATATTTAAGTACAATCTTTGAGGCCTATTTGCAAGATAAAGCATTTGTGTGTTTTTTAATTTTCTTTGATTCTGTTCGGTTTAGTTTTGTTTTCATATCGTTGTACTTGCCCTCGATACTAGCAAAGTTTAGTGTGGGGGGAATTGATAGGTGTCCTAATTATATAGTCATTTTCTAATCAATTTTGTCCTGTTTCTTGCTATATTCTTTGTTATTTTTATGTTTTTGTTGTGTTTTGAATTGTAGGAGTTTGGGACAACTTGGCACAAAAATGGAATAAACCCTTCATTTTGTTCACCCATCTGCGAGTCAACCATATTCTCGGATTTAATGTATTGATATACAATGGAACCCGATGAACGTATTATAATACCGTTGGAAACTCTCGACGTCTATTTTCTGAGAAATTTACGGTTTATAATCCATTCAGTGTAACCAAAGTTATAATCAAAACGTGTGAGAAGTATAGAAATGTAATTCCACAAATCACTGTAGCATGTATAATACGGGACACTGTAGCAAGTTACTGTAGCAGAGTATTTAAACACCTTTTAGGGTTTTATTTTCATAACTTGAAGAGGGGAAAACGTGGGAGGAGGCTGCATTTCTGGATTTCTCTCATCCCTTGGAGTTCTTGAAGGAGAAAGAAGATTTTGAAAGAGGAGGAACTACAATTCCAGAAGATTCATCTACAAAGAAGATTTTCAAAGAATTTGCTAAGTTCTTTCTTTCCTTTTCAATTCTGGAATTTCTCTGTATTGTATTTGTTATTCTGATTGAATATGTTTAACTAAATCTGAATTGGTTGAGGGTGATTTCAAAGCCCTTGATATGGATTTTGTGAGTTGATTGTGTAAGAAATTTTTATCCAATTCTCTAATTGAAGGTGCTTGTATTTTCCCATATCTAATGCTTATGATTGCTTACTGATTGTATTTGGATGTCCAACTGAATATAATCTGTTGTTGTCTATTGCTAGATTAGAAATCTTGATCCGTAATTGTCATGAATTTCCAATCATTAGTAGCAAAATTGTGGTCAGAGATTGCAATTGGAAAATACAACCTAGGTTAAATAATCTGAACTTGTGTGATTATTGCTTAGATCAACCTATCTTTCTCATCGTAATGCTTCCATTGAATTAACCTTAGAGAGCTTGTTCTAGGTTGTTTAATGGATAGAGATTAAATAAAGAGCTTGTTTTATTTAACAACAAGTAAGGAAAGATTGGGATAACAGAGCTTGTTGTTATCTACGGTTGATAACTTCAATGCTGTAATTGGATTACAATTCTATGTTAATTCACAAATTCATATCTTGTGGCAGAGAATGAACTCTTAACCAAGTGTCTCTCATTGATTTTTCACTCCATTTTAACTTTGCTTTGTGTTATTCTTCATTTGCTTTCGTATTAAGTTTAGTTAATCAATCAACAAAACCCCCCCTGTTTAGTTTATTATTGCTGGAAAATAACAAATTCAATTAGAATCAATCCTCGTGGGAATGATATCTACTTATCACTTTATTACTTGTGCGACTAGTATACTTGCTAGTTTCGAACGCATCAGCAGACTCAGATGGAACTGTGGATACCGGGATGGCCAGTACATCTGTAGCAATAGTGGATAATACAGGAAACTTACTTTTATTCATTTTCCACCAAAGTAAAACATCAAAATCAGGACCACTAACTACATGATCCTCTAAATAAATATCTAATTCAGACTTTTTTTGCAATCCCATATTAGTGCTCTCTTTAAATTTTTCATATTCAATATCAAACTCACTTGATGCATCGTTTCCTATAACATCCCCTTTATGTGATAAATTTACAACAAATTCCCTTTGCTCATTACCCAATCCTAATGCACATTGATAATCTATCACCAAGTCTTCACAAAGAAGTCGCACTCTCTCAATATACTCAAAAGCATCATCTCCATAAATCTTCTTATATACAAACTCTACCATTACCATTTTACACCTAGGATCCAAAACCACAGCCACACCGAACACTCCATGGATAACATTCCAATATTTTTCAAATTTTTCTATCATTGCATTAGCCATTTTGTGAATCTTTTCAGAAGGAGACGTAAGCCAAGATGTCAAAGATAATCTTAAGTCACCAATTTTTGGAAAAAACTTGTTTGCTGTTGGATAATTTGTTCCACAAAAAATTTCAGTCAACTTATTGAACTTTTTCAAATGATCACACACAAGTTTTGCTGCTGACCACTCCTCTTCCTTAGGCAAATTTATATATTGACTATCACGTTCCTTTAAGCGAATAAACACATCTTTATAGGCCAAAGCTATACTCAATATCTTATAAGTATAGTTCCACCTAGTTTTACAATCAAGAGATAATGTTTTACTAAATGTCACTTTCAAGTGACGTGCCGTCTCTTCAAACTTTTCAATTCTTTTAGGTGTAGATGTCCAAAAAGCAACACTATCCCTAACCTTTTCAATGCCATTTCCAATGACTTCTAATCCGTCTTTAACTATTAGGTTCAATATATGAGCACAACACCGCATGTGAAAAAATTTCCCACCCAACATCAAATGCCTATCACATAATTTATCAAGTATTTGTTTTATCATAGCATCATTGGTAGAACAATTATCTACAGTTAAAGTAGATAATTTCCTTTCCAAATTTCAATCATATAAGCAATCAATCAACACTTGTATAAGACATTCTGCCGTATGTGGTGCTGGCACATATACGAACCTAATAATTATAAACATAAAATTATGAGAAACTATAATTAATATAATTAAATCAATAAAATAAGATAAAGGTGCAAGCTTGAATATACCTCAAAATTCGATTACGAAGTTTCCATGAATTGTCAATGAAATGGGCTGTTATAACCATGTATCCTTTCTTTTGGTTGCTAGAAGTCCACATGTCAGTTGTTATAGTTATCCGCCCTTGTAAGTTCTCCAATACTTCCATTGTCTTCTTTTTCTCACTTTCAAACAACTTGAATATTTCATTCTTCAAAGTGTTTCTACTCATGGTACCAAACAAGGGTTGAGCATAATTCATCATTTCCCTAAAGCCCTCAAACTCAACAAATTGCAATGGAAGCTCATGCAAAACAATCATTTTTGCAACTAAAGCCCTACAAACATCTTTCTCAAAAGCATCTTTATCATGGCACGCCAAGTTTGTGAGAGTTCCATCATTTTGTTGTTGAAATTTCAAAATGCTTTGCTCCATGGTTAGTTGATTAGCTCGACGACATCTCTTCAAATGCTTACTTAAATGAGAGGTGCCATCTGAAGCCCTAGCAACTAATTTTGTCGCACAATGGTTACAACGTGCTTTTGGTACTCCATCACTAACTAGCTTTGTAAAATGTTGCCAAACTTGTGATGCGGTCCTAGACCTTTTGCTATATTGAGACAAATCATCATCATCTTGTTCTAATCCTCTCTTACTAGTAGATACAGCAATTTCAGAGTCTTTATCAATGTTTAAATCACCACTGAAGTTTTGGGTATTTGACATTCCCGCTTCTTGTGATTGTGAAGACATTGTTTACCTAAAACAATCACAAAAAAAATTTAAGATTAAATTAAGTACGAAAAATATATAATTTAGGCACGAATTTGAATAAAAAATTACAACAAGAATGCATATTTTCTTTGATCAAGATTCTGAAAATATTATTAGTGGCAGAAAGCATTGAAAATAGTGTCTTGATTTTGCTGTGTTATCATTGGTTACTCTCAGTTTTGACAGAAACTTCATGCACTTAGCTTTGATCAAAATTCTAAAAATATTATTAAGAAAGTAAAGCATGCATTGGAAAATATTACAGAAACTTCATGCACTTAGTTTAGCTTGGCCATCTACTAGTTGTCATAAAAGGTGGTTCTTAATTTGTTTTGTGATTTAAGCTAAAAAAAATGCGAATGGCAATTGATGATTCCTAATTTCAATTTTATACTATTAAAATTTTTAAATTGATTATCTTCTCAATCTTATATAATTTCTAAATTACCCTTTTCATTGTACATTCCATTATTTCAATTTTTTATTTTGAATGTTATGTAACTTATGCCAAAATAAAATTATAAAATCAGTTAAAACTTATTCATTATAGGTTGTAGTATCAAACTTCATTCTAAAGCTGAGCAAACAGTTCACTTCTTGAACCCTTTTACACTAATGCACTTGTAAAACTGACTCAAACTTGAATACAATGATCAGCCATAAAACAAGTGCAAAATCTAACTAACAAACCTTGATTGACTTTTATATTAGTTCGCTTCACTTTAACCAGCCTGCGTCGCTCTTTATATGGGCAAGCAACTTCAATCAGATAACCACAGGCCAACCCACGGATGTCTTTGAAGAACAGTGTATTCAATCCTCCATTGGGTCGATTCACCTGAGCTAAAGACGTGCTCAGCCATACATCATCAATCAGCAAACCTTAAAGCATGGCAATCAAACAGCAACACACCACCAGCTGGGCTTATCAGCCAAAACCTTGGGCCCTTGGCTGCATCCTTGTTTGAAGAAAATCTGTTTTGTTAATGATTTATCCAGTAGTTTAGTAATAAGAGAAGATAAAATCAAAGATTACATAAGAATCAAACAAGATAAAAGTATTCATTAAAAGCTTGATACTTTCTTTGGCAGCCAGTAAAGTAACCAAGTCAAGTAACTAAGCTGCCAACTTCAAAAGAGTATAATTGCCGAGCCTAATATTGGGGATTGCAATTCTATACAATGTTTTGAACAAATGAATTTAAAAATAAAAACAAATCCTAATTTCTAGTCCGGTGCGATAATAAAAATATGGCAATCATAAACTGGTTTCGTATGGGTACCGAAAATGATAAAGATAATTTTCACATAAGTTAAAACATTTATCAACAAATTGCATGCATGCAGACAACAATCAGAGAGAACTAAAGATAGAGCTGCATTCGTTGCAAATGGTTTATCGAATTTACCAGAACAATAACCACTTTTGTCAAAAATCAGAGGCAATAGATGGTCCATGAACAATTTACCAGAACAATTGATCTCGTTGTGCGAGAACAGAACTGCTGCAGAGGAGGGCCGATCAGAGTGGTTGTGCGAGAGCGGAGCTGCGACGGACTGGCTGTGCGAGAGCAGAGTTGCGGCGGAGTGGCTGTGAGAGAGCGGATCGGCCGAGAACGCGAATGGAGTCGATCTCGTGAGCAGATCTGCGGAGAGCGGATCTGCGGAGAAGGGCCGAGAACAGTGATAGAGGCAGAGAGCGGATCTGCAGAGTGGCTGTGCGAGAGTAGAGCTGCTACGGAGGAGGGCCAATCGGCCGAGGCCGCTAACGAGAGGCAGAGAGGATAGAGGAGAGGAGAGGAGGCGTTTGGGTGATTTAGGGTTAGGAAATTTTTTTTTTCTTTATATAGGTTAGCATAATTAATTCATATCCTAATATATCCAAACGTGTCACAATCACCCCTAATAATATCATTTAAGTCTTCTTATTTTATTTTTTATCATATATACCCTTATACTGTGCGGGACGGGGTGGGTCGAACGGGGCTTAGTACTAGACCCGGACCTGGACCCACCTCGATCGGGGCAGACTTATTATGCCCCAGACCCTCCTCAAAATAGTTTTAGGGCGGGTCTTACCCCGCCCCATTGGTCCGGGACAAACTGGGGCCTCGGACCCGGCGGGGTAAATTGCCATCCCTAGACTTAAGGGGGTAAAGTGTCGGTCAGGTGGAAGAATTTAGCCTTTCTAAAGGTTTGGTTAAATTATGTTTTGACAGAATTTCCCTTAATCTGTTAAATCTGTTAAATTGGGTTTAGACTAGGAAGGTGCAAAAATATTGAGGCTCTTTAAAGTTAATCACAGGGCTGGAGACCCTCGATAATCTCCCTTTTTTTTCTTTTTTAAATATCTCTATAATATTCGAAAAATTTCTATTGAGCTCTACTGGAGCTCTACTGTCAATAAAAGTTGTTGATCTATCGAGAGGTTGACCAAGTATCTGAACTTTTAAAAAAATTGATTAATTTTTTAAAAAATCCATCAATAAGTTTAATTATTTTTTTGAAGATGGACAAAGGAATTACTTCAGGTTTAATGAAATAAGTAGCAATTAAACCATAAATTTTTGTAGTTATTGTTTATTTTTAAAAGATTTGTCTCCATGTTTCCCCATATAAGTGATGAATCCATTTATCCATCATTTTCTGTTAATAAAAATGCTTCCTAACTCTTTAATTTACATTAAGAGCCTCCCAATTTATGCATTTGAGATAACTAATAAAATATCTTGCGCTTAAATAAAAAAACTCAGTAAGATTGTGAATTGTTTATGGAGCGTTGTTATTTAAACCCCCGTAATTACTCTTTCGAACCTCCTTTAATTAATAAAATAATTATAAATTATTAATATATTTTTATAATTTTAAAATTATCTTTTTTTATATTCTCTAAAATTTAATTTTTCTTAAAATAAATTAGGTTATGTTTTTTTATGAATTTAAATCTTATTTTATGTATTACATATTTTTTAATATAATTTATATTTAATCTATACCGTATATTTTTTTTAAATTTAAAATAATTTAAAATTAATTACATATCTTTAAATTTAATTAAAAATAAAAACACTAAATTAATAAAATAAATAAAAGATGTATTCTTTGTCGTCTCTATTCCTCTTCTTCTTCAAAAATACTCAGCGTGCCGCTCTTCTTCCACCAATATTGTCGCTGTGATACCAGGACTTTGCATTGAGACTTCTGCCCAAAACCCTTCACGGTCTCAACAACCAACTTTATTCAGAGCCGCAATGTTGCCTCGGCCCAGGTAATTTGAAACGCCTCCTATGAAAATTCTATTGTTATTAGTTTAATTGTTATTTCATTCGATGATGGTGTCTGTTTGGAATTTGGAGGTTTGCTTTTTCAAATTGCTTATTTCAGTTGAAATTGAATCAAATTGATTTGAAAAAGAAGAAAATTTGGCATGTGAGTTTGTTACGAAAGTACATATTATGAAATTTGTAGTTATGACATGGCGTTGGAAAGTCTCAAGAATTGGGGAGATTGCATTGTGAGGACAATTTTATGCAGAGTTCCAAAAAGTGTTGAAATTTAATTGACTTTGTGGTGAAATCTAATAGATTGGCTGATATTAGTGTTGTAAAACGATCCTAATTGCTCTATTTCAATTCGAAATTGGCAACTTTTGCAACTTGCTTGTCAATTTTAAGCATTGTTCTGGAGACTTGACTAGGCGATTAACTTTAAAAATTATGGAATTTAGCTTGAGTTGCTTCCTGTTCAGCTCAACTTGGATAGTGTTATGAAGACAAAAGAATGGAGAAAGTGCTAATCACTATTATTTAGCAATAGCCTGTATAAAGGCTGGTACATGATAGAAAATGGATAGAAAAATAGGCACTAACTACATGACAGAAAATGGGCAGAGATAATAGGCACTAACGTGCTCAACAAATTCCTAAAGCCTAGGAAATTATGAACCATGTTCTGTAAGTGGACCATGTTTTGCAGAAAATAATCACAATCCTAAAGACTAGGACAACCCAAGCTAATGATTAACATAAATTAAAAATTGCAAAATACTTTATTCAACAATCCCTCCCTTAGACTGATGTTCTAGACATAACATTCGGTTTAATAAGCGCGAAATTCTGAAGATCTATCTGTGAAGTTGGATTAGATGAAGTACACGCACCAAGCTGCCTCATAAAGCTTTGGACTGTAGGGAATTTGAGAGGCTTGGTTAAAATATCAGCAATCTGGTTTTCATTTCCAGCATTTGTGAGATCTCTCAAGTAATGATACTTAACGTCTATATGCTTGCATCGCTCGTGCAGAACAGGATTTTTAGAGAGCTTTATTGCAGAGTTGTTGTCACAATAAATTGTAGTTACTCCCTTTTGTTTGAAATACAACTCTTTAAGAATTTTTCTCAACCTAATGGCTTGACATGCACAGGAGGTTGCTGCCACAAATTCAGCTTCAGTAGTCGATAGTGTAACTATTGGCTGCTTCTTAGAAGACCATGAAATAGCCCCTGAACCTAGCATAAAAGCATAACCCAATGTGCTTCTTCTATCATCTTGGTCTCCTGCAAAATCATTGTCAGTAAAGCCTATCAAGCCTGTTGCTTTTCTTTTCTTGTAGAGTAAACTGAACTCAATAGTTCCTTGCAAACAGCCAAATATCCTCTTCGTAGCAAGGAGATGCATCTTATTTGGATTCTCCATGTATCTACTTATAAGACTCATAGAATACATTATGTCTGCCCTTGTTGTTGTCAAATACATTAAACTCCCCACAATTTGCTTGTAAAGTGTATTGTCAACCTTCTTTCCTTTAGGATCCCTGCTTAGCTTCAATCCACACTCTATTGGTGTGTTTACAGAATTACAATTCTTCATTCCAAACCTATCCAAAATTTCTTGCACATATTTCTTTTGAGAGATAAAAATACCAGTAGCAGATTTGCTCTACTTCAATACCAAGAAAATAATGCATCTTTCCAAGATCAGACATGTCAAACTCTAACATCATAGATTTCTTGAAACCATCAAACATGACACCATCATTTCCAGTAAATGCAAGATCATCTACATATAAACATACAATAATCATCTTTCCTATATCTCCAATTGTAAAGTGTATGTTCATAAGGGCACTTCTTAGACCCTTCCTTCAAGAAATACGTATCTATATGACTATACCAAGCCCGTGGAGCTTGTTTTAATGCATATAGAGCCTTTTTTTAATTTATACACTTTATGCTCACTTCCAATCTTAACACAACTAGGAGGTTGATTGATAAATACCTGTTCTTCCAAATCGCCATGCAAGAATGCTACTTTGACATCCAATTGGAAGATAGGCCACGAATTTTGTGTTGCCAATGTAATCACTCTTTTGATTGTATCATGCCTTGCAATAGGAGCAAAAACCTTTTTGTAATCCATGCCAAAATCCTGCTTGTATCCTTTTGCTACTAGATGCGCCTTGTACTTATCAACTTCACCATTCTTTTTCAATTTTGTCTTATAAACCCATTTGACACTGATAGTTTTCTACCCCTTTGGTAGATCTGGCAATTCCCAAGTGTGATTCTTTTCTATGGCTGCAATTTCATCATCTATAGGCTTGCGCCATTTCGATTCTTTCACGACAATCTTAAATGTTATGGGATCACAGTCTGAAAAAAGAGCATAATATGTAAAGAGTATTTTCAGACATGTCAATACAAGTTACTTCATAGTCTTGCATCCATGCAGGCCTCTTTCTAGCACGTTGAGGATGTGAACTTGCTGCTGCATCAATAAGTTCATCAGATTCTGTTGTTGTTGGTGAAGTTTCAGTAGTTGTAGACGTTCCACTTGGTGAATTCTGAGGTACAGAAGCTGCTGGAATTTGCTGTTGTAGGGACTATTGTTTTTCTCCTTCACTTTTACCATCAAAATCTACTAGAACTTGTTGTCCAATTGTAATGCAGTTCCATGACCAAGTATTTTCTTCATAAAAAATGACATCACGACTAATTACAATTTTCTTGGTGATAGGATTATATAATTTGTAAGCTTTTGAAAGATCACTAACACTAAGAAAAATGCATTTTTCTCCTTTGTCATCAAGGTTTCTTCTTTTTATATCTGGAATATGGGCATATGCAATACACCCAAAAATTCTGAAGTGATCCACAGCCGGCCTACGTTTGCTCCAAGCTTCCTCCAGTGTTCTTGAACGGTAAGAGTTGGACTTCTATTCAGTGTATGAGAGCTCCAATTGACTACTTCAGGCCAGAAATTTCTTAGAACTCCACTCCTTGTCAAAAGACTTCTCACCATGTTCAGAATTGTGCAATTCTTTCTCTCGCAAACACCCTTCTGTTGTGGTGTATAGGCTGTAACCAATTGCCTTTGTATTCCTTGCTTCTCACAGAAATCACCAAATTCTTCTGAATTATACTCTCCACCATGATCAATGTGAAGTACTTTTATTGGAGTGCCTGCTTCCTTCTCAATTAAAACTTTGAAACTTTTGAAAGCTGTGAGAGCTTCGGATTTTTCATCTAGCAAATAAACCCAGATTTTACAACTAAAACCATCCATGAATGATATGAAATATCTTTTACCTCCATTTGACATTGGAGTGATCGGCCCACATAAGTCGGAGTGCACTAGTTCCAGCACCTTCTTAACTCTTTCAGATTTTCTTTTTGGAAACTGATTGTGAGGTTGTTTGCTAACTCATCACAAACTCGAGAAGGTATAACAATTTGTGGTAGTCTATCCACCATATTCTTTTGTTGTAAGGTCTTTAAGCTACCAAACTTCAGATGTCCACAGCGAAAGTTCTACAGTCAAGTCTCTTCCTTTAGTCTTGTAGAGAAGCCGGTATGAGAAATGTTGTTGAAATGCAACAAAAACATTCTATTTGTAGTCATATTGACCTGAACAATCAGACCCAATTTTTCATCTAATATTTTGCAAACTCCTCCTTTGATAGAGACTTCATACCTTTTCTCTTGTAACTGGCCAGTGCTAAGCAATTTCGCTTTCAAATATGGAAAACATAACACATCAGAAATATTTTGCAAGGAATTTCTCTTGGCTCGGATTGTTACCTTTCCTTTCCCATAATGGAGACTTTAGAATTGCCGTCGAACTTCACAGTATCATGGAAAGTCTCATCCAACTCTGAAAATGTAGTTTTATCGCCACACATGTGATTACTACAACCTATGTCCAAATGGCACAGATTTTGATTGGCTTCCTCCTTGACATAACAGGTCATCAACAAAGAGATTTCTTCTTCTTTCTCTACATAGTGAGATTGCTCACTACATCCTCTAAACATATTTGTACGACATTCTGATTGATAATGACCGTATCTATGACATCTAAAGCATTCCACTTGTGACTGTCTACTGACTTTGGTCTGTTGGAAGATGCATGGTTGCCACCTTGACCTCTTTCTCTCTCTTAAGATTCACTCTCTTCAGAATTTTGATGCTGGTTCCTACGATCCTTATTGCCACGACCTCTTCCTCTTCCCCGATCTCCTCTGCTAGGTGTCAAGGATGGATTATTATTGATAGAAGCCTTTGAAGCTTACTCCTCGTTGTCCTGCTGGATCAACTTTTGCTCATGAACCAGTAATAAACCTTGCAATTCATCAATTGAGAGCTAATCAAGATTCTTTAACTCTTCGATTGAACACACCACATAATTGAACTTTGGCATCATTGATCAAAGGATTTTCTCGATTATCATCACATCCTCAATCTTCTCGCCATGAATCTGTATCTTGTTGATAATCGCCATAGTTCTTGAGAAGAACTCAGAAGCAATCTCTCCCAATTTCATTTGAAGCATCTCAAACTTTGAACGAAGTGTTTGAAACTGCTGCCGTCTTGCCTGTGTTGAACCTTGGAATTTCTTTTTCATAGAGTCCCAAAATTTCTTGGAAGTTTCTTTGCTGAGAATGGTTTCCAAGATGGATTGATCAAGGGCCTGGAACAAATAATTTTTTGCCTTCAAATCCTTCAACCTCAGTCCTTCCAACTCGGTTTTTTTCACCTCTGTAAGTGCCACACCAGTGATAGATACTGCTACACCAGACTCAACTACATTCCAGTATTCTTTGGACCTCAAAAAATTTTCCATCAGCAAGCTCCAATGGTCATAATGACCACCAAATCGTGGAGGAGCTGGCTGCACAAAGTTTTCAGAAGCCATCTGTTTACGACTATTCTTGCAAGAAAAGAAAACAGATGTGGAATAGAAAATATAGCTGCTGCTTTCTTTTTCCCTTTTTTTTGATGGACTCTCACATTTCTAGGACTCTCACCTACTCACTTTCTCTCTTTGACTCACTTTCAAATTGGCTCTGATACTAGTGTTACGAAGACAAATAAGGGAGAAAGTGCTAATCACTATTATTTAGCAATAGCCTTTATATAGGCTGGTACATGATAGAAAATGGACAGAAAAATGGGCATTAACTGCATGACAGAAAATGGTTAATTACATGACAGAAAATGGGCAGAGATAATAGGCACTAACGTGTTCAACAAATTCCTAAAGCGTAGGAAATTATGAACCATGTTCTGCAGAAAATAATCACAATGCTAAAGACTAGGACAACCCAAGCTAATGATTAACATAAATTAAAAATTGCAAAATACTTTATTCAACAATTACAACCCCATAAAATTATGTGTTAATATAATGACTTAGTTATTGTCTATTGTTATGAAATTTCATATATAGAGAGAATATATATTTGAGGGTAATTTTTCATTCTTGTGTTTCTTTAGTGAAAAGTTGGATTCAATTGATTAGAGTCTAAAATTTTAGAAATTATTTTCTCAATTAGTAGTCATTTTACTAGCAAGAAACTTTAATAAGAACATGTTATCATTTGTTTTTAATTTAATAGTTAAAATTTGTCATACAAAAGGTGTGTTTTTTTAATAATATTAAAAAAGTGTAGAATAATGAATTTTTTTTTACTTTTTATTTTTACATGTCATTCTTTCGGCATATGCATCATGTTAGAGTTCCCAAGAATAATGAAATCTCTATACAATGATTGTAAAATACTAATGAAAATGAGCAGATGTAAGAGAGTTTATAACAGTAAGCTTGAGATACTGGTAATTGATGCATAAACAAACACATCAATACGAATAACAATTCCTCAAACCACATGTTTCATGTTAATTAGTTGTCATGACTTGTGATTCAAATTGATGAAATCTCCCTTTCATGGGTTTGGTGGAAGCTACGAGATAATAAAAGCACATGATATGGAGAATATTAAACAAACTTAAAATAAACCAAAGTAATTATCACTAACGCGTTTAGTAATAGCTTTTTTTTTTATTGTAAGTGATTAAAACAATTTTAATGGTCAAACTTTAGAATTTACATCACTAATATTTATTTAGTATTAAATTGGAAAGTATCAACAATGCCAAAAGATAAAAAGCAAAATATATCACTTATGTAATTATTTATTTAATATTATTACTTCATTGTTTTGATTATTAATTTAATTATAAGTTATTTCAATTTTTTTGTAATTACAATAAATTGTATTATATTTTTTATAGAAAATTTTCTTAGTGATATATTGGTGTTTTGAGGATATCAATCTTGATGTCACGTGCTCATCATACAGTAGTGACTAGGATACATCGTGCTAGGGAGAGTAAGACTCATCCTTTTATCGTGGATCAGACATAAAGTATTTTATCAGATATGCCTAATGATGATGAAGAAGACTTATGTGTGAATTTTCTAGGGGGTCTAGAAGATCCATCAATCTTAAAAAGTTTTAAAACCTATGTAGCGGCAAAAATATGGCAACAACAGATTCTGATCTAGTCATTTGCATTTTGAGTTATTATATATAATTAAAGTTAACGAATACTTATGTTATTTATTCTTTATTATAATATGGTTTTCCTTTAAAATGTCTACACCATGTGATTAAGAAATCTGAGTGGCCATATGACAATCATGCCAATAATGTTAGATTTAATAACATCATCACAAAAGCTATATTGTCACAATTAATAAGGTGTTCTTATCGGTACATTAATTGAACAGTTGTATCAGCTTTTGTGGAGAGAAGACAACCTGATACAAACACATTTCACTTTCCCTTCAGTGAAAGTGACCATTGCACTTCATGATGTTTCGATTCTTCTTGGTATTCCGATTACAGGTCGGCCAATTTCTGCTATTAATTTATCATGCGAAGAGGCCGAATCATTAGTTGTGGATGCCTTAGGAGTATCAAAAGATGAAGCATCTAAAGAGTCAAGTCAAGTTAGAGACAATTTGTTAGATTAGAGTGGTTAAGGGAGAGATTTATCTTTGGTTGGCCTCGTTGGGACGTCTTCGTACTTTGGATCGTCTACGGCGTCATGGCATGTCATCCTCTTCGGATTGTGTCCTCTGTGCTTCAGCAAATGAGAGTCATGACCATCTTTTCTTTAGTTGTCCTTTCTCGTCTTCTGTATGGAGAGAGATTTCAGCTAAGACTCTCATTGTTTGGCCTTCTTTTGTTTGGCTCTCTCTACTTCATTGGGCTTCTCAACATCTTCAGCGCAGGAAGAATTTCGGGCATATCCTTACGTGTTTAGTCTTCTCTGCTACAGTGTATTTTCTTTGGTATGAGAGGAATGATCGTGTGTATCAACAGCGTAGCCGGACTCGTCGTCAAGTGATTGATGAGATTTTTGTTTTGGTTCGCTCTAGGCTCCTAACCTTGGAGGCCAAGTATGTGATCAATCCTCAGCTTTGTTCCATATGGGGCCTATACCGTTAGTTTATTTCTTGGATTTTGTCTGTTCTTTGGGCCACTGTGTCCCTTCGTCTTTGTTGTTTTATTGAAGACAGCCTGTTGTGGTTGGTTTTGGGCCAGTGCGTCATGTTCTGTTTTGTTTGGGACTCTGGGCTCTACTTTATGTTTGTTTTGTTTTGTTTTGGTGCTTTTGGGCTTTATTATTTTCTTTTGGACTTGTGAGTACTAGGTACTCTTCTTGGGGTATGCCCCTCGTATTTTGTACTTTCGTTTTCTTTTGATGTAAATAGTAATTTTTTCCCAAAAAAAAGGGAGAGATTTATCAAGATGACTGACTTATGTCCTAATAGAATTATACATAGTGCAACAATAGCTTATTTATTGTAATTAGTGGGTTGTACTCTTTTTGTCAATAAAAGTGCGAATGGAGTGCCAATCGTGTGCCTTTCTTTACTTATGGATCTTGAACATATTCATGAATATGCTTGGGAAGCAACTGCTTTGGCATATTTATACCGCCAACTAGGGCTTGCAACTAGGTCTAATGTCAAACAAATTGTTGGATACCTAACGTTACTTGAGGTTAGTAATTTTATTATTGCATGAAATAAGTTTATGACGTTATTAGTTATTGCGATTGCTCATATCTGATTTTTAATTTTTCGACATTATAGGCATGGATATATGAGCACATTCCTAAGAATCGTCAAAACCCAAATTTGACATATAAGAATGAGCTACCATGAGTATATCGATGGGTGCCATGTAGAGACTTTGGTTCTTCTGTTGTATCTCTACAAATGATACGAGAGAAAATTGATATATTATCTGATGATTAGGTAATAAACTCTTGGTTAAACATAATCCTATAATAGTCTTACTAATTATTACATTTTTTACAGGTTATTTGGAACCCTTATGGTCTGGACTTCTATGAGATCACTTTTTACACAAGATATATAAAATGTTTGGATGTTACAAAACCTTACCAGCCTGAGAGGGTGCTGCGACAATTTGGTTACATACAAACAATTCCAAGAGAAACTCTTATACCTTCACGTGCCAGAAGAGGTATGTCAACAACTCAATATCAAGCAATAATTACATCATGGGATCAGTCTTCAAATAGGTGGGAGAATCATGTGTTGTCAACATCAAATCGCGGTGAACCTGTGTTGTACCATTCACATTGCTATCCAGATTATCTTCAATGGTTTCGTCGAATTTCTCATGTTATGGTCCAACACCCTAACCATAGATCTACTTTAATCTGCATATGTCTGAATCACATAAAGCTCCCAACACTAATATAGAGTTTCAAATGGTAATAGCATATTTGTTTTATTATCTTGTTCGCAATTTTTTTTAAATTCTTATATGAGTAAATTTATTCTTACTAATGTAATTTTTTTTCAGAATGTTTTCCAAGCTTTTTCAGTCCTTAAAAATACTGTTCGTTTATATTCAGAACAATTTTAATCATTGCTTTATGAACAAATTGTAGAGGCATGTGATCTACTACGTGATTTTTGTAAGGATGATGATGAAGATGAACAAAAAACTGATCTTGTGGGGACATCTTCTCGTAGAGTTTCATCCACAAATGTTACTTACAGTTGCAAGAAGAAGAGATAAACATTACTTCTATGCATTAAATTCATGGTGGCGATTTTTGTCGTTCATTGTCTAGATCTTGAATGTTAAGGATGTTATTGGTGACTCTATTATTCAAAATGATAATTCATCAATACTTTTTAGTTAACCATATAGGTTTTATTTGTGTGCTTTCCTATATGTTCAATTGTTATTAGGAATTGAAAATAACACACAATATGATAATTAAAAAAAATCGTCTTGTAGCTATATTATTTAAAAAAATATAATTCTGAATGATTAATATACTAAATTTTACAAGTATTCATTCATTAGCTATCCAAAATGATTGTGTCTAGTGTAGCAAGATTGTGCATCAAATCCTTAATAGCCATGATATTAATTGTGTAAGGACTTGCCCAACCTTTTGCACACACGTCACGATATTTAAACTAACTGGAAGCTATAGGAGGCATAGTTGAACCAGGAAGCATAAACACCTACATGACAAAAAAAACTAATTTAAATAATAGAAATAAAAAAAATTATTTATATTATGTATATACAGCACTAAAATGTAAAATAAAAAAAGGGGAAGCATAGCTACTATCTGTGTGAAATATGTAGTAGTAAATGTATACCTCTACAAAATGACATCCATTCACGAAGTCTATTATAACAATCTTCTAAGAGGATCGTTGGAATAGATCTAAGTGGGAGAAATGTATGACATTGTTGCTTCGATATAAGTAATAATTCAACATTATATTTGGAAGCAATGAGATGGCCAGTATTTGGCATAGTCATCCAATGTTCATATCTTGGATTATTGTTAAAAAATGAGAGTGAATGTAGTATGTCATAAAATTGATCAACATCACCAAATATTCTTGTATATTGGCCAACATGTTGTTGTAACTCACCAAGCAAGTCTCTTCTTGCTTGAAACCAATTTTCTTCACCTATACCAATTAAATCATCCACAGCTCTAAATCCACAATTACCATCAGCAGCAATATCCTTAATATCATATATATAAGGTCTCAATCCAATTGGAAATGAATCAATATAAGAAGTATGCTCAAATGATCATGATCACTTCATTTTTCTTTTATGTTGGTCATTAGATTTTGTAGAACATGTGCTTGAAAACATATGTTTTGAAGAATGATTGACGTCCGTAGATAACATATACTCAAATTTGGATGGATCTCGACGAGTAGATGTATCTAACTTTGAAGATGGTTGACTACGCGTCTTAGCCTTAACTTATGGTTTAGTAAGAGCAGTTGTTGCTGGACTTGCTAGCTCTTTCAATATTTTAAGCAATTATAACTTTCCTGAGTCATTAGTTTCATTGAAACGTTGCATAATCATTTCTATCTCAACATTACAACTCAAGGTGTTGGTTTACCTTCTTTATTGTGTACAAGATCTAATTTTTTCCAATGAGGATGTAAAGCAGATAAAGGAATAGGTCGACTTTCATGCTTGTATTCTGCAATCTCATGAGCACATGGAAGCCCGTGTGTACGTCAAATTACATATTCACAAGCAAAGACATTCTGACCAATTGAATTTGCAGTTTTACACTTATCAAGTATTATGTTCAATGCAGCCCTAGATACAAATCACCTTAACTCTTTAAAGATTGCAGGTTTAAACTTATTTTGCACAAATGTCAAACTTCTCTCAAATGAAGCTTTAATTTTTGTGTATTGTAACTCTAGTAAAGCATGAATTTTTGTCTAACATGACTCAAAAGTTCCTTGTGATGATCCAAGTTGTCTCTCTAACTTAGCATGTGAAGTTTCAGCCCTGTTAAAAAAAAATAAATAAAATCATCAATTGCATTTTATAGCGTTAGAGTATTATGACACATTGACAATATGCATTCAAAATTACTTATTAATTATCAAATTTCCAAAATGCATAACTCTGTCTGTCCATACTGCAATAAACTTCTCTATGTATTTATCAAGCCATACATGCTTAATGTAGTCAAGTGCTTGAGGATACTTACAAAATTTTTCTCCATGTCATTTCATTGCTACATATACTCTTGATGAGATGCAGATAAAACCAACATATTCCAACTGCAATTGAAATCATCCTACTTCTCCTTAGTCTTAAATAGTTTTTTACAATTAGCCAACATATTTTTTGAAATATGCCATCTACAAAGAAGATTTGTGACATAAGGAAACACTTTTTGAATAGCATTGATTAAAGCCAACTCTCTATCAATCACTATTACATTCGGCAATATATTTTCTTCCATAATACTCTTCAATCTTTCCAATGCCCAAATATAGTGATCCTCCATTTCAGATTCGATATATGCGTAACCAACAGAAAATGTCATATCAGTTGATGTGATACCAACTATCTCTAACAATGGAAAATGGTATCTATTGGTCTTGTATGTACAATCCATGACCGACACATGAGAAAAAGCTAGAAACAACTCAATTGTGAAAGGATGTGCCCAAAACAAGTCTCTAACACAATTTCAATCCTCATCACTTCGATGCCATTCAACATAATTATGTTCAGCCAATTTACTCGAGTTGTTGCATTTGTGACCATCTAACTAATTCTTTAACCTTAGACCTATATCTTGCATTGTAAATCATTCTCGTTGTGGTCTATTAAGCCTATCTCTGTTCTTCAATGTATACAATATATTTTTTGGCTTCACATTGCTTTTTTACATATCTATTAATATGTTGTTCTCATCTCATTAAGCCTTCCTGCAAATGAATGACCCTCGAGATATTGTGCAACTGGATGATTATGCACCCCATATATCACTACCAACATCTAATCATCATTAGTTGCCAATTTTTGCCCTTTTAATCAAATTGGACAACCACACTTCTTTGTTCCTGTTCCTCTATGTCATTTTGCTTCTTGGACCTTATTGTTATTATTATTTTTTAATAAGTTCCATTCCTTTCACATGCAAAATTCGTCCTTGGTTTTTCCCCCTCTGCACTCAAATTAGATTTTTGTATAACAATAACCAAACCATATCTCTTCCTAGTATTTCTTGTCCATTCAATTAATGCTTTTCTACTATTGAATACCTACAAATTTTACAATATATGAGACTCAATCAAATTTTAAAAAAAAAGATATAAATATCAAAAGGTTAAAGTACTATGCCATATCAGTAGTAAAGACATTAGTGTAGTCCACAATAGCCAGTTCATCGACATCATCGTTACAAACTAAAATTTTACCCTCAAGATGATTATAACATGTCAGTGAATGAAATTTAAAAAAAATTACAACTCTTCTAAATACATACAGGTAAGATGTTTAAACAATACATTAAATTTGTAGTTCAATTCAAAGTAATTGAATATGCTAAAAAAGTTCATCCATTTTCTATTGACTAAAAAATAATCTTTTGTTTAAATATATACAAGACTTACTTGTTTGGCTACATATAATTGAATATAATAAAAATGTTCAATTTTTAACAACTAAACAAATGACCATGGTTTCATTTAAATATGGAGAACATCTAGTTGGCCGGTTATTTTGAATCGAACAACATAAAAATGTTCAATTCATAGTGACCGACTAACTGAAAATTAATGTTCAGTTCATAGCGACTAAACGAATTGAAAATGTTCAATTCATACTATCTGAACGAATTGAAAATGTTCAATTCATACTATCTGAACAAATGGAAAATGTTTAATTCATAACAACTAAATAATTAAAAATGTTCAATTTGTAGCAACTGAATAAGTTGAAAATGTACAATTCGTTGCGACTAAACCAAAGTTGTTTCAAAAGAAGAAAAAGGATAATAAAAGTCAAATGAGAACTTACTTCTTCTTCATCGTTGTAATGCCAATGCTTGAATTCATCCTCCCTCATTTCAAAATCAACCTCATTCATTTCTTTTTTATGCTTGAATTTGTCCTTCCTCATTTCAAACTCACTCTATAACCATAAAACTTCACTTTTGAATGTTTAAAAGTCACTCTATAAGCATAAAACTTTACTTTGAATGCTTGAAAGTCACTCTATAAGCATAAAACTTCAATTTTGAATGTTTGAAATTAGGTAAATGTAGAGAACACTGGTTTATACTTGAAAGAAGAAAAAATTAATGATATAACATTAAAATATTTGGCATCAGATATACTTAAAACTGATAATGTACTTTTTAGTCATTTATGTCTTAATTCTTTTCATTTTAATTCTAATTAAAGAGGGGCTTACAGAGAGATTCTAGAGGGCTTAAATAACAACACTCTTATTCATGCTATTATGAAGTGGTACCACAACCCGTTTACACAAACTTGTGCACCGAATGCTAAAATGAGCCGTCAAGCTTGAAATGACTAAAAAATAAAGCCTACCCACATGAAGTCCTTTTTATGGCTCCTGTTTATTTATTTTCAAAAAAACACCTTTTTTGTGTTTTGGTTTACATAAATTTCCCTATTAAGATCAGACTATGAGATTCTATATCTTTAAAATTTCAATTTTTGATTCATCCTAGAGCTTGAGTAATTGAATACAAAAAACAAGCTTCTAATCACTTTCAACTTCAGGCAAAATGCCTAACAACAACTCTTTGTCAGGCATAAGTTTCACAAAATCATCTCCCTCTACGACAATCTACTATCAAACATCTAAACATACAACATACAACAAGATTCATTTCAAAATTTGGAAAACATAAGTATATTGTAATCACAAAGCCCAATATATTTCGGAAAGAATTTACTTCTTAACAAATTTATGAAAACTTAAGGCTTGCTTGATTGCCATTTATGTCACATTACACACTGTTTAGTGCAACCTACAACTAGAAGACACAACTCAATTTGTCATGGCCATAAGGAGACATTTATCATTACAATTATATATACGATACATACTGCTTACACATAATGGTAGGCATATCCAAGAGACCTATACAGTTTCTATTTTTCCATACCTGTTAATTAGCATTATAAAGTAGTTTTCTTACTTTTTTAAGCGACATTTAACCCAGAGATGTGTCTTTGTTTTGTCTTTCAAAATAAAGACAACCTTTGCCTATCATAAGGTAGAATAAAAGATTAATATATACAATAAAAAAACAACATAATTTTGACTCTTTTGATGATTCATCCATTTTTTGCACAGTTAAGCTTCCGATGATGTGTTTCCTCTAACATCCTTGTCCATGCTTCTTCTCTTTTGCTTAGATAGCTGAGCTTGCCAATGATTCTTCCTATTTGCTCCCTTCTTCCATCTCCTGATTGCAAAAAAAAAAAAAAAAAAAGCCAAATGAGTTTAGGGTGATTAATATGACATTAGTTTCAATCTGAAATCACAAGAAATACAACTGTTTTCCATACATCAGAGGGTATATATCAACATCATTGCCAATAAAAGCAAACACTAGAGGCAATTTTTTCAATCCAACAAAAACATAACAATTTGCTATTCTTCTCAAACATTCAAGGACTAAAAACTTTTCCTAGGAAAGTATTCAAAATTAAGCTGATTTTCAAAAACATTCTCAAAGGAAAGATACTTGAAAAAGAAGAAAATCTGAAAAAAATTAAACCACAAGCACCAAAGTAACCCCCATTTATAGAAATATAAATGTCAAACCATATAATATTATCCAAATAGGTCTACCCGCATCTTATTTTTTTGAGAAAATAAGAGATGCCCCCATTTCATACATATAACATGGTAGATAAATAAAACAAATAACCAAAAGGAAATACATTTATAAATCCATGTACACATCATGTTTGCCACAGTGCAGATTGTCTTTCCTCATACAATATGAGAAAAAACACGAAAGACAAGGTGGCATTACTAGATGTAGCTTGTGAATATTGTATCTACTGATGGAGAAACATCTGTCTAGCATAAGGGCATCCATAAGCACAATGGTAACTATGACAATAATTATAATACTTAACAAGATCATAAACATGTATAATAATCAAAATCTTATGAATGGTAGATAAATAAAACAAATAAACAAAAGGAAAAACATACATAAAGACATGTATACATCATGTTTGCTACAACACAGATTTTCTTTCCTCAAAAAGTATGAGAGAAACCATGAAAGACAAGGTGGCATTGCTAGATGTAGCTTATGAATATGTTATGTACTAATGGAGAAACATCTTTTCAGCACAAGACCGTCCATAAGCACACTCATAACTATGACAATAATTATAATGCATAACAAGATCATAAACATGCACAATAACAAAAGTGTCAGAACATATAAGATAATGCATATATGATGTCCACCATGTAGCCTTTCCCCATAGTAAGAGGGAAAAACTTAAAGAAATGGCAACGTCAATAATTGTAGCTTATGAATATGCTATGTGCTAATGAAGAAATATCTAATCAGCGTAAGACCGTCAATAAGCACAAACATAATGAAACATTTCAACTTTGATTTACTCAGAAGGCAAATAAACATCGGTAAATATGGGCAAATATGAGTCCACCCTAATGCAGATAACCCTTCTTCACAAAGTCAAAAGGAAAACTTGAAATTTAAAATGATGTCAAGCACAATCAAATGACACGGTAACCAACAAAATGCACCAGAATGCCAAATGGGAGGCACATTGTAATAGTTGGCACGTTATAATAGTTGTTTCACATATGTCATGCATTTGAAAAACCATGAAGCTAGTTGGACAATGTTAGTAAAATATAGTTGGACACAACTTAAGCTAAGCAGGGTTTGTTCCAGTCAAGGCAATCATTGCAAAAAAAAAAAAAAAATCGAGTACATAATAAATCTAAAATGTTTGCAAAACTTACCTTAGTTTCCTAACCATTTGAGGGATCATTCTATGATGTTGGGTAAAAAATCCCACTATTAACAAGGGATTAAAATTCACAACTAGATTTAATAAGACAGTCTCGACTTTTGTTATGTATGAGAATTAGATAAGTTCTGATGGTTGACTTTTACCCGTTATTCAGGTTACAGGTTAGAGTTATAATGAAAAGTATTTTTTTTTGTGAAATTATGAAAAAAGATTTAAAAAATAGAGCAATACACGGGAATATTAAGAAAATTAATCAAAATTTTTGAAATGAACCAATAAATATATTAGAAATGTACAATATAATTTTAAATTAAATTAAGGTTTTATTTTTTTATTTTTGAAAATTTTGTTAAATAACTTATTTTTTTATTTTATTTATGCATTTTAAATTAAATTTACAATTTTTTGTTATAATTTATAAATGTAATGGTCATATACTCCTTTCGTATTATTTTTCAACTGTTATTCAATCTTTATAATTATTATGTTATATTTTTAAAAATTATATTAAATTACACAATCTATATTCTATTTACACATCGTTAAGTTAATAAATTCATATTCTTATTTACAAATACAATGTTCATTTACTATTTTGATATTATGTTTACAAATTTTATATTTATTGTATGTTATTTATTATGTACTTTTAAAGATTATATCAAATGACATGATTTAGGTTATATTCATGTGTTTTATATTGAATTTTCAATTACAATTTGATAATTAAAAGTTTTACGTTAATATATTATTTTCATGTTATGTTTACAACGTGTATATTGTATTTACAATTAATATATTGTATATTGACAAGTTATATTAAAATATATAATTATATACAAATGCTATATTGAATCTATAATTTTATGTTGTAATTTATCACTTTTATGTTAATATTTTATTTTTATGTTATGTTTATAACTTGTATATTACATTTACAATTAATTTGTTGTAATTTTGAAAAGTTATATTTAATTATATAATCTGTATTTTATTTACCAATGTCGTATTGAATTTATAATTTTATGTTATAATTTATTTGTTTTATGTTAATATACTATTTTTATGTCATGTTTACAATTTGTATATTGCATTTACAATTAATTTGTTGCATTTTGAAAAGTTATATTCAATTATATAATTTGTCTTTTGGTTACAAATGCTATATTGAATTTACAATTTTTTGTTATAATTCATCAGTTTTATGTTAATATACTATTTTTATGTCATGTCCACAACTCGTATCTTGCATTTACAATTAATTTGTTGTAATTTTGAAAAGTTATATTAAATTATATAATTTGTATTTTATTTACAAATGCTATATTGAATTTACAATTTTAGGTTATAATTTATCAATTTAATATTCAGATACAATTTTTATGTTATATTTATATATTGTACATAGTTTTTATAATTTTTTTTTGTTGCTTTTTAAAAAATTATGTTCACATTCTATTTTTATGTTATTTTTTACAACTTGTTTGTTACTTTTACAATTATTTTGTTGCATTTTGAAATTTTTATGATGGTTTGCAAGATCTATATTATATTTACACGTTTCGCATCAAATTTACAACTTCATATTCAATTTTATAAATTAGATGTTTATTTTATATTTTTATGTTTTGCTTACAACTTATATATCACTTTTATAATTATTTTGTTTCATTTCAAAGATTTGTATTGAATACATGATAATTATTATTTTTACGATTTTATTTTAAACTTACAAGTTTTTGTTATTATTTATTTGTATATTGTTACATATACTATTTCTATATTATATTAACAAGTTGTGTATCGATTTTACAATTATTTTGATATAGTTTAAATAATCATACTGAATTATATTTTTGAGATTATACTTACACAGTATATATTAAATTTACGTTATCATGTTTTCATTTATGTATAAAATATTATTCTTCTAATTTTATTTTTTTGTTTATAACTTTTGCATCAGTTTTGTAATTATTATATTATATTTTTATAGAAGATTAACATTATTATTTTTATTTAGTAGTCTAAGCATTCAAATAAGTGGACCGAAGATAGATATCCTTCTATATTAAAATCATTTAATATTTTAAAATATTGAATAAGATGTTAAAGCATTCAAAAAAAATGGATCTAAGATAGATGTCATATATATATATATATACACATTTAGAAGTCTAGGTATTCAGATGAGTAGAACTAAGATGGATGTATTTCTATGTTAAAATTGTTTATTATTTTAAAATATCTATTAAGATATTAAAGCATGCAAACAAATGGATGTAAATGATAAACTCCCATATTTTTATTTTTATTTAGAAGTATAAGCATTCAGATAAGTGGATCAAAGATAAATGTCCTTCTATGTTTACATTGTTATTTTAAATTTGAATATTTTCGTTTTATGAGTTATACTGATGGATCAAGGATTTAGACTTTGAGAATTTGGGGATAGGGCTAGGGCTTGCCTCAAATTTTGTATATATAATTAATCATCTAGTGGGGTTAAGCCCATGTAAAAAATACAAAACATCCAATAAAAGTAATGATACGAATACAAATAATTCATGCATTATATTAAAATTCACTACAAGGAGGGTGGGCTTATACTGCACCCATTTGAGGCGGTTTTTAAAAACCGAAGTGAAAGGCCCAGACACAAAGCTTTTTACGGCGGTTTTGGAACCGCTGTTTAAGTGGCCAAAAAACCCAAAATTAAATTTACCCTAACAGCGGGAAATTTGCCTCAATTTCTTTCAATCTCCCTCTCATCTCTCTCGCGTCTTCCCTGCTTTGACCCGTTTCCTCTGTCATGCTAATCGATTGTTTTCTTCCCTGTTTGGAGTTGCCTTCTCTTCGCCAAGCTGTTTGCTTGTTTCGGAGCTGCATTCTCTTCGCCAAGCTGAGCATCTTCCAGAGTAGGAGTGCGACTGGACCAACTCCTCTATTAAGAACCAGCTGCTAAGAGAAAGAAAGAAGACGTCCAGTTTTAGTCGGTTTTTGAGGTAGGCTAATTTGGCAAGATTCAATTTGGTTTCCAGTTTTAGTTTTTGTAGTGAACTTTCTAAATTTTTTACTTTCTCTGTTTAGTTTCTGTTTTCGATTCCTCTGATTCTGAACATCACTTTTCTTCCCTGATTCTGCTTTGGGAGAGCAAGTACAGTACACAGGTAATCCTTCCCGGAATACCCTTTTGATGATCTGTTTGTTTGCTGAGAAAATTGATGGAAAAGTGAATACTTATCTTTTTAATGTTACCCAGATAGAAAAGTTTGAATTTTTGTCTGCTTTGTTTGGATCTTCTAATTTGGCAAGATTCAATTTGGTTTCCAGTTTTAGTTTTTGTAGTGAACTATCTAAATTTTTTACTTTCTCCGTTCAGTTTCTGTTTTCGATTCCTCTGATTCTGAACATCACTTTTCTTCCCTGATTCTGCTTTGGGGGAGCAAGTACAGTGCACAGGTAATCCTTCCCGGAATACCCTTTTGATGATCTATTTGTTTGCTGAGAAAATTGATGGAAAAGTGAATACTTATCTTTTTAATGTTACCCACATAGAAAAGTTTGAATTTTTGTCTGCCTTGTTTGGATCTTTGACTGTCTTGTATCGCTACATATATTTTCTCTGTCATGGTTGGGTTTCTGGGCAGTGATTTGATGAGGGTTTTTGTTATTGATTTTTAATTTCTTGACTTTAGCTTCGAGTTTAGCTAATTAGTTTTGATGGGTTTGTGCAAGATTTTGAGATACTGTTATGGGTTCTGTGTATCTTTTTTTTTTTTCATTTCAAATAGCAGATAATACAGATGGGACCAAGTTTGTGTTCATGTAGGTGTTTGTGAAAAACCCTAGATAGTTATGAAAGACTTCATTCTTGACTTTGAAGACTTAGTTGAAGGATTTTGTTGGTCTATTTTTTGGGCTTTCGATTATGTTGTTAAGGAAGTGATTGCATTATGTTTGCTTTTGGTCACCTTGGTTGAGGAACTTTTTGGTTCTATGTTAGGCCAAATCTTGATATTGAAAAGCTGAACTCAAGCTTATAGCATTCGTTCTGTGAGGTGGAATCACTTAGTGTGTGGTAAAGAAACCTTGGTTGTTTTTTAGAAACTGTTCACAAATTGAGATTGGTTTTTGGTAATCCATAGATGGGAACAATTATTTTCGTTTATAATATATTTCTTTCTGTGTAGCACTTCTATATGGGTGGCTGAAAATGTTTTAGGTGCTGACCGCTGATGGTTTTACTAAAATGTTCCTGTAAGGTCATGAATTGGTTTAATGGCCCGTCTAAAGTCATTCTTATGACATGTAATGTTAACGCTTATTAATATCAGTATGAAGTTTTGTGTTATAAGTGTGGAATGTCGCGTTGCATTGTATGGTTATTAAGCGTCAGTTGATTATTTAAACTATAATATCATATTGTTATTGATTGTCATAAATTAAATATATGATCTGAACTATGGTTGGACGGTACAAAGCTGGGTGTCTTAAACACTGTAGTCAACTAGATCATGGAGATTTTCTTCTTAGAAAACTTAATTATATCTGAACAATTTGAATTTTTATCTATATTAGAACTTCTCTTTTCCTGAGAGGTTTAAAAAATCATTGAAGAGTAATTGCACTGAGGTTTAAGATCTAGTGCCTCTTGTTATCTTTTTTGAATTTGCTTAGTGAAAGTCCAGCTTAAGATGATGTTATGGGCTATGTGGATTTTGGTAGTATTAATAATTACCCTTAATCCAAGTTCCCACCTGAAAAAATTTGGAAGATAATGAAAAAGTTAGATAAAGAATAAACTGATGGGTGCACATTTGAAACTCGTAGAGAATCAGATGCTAATAAATAGTCATAATTAGAAAGCCATAAGCAAGAAAGGTTGCTTTACATTGTCAATATAGTGACTTTGGCAGGTCACTATAACATCATTTTTTGCAGGCTTTTTTGCACATGTGAAAGCTTGTCGCAAACTTTTACCTTTTTTTCACATCGTTAATATATTCTGCTTCTGTCGTTGATTAACTGATTATTGCTCATTTGAATACTCAAAAAAAGTATTCCTAAGCTGAAAGAAAATACAAAACCTCAAGTGTTTTTTCATGACATCAACACAACCACCCAAGTCTTTGTTTCAAAACCCCATCAGTTTCACCTCAAAACCCTTTGTAAAATCTAATCCAAAGGATCATTATGCCTCGTAAGTATCTCAAGATTCTTGTTGCTGCCAAAGATGAATATGACTTAGGCTGTTCATGAATACGTGATGCTTTGTTCCATTATGTTCTGTCCACCACAGTTAATTAGTTAAAGTTTTCCTTGTGTTGACTAGATTCTCTGTCATCATATTGGTTCTTGACTTGGTTATATTTCTTCTGGACTGGCATTGCATATGAAAACGATACTAAGTTTACTGAAATTACTGACAGTTCTGCGCAACGGTTTATGAGTTTATGATAGTTGAAACATGATCCTGTGAAAAAATAACACAAATATGCAGGTTAGCAAATTCTTGATTTCTGATCTCTTCTAGTACTCTTATACCTATAGCTCCTTAAATCTGATCCATTCCACAAATAGCATACTTTACAACCCTTCATCTATGAATTCATTAAGGGAGAAAAAAAAAAAAAACAGAGGCAGATTAAGTTTTGGAAAGAAAACAAATGTAACTTGATTAAGATTGCATCATACTCTTAATATCTGGTGCATGCATGATAAAAGAGAAGTGATTTTTCATCTTCTAAGTTAATTCAAACATTTGTGATATGCTACTAAAATGAAGGGAAAATGAGCTGATGATTACAACTAGATAGAATTATCAGAGTCCATATACGAGATTATCTTTTTTTTTGATACTGTTTTTAGGGGTTCAGATCTTAGTTTTACTTGAGTCATCACTGTTAGGTTGCTTTGGGAATTCTGTGTCTTGGGTGCCTCAGAATCAGCAGGCTTGGTGTCTGGCAGTTCCATCTGGTCTGTCTCAACAACCTTGTTTCGGTTGTTTTTTTGTAGCCTAGTCTAAAGTTTTGCTGGCATCTCTTGTTAATGAATCTTACACTGCAACGATGTTCAGCAATGAAATGTAATATCTTTTTTCTCTGGTCTTATATAATTCTCTATAACAAATGGCATGTGATTTAGATCACTATATAAGTTGAGCGTTTCTTTGAATAAAAAAGAAGCTTTGAAATGGCATTTGATTTAGATCACTATATAAGTTGAGCATTTCAACCATCTGATGTATGTGCTCAAATCAAAGTTGGTCATAGCATTGATCCCTCTATATTCAATTGTTGCAATATCATAAGCACGAGCAGCCTCTTCTTGAGTGCTTGTGATTCAATAGAGCAGAAAAAATGATTATCCTTTCTGTTCACATTAATTCTTATCTATAAATCAATATGTGACGATTTTTTTTTGTAACTTACTGTAAGTGCCAAGGTAGAGATATTTGTTTCCAAAAACTCTCCCTATTCTGGCTTCCCATCTCCCGTTGTGATGGTGCCTGCATGATTTGATTCCACCAAAGACATTTTTAGTGTTTGCTTTACAACAAAAACATTTAAACAGTTGCCTGATCAAATTATTAAGAAAATTAATTACCTTGCAACTCCTCTGTACTTGGATACACCTCTTGAGAAACCACTGCTCTTTCTGTGAAAAAGAAAACAATGATATAGTTAGAGAAACTAGCCCTGATGATGATAATCTATGCATGACAATATTTTTATATTTTTTACTAGAAACCATATATAGCGCGCGCCTTACCTTCTTAAAGAGGCCAAGTACTCCTCTTTTGTTACAGTTTGCATGATCTCAATTTCTTTCTCATAATCTGAGATCTGTCAAAAGTATTAAAGGTGTTGATTAGGTGATTTTGTGTTTACTTATTTTCTGAATATAAGCTTAACTATAAGACCTTCATATTAATTAGTGATAAGTTCATATACCGGAAAATTGGTGAAAGTTGATGTGCCCCAATACTTTAGTGCAGTTAGATCATATGCTTGTATGGATGCAATATTGTTAGTAAAGCACCCATTTTAGACGTGCTGTGTTATGAACTCTTTGTCTATTGTGCCATGTTTTGGAAGGAATAGATTACCTGCTCTGTATGAACTGTAGAAGATGTTGAAATGAAGTTGTTTTGTTGGTTTGTGGCAATTGAGTTTTGACCCTTCATCAAGGGCAGATAGCTACAGATGAATATTCTATTTGATTTCTACTAGCATAAAATCTGACCACTTAAGAATTATTTGACTAATATCTGATGATGTATTAGTAATGTTGCAAATCAAAGAAATACTGAAATATGAGTTCTATGCAGCATCATTTAGTAATATGCAATATGTGATATTTAGATGTTGCCAAGTGTGATTTCCAATAGGCCCAGTTATGTATCAATCCGGTATCATAGTGTTCAGTTTTTAGAAATTAGGACAACTTCCCTCATTTTTTTGATAATTTTGATGCATGTGCTGCAGCTGCTAACTTTCCATCTAGTAATTAGCCTATCATTCTGTTCTTGTTGTCTTCAAATATTAATTTGGCTAGACCTAGTTTTCTTAAACCCCTCATTAGTTTACATTTAAAATATTTGACATGTTAGGTGTGCAAGCATATTTAGTTGGGTTGACGTTTGCATTGGCTGTATCCCATTACACTACACCAATGGTGGCCACGCTGCTGTCATACGTAAGTTTACCATGAACAACACCGATCCAGCCCACTTAACCAAACCAACCCACTTTACCATGAACAACACCGATCCAGCCCACTTAATCGAAAACAGAATTAAAGAAATCAGCCCACTTAACCATAACAAAGCCACCCACTTAACCAAAAACTAAATTAACCAAACCAGCCCACTTTATCATGAACAACACCGATCCAGTCCACTTAACCAAACCAGCCCACTTTACCATGAACACAACCGATCCAGCCCACTTAACCGAAAACAAAATTAAAGAAATCAGCCCACCTAACCATAATAAAGCCACCCACTTAGCCAAAAACTAAATTAACA
The DNA here is from genome assembly GCA_013180625.2 of Boswellia sacra. NCBI lineage: Eukaryota > Viridiplantae > Streptophyta > Magnoliopsida > Sapindales > Burseraceae > Boswellia > Boswellia sacra. Next base: position 105,260 of record SNVD02009237.1, on the reverse strand, counting down.
ATACCAGCCCACTTTACCATGAACAAAACCGATCCAGCCCACTTAACCGAAAACAAAATTAAAGAAATCAGCCCACTTAACCATAACAAAGCCACCCACTTAACCAAAAACTAAATTAACCAAACCAGCCCACTTTACCATGAACGAAACAATCAAGCTCACTTAGCAAAAAACTAAACCAGCCCACTTTACCATGAGCAAAACGATCCAGCCCACTTGACCGAAAACAAAATTAAAGAAATTAGCCCATTTAACCATAACAAAGCCACCCATTTAACCAAAATCAAAATTAACCGTACCAATCCACTTTACCATGAACGAAACAATCAAGCTCACTTAGCAAAAAATTAAATTAACCATACTAGCCCACTTTACCATGAATACAACCGATCTAGCCCACTTAAGCAAAAACAAGATTAAAGGAATCAGCCCACTTAGCCATAACAAAGCCACCCACTTAACCAAAAATGAACTTAACCATACCAGCCCCACTTTACCATGAAGAAAACAAAGCTCACTTAGCAAAGTAGCCTACCAACCAAAAAAATTGAACCATACGTTAAAACTGCTCCAGCCCATTAAACCAACATTAAAACCAAGCAGCCCACTAGGTCTTCCATTAAGAAAAATAAGGATATTATTAAATTCAAAACTTTATCATTTTAAAAAAAATTAACTTAATGAGTATTGTCTCGTTGATTTAAGTTTAACAATTAATAATCCTTACATTAAAGTCAATCTCAACCAACCCAACCAACCCACACTCAGCCCAAAGAAGACATAGCAGCCCACACTCAGCCCAAAGAAGATAAAGCAGCCAACTTAAACAAAGTCCACACCAGCTCATTAAACCCAAAAAAAAAAAAAACCAACCAAGCCACTACACCTATATTAACTAAACTAGCCCACACCAAGCAAAGGAAAAAAAAAACTAGCCCAATAAACAAAGGAGTACCAAATCAGCCTACACTAAGAAAAGAAATTAAAGCAAACCAGCCCACTAATGCCCAAAAAAAGAAAAGAATAGAGAACCAGCCCACTAAACAAAGAAGTCCCAAACCAGCACACTCTAAGAAAAATAAATTGAAGCAAACCCTTGTACGTGGGCATTGTAGATACATCAAAACCACTAGAGCCAAAAGAAGAAGGTTTACATCGGTTGTTTCGTTAAGATGTACAAAAAATGCTTTCATGCTTTGTTATAAATGTTATGTTTTCATGTGTTTATAGAACAGCTTATTAACATGAATTATAGTTGTCATATTCATTTGTTACTTACACATGTAAGCTTAGACCCCATTCAAGAATTATTATTCGACATATATCTTCTTTTCATTTTCACCGATAGATGACAATGAAGAGTGTATGTCTAGTAATGATTCTTGAATTGTCCGAACTTGGACAGTTTAAGAATGCATAAGTTTTTATTATAAATTAGTATGTAATGTTTTGTTCCATCTAAACGAAAAATTTGGTTACATTTCCTTATGTTCTCGAAGTACATAATAGATGATTGTGTGTTTTGTGTTAATTTTCAAACTTTGAAATGACACATATATTCAATCAACTATATATGTGTGTACTTAGAGAACTATGGGGAGATGCTGACGAATTTTTCATTAAGATGGAGCAACACATAACTACTAATTTATAGTCCAAACTTATTCATTCTTGAATGGGATAGGACCACCAACCTTTTACACAAATGTTTACAATTAGGTTTCATATTACATTTACTCAGTTGTGTATGAACAAATTTATGGTGATATGAATTGTATTTATTACTTTTAAAGGAAATTTTCATGGATAAGAGTTGGATTGACTTACCAAATCGATGTTGTCGAGCATATTTCACTGGGGTGGAGGGATTTCTAAACTTTGCCTTTGGTAATTTGGTGAATGACACTAGAATATTATGTCCTTGTAAGAAATGTCACAATCGATATCTTTTGGATAGATACATAGCAAGGGAGCATTTAATATGTAATGGGTTTTTGCGAACGTACAAAAGGTGGACCTTACATGGTGAACAATAGACGCCTATAGAGTCTGACCAACCTAACGAACAATTTGTGGTTGGTGATGAATCTACAAGGGGTGATGATATGGTTGGAATGATACATGAGGCCATGGGGATTCCGCATAATGCCTTCGGTGAAGGTAGTAGTAACCCATTAGATAGTGAAACTAAAACATATTTAAAGCTACTTGAGTAGGCAGAGTGTCCCTTGTATCTGGGTTGTGAAAATTTTACCTCCCTTGCATTTACTGTTTAACTTTTGCAACTTAAGATGTTGCACGGATGGACTGACAAATCAGTGACGAAGTTACTAGAACTTTTGAAGAAGGCCTTTCCTAACTAAGTCAAAATTCCTTCTTCATGTTATGAAGCACAAAAGATAACTACTGACTTGGGGTTTACGTACAAGACCTGGGATGCTTGTCCTAACAATTGTGTGTTATTCAGAGGCGAGTTTGCAAATTCGGATAGATTTTGCATATGCCAAATGTCTCGTTATAAAAACTTGGATGAGTCGAATGATGCATCAAGTTCGCATGGGAAGATAGTTGCAAAGCAAGTTAGATACTTTCCATTAAGTTCTAGGTTAAAAAGATTATTCATGTCCTAAAAAAATGCTTCCCTTATGCGATGGCATGCAGAAGATCTCATTAAAGACGATGTTCTTAGGCATCTAGTTGATAGTCTTTGTTGGAGAACTTTTGATGATAGAAATCCAGATTTTGCTACTGATTGTCGTAATGTCAGGCTTGGCTTGGTAGTTGATGGATTTAATCCTTTTAGGACTATGTCTATAGCACATAGTACATGGCCTATTGTGTTAATACCGTACAACTTGCCTCCTTGGTTATGTATGAAAGCAAGTTTTTTCATATTGTCTGTACTCATTGATGGTCCTAAAGGTCCTGGGAATAAAATTGATGTCTATATGCAACCATTGATTGAGGAATTGAAAGAATTATGGAGTGAAGGCGTACTAACCTATGATGCATCGTGTCAACAAATGTTCAAGCTACATGCAGCATTGTTGTGGACCATCAATGACTTTTCGGCATATGCGAATCTATCGGGCTAGAGTATAAAAGACGAGAAGGCATGTCCTTGTTGTTTAGGAAATACGGTTTCCAAATGGTTGTCTCATAGTAGAAAATTTTGTTATATGGGTCATCGGCGATATTTACCTACTACTCATAGATTTCAAAAGGATAGGATTTCCTTCAATGGTAGAGCCGATCTGGGACCTGCTCCATCTCGGTTATCTAGTTTTGATATAAAACAACAAATACAAGATACACTAACTGAATATAAGATAGAAGATCTTCAACGGAGAATGAATAATCCCAAAATCAGACAAGCATTTGGAAGAAGAAAAGTATTTTCTTTGAACTACCATATTGGGAGCATAACTTGATTAGACATAATCTTGATGTCATGCACATTGAGAAGAATGTCTGTGACAATATACTTTGGACATTATTGGGGCATCCTAAGAAATTGAAAGATAATTTGAAGGCTCGCTATGATTTGAAGGATATGAAAATTAGAAAAGTATTGCATCCTCAAGAACGGGGGGCTAACAAATTATATTTACCTCCTGCATGCTTCTCAATGACCAAAGAAAATAAAGGTGTCTTTCTTGGGGTGTTAAAAAAAGTGAAGTTGCCAGATGGTTATGCATCAAATATCTGTCGTCGTGTTCACATAAAAGAGCCAAGCATTGTAGGTTTGAAAAGTCATGACAATCATATACTACTACAACAACTGCTTCCTCTTGCTGCTCGAAGAGCATTACCGAAAAATGTTGTTGTCACTTTGATTGAATTGGCAAACTTTTTTAAGCAATTGTGCTCAAAAGTGAACACTGAAGAAGATTTAAATAATATTCAAGATAGAGTAGTGCTAACATTGTGTCAACTTGAGAAAATCTTCCCACCCTCATTCTTCGATATTATGGAGCATTTGATTGTTCATCTTGCACAGGAGGCATCATTAGCAGGACTAGTTCAATTTAGATGGATGTATCCAATTGAGAGGTACTATCCATTACCATGTTAATGTCTCATAATTTCATACATTATATATGAATTGATTAGTATTTATAGATTTTATGGGTTCTCTAGGTATTTTCTAACTTTGAAGAGATATGTGCGTAATCGTGCACATCCTGAGGCTTCTATTGCTAAAGGATACCTAATGGATGAGTGCACAAACTTTTGTTCAAGATATCTCGATGAAGTGAAAACTAAACTCAATCAAGGACCTCGGAATAAAGATGGTACCTCTGATGAAGGACAATAATTCGAACTTGATCATATTTCTTGGGTTCAAGCACATAGATATGTGCTAGTCAATACAACTTCTATTGATTCATTTTGAGAGTAAGATATGCACAATTTTTCTTCGTTACCTCTGTTCTTTTTACTGTTATATCTTTTTTACATCTTCCAATGTCTTCTAACACAGAAAGCATTTCAATGAAATTCATAATGAAATGCCTCGTTCTTCTATTCATGAAATTCAAAAAGATCATAACAGAAAATTCCACGAATGGTTTCGAGATCATGTAAGTGCAAGAAATTTAGGTAATATTTTGTTGCTATAGGGATTTTTGTTGCTAACTATATGTATTTTCATAGGTTCACTCCTTACAAGAGACCTCAAATGTATCATTGTCTGAGGAAATCATCGATTTAGCTAATGGCCCTAAATGGGGTGCACGTAACTATAGATCTTATGTTGTCAAAGGCTTCAAATTTCGTACCAAGGATGCAGATAAACACAAAACCACGCAACAATCTGGTGTTATTTTGAAGGCCGATACCATGAGTTATGCTAGTGCACGAGATAAAAACCCTTTTTTTGGTAGCGTAACGTTTCTTGGAGTGTTAACAGATATAATTCAAATTTGATATATCAGTGACATGACTTTCATCTTGTTCAAGTGTAATTGGGTTGATAATCAGACTGGAATGAAGTGTGATGAGTTCGACATAACAATGGTTAATTTTAATCATCTGTTATATAAAGATAACAGTATTGATGATGAACCTTTCATTTTGGCAGATCAAGCAGAGCAAGTTTGCTATATTCAAGATCCTGTAGATGAAGATTGGCATGTTGTTCTTAAAATGTCAACAAGAGATACCTTTGAACTCAATTCCAAAAATTCATCTATTGGGAACATGGTGCCAGAAGTTGAGCTATATGCACAACAACAACTAAATGAAAGAGGTTATTTTCGTGAGGAAGATGTTCAATGGGTTAGGCAAGGAGTTGAGGGAACAACAGTGACCATCAATCGTGAAGATAATGATGATCAGATTGATGATGTTGATTGATAGTACCTTTACTTAGTTGTTATTATTGATTATGTGATTCTTTATCTTGCTTGTATTTTGGGAACATTCTTGTTTTCTCCATTTATGTGATTTCCTCTTGTCTACGTGTAACTATTATTTTTTAGAATGAAATATGTAGTTTGTTCAATTGAACTGGATGTTCATTGTAATTTTTTATTATATGCATACGTTAATTATCATGGAACTTAAGGAAAGAGATTAGAATTTTATGAATGTGAATGTTTTTTGAAAAGGTAACCATGCCACCGAAAGATCGAGAGACACCTCTATGGAGAGTATAATACAACGAGAAGCAGAATCTCAACGACAGTCGGCAGCGTCTTCCCACACTCAAACGAATGATGGAGGTACATCAACGAGTTTATTTTTATGTTAAATTTTTGGAAATTTAAAGTTGTTTAAACATTTGTTGTTGTTTTTTTATAGATACGGGTGGTACATTAGGTGTTGTCAAAGGACATGGAGTAGCTCGTACTATTTGTGAGTGGGGTACAGGCCAGAGGTTGCATATTCAATTTAACTCTCAATGGCAACCAATAAACACAAACAAAGACAAATTAACCACCCAACTTGAAATCGTAGCAAAAAATGGCAACATGGCTCCATTGACTTGTCCTCGGTGGCAAAATATGCCATCACATCTTTTGGATGCCATCTGGAAAGAAGTGAAGGTAATTCATTTTTAATAAATTCATACGTTACATGTATATGTATTTGTACCTCCATTAATTTATTACAATTTGTTTTTGCAGGATAATGTTGACCCAGGTATGGCAACCCAAGAGGGGGGGTGAATTGGGTTTTTATTTATAAAAACGGATTTAGAAAACTTTTCTTAAAAGATCAAAATTATTTAAATCTTTCTTTAAGAACAAAGGTGAAGAAGATGAAAATAGAATGCAATCAAGAGAATGTCAATAAAGAACAATCACAAGAGCAAGTAAACGTAAAGAGGAAAGGGATAGAGAGAGTGCAAACTCAATTTACGTGGTTCGACAAATCTTGCCTACGTCCACGGGCTCCTAGCTCCACAAGCTAGGCTTTCCACTAAGTTGTAGAAATCTTTACAACTTGCTTGATGAACAACCTCACCAAGATTTTTTCCTTCAACCCTTGATAACACCACACCAAGAGTTCTTCTTGATGAACAACCTCACCAAGGCAACTTCCTTCAATTCTTGATAACACCACACCAAGAGTTCTTCTTGATGAACAAACTCACCAAGGCAACTTCTTTCAAGCAACTTCCTTCAACTCTTGATAACACCACACCAAGAGTTATTCTTGATGAACAACCTCACCAAGGCAACTTTATTCAACTCTTGATAACACACAACAAGAGTTCTCTCAAGGATAACTATTATCCTTTACGAGAATATCTCACTCTCACCACAATACAAGAACAAAGACAATTTTTATAACAAAAGTATAACTCTCTTCAAAGAGTAGATAAAGAATATAAAAGCTCTCTAGACTTGATATTTCTCTTGTTTTTTTTTGCATGATAAATGCTTCTCTTGCTCTTGTCTTTCTGAATGCATGCATGGGAGAAGGGCTCCTTTTATAGGTAAATAGGATGAACTTAATCAAGTGAAGACACCATCTCCAAATTTTCTGCCTACCATAAAAATGTAATTTTGTCTGCCATTTTTGTCAATGTTCTGTTTGAAATTTGAAAATATGCAAAACATAAAAGATCTGAACAATTGAATAAGTTTCCAACTCATCAAGAACCAAGTCATTTGGATATCTGTAGCTCAAGATATGGCCAAAACACCATTCGGTGCTCATGTGACTTGATTTTTCTTCCTTGTGTCAGTCCACCGAATTGAGTGATAATTCTGTCAGCCTTCTATTTGAAATTTGAATTTCTTCAAAACATAAAAGATCTGAATATTTGAATTATCTTTCCAAAAAATTAAAAATCAAAGCATTTGGATATTTCTATCTCAAGATATGGACAAATCATAATTCGGTGCTCATATGAGTTGATTTTTCTTCTCTGTGTCAGTCCACCGAATTGCATGTCAATTATGTTGGTCTTCCATTTGAAATTTGAATTTATTCAAAACATATGAAATGTGCCTCATTATGTCCTCTTTCCAATGCCATAAGAATCAAGTCATTTTGATTTTTCTAGCTCAAGATATGTCCAAAAGAGTATTCGGTGCTCATGTCAGCTACTTCCATTTGTCTTTTAACTTGCATGATGATTTGGACGATCTTACACTTAAAATTTGAATTTCTTTAAAAAATATGAAATGTTATAAATTGAGTAAGCTTTCCAAAGGCTCAAGAATCATGTCATTTGGATATTTGTAAAGATATATATGACCAATTGATTGAACATTACTCATGTGTCACATTCCTTGAGTCAATCCTTGTTCTTAAACTTTGGTGCCTTTAACATGTAGTCTTCTCCTTAGCTTTAACACTTCATTTTAATAAGCCTCTTCTTGATTTTACAATTATTTCAATGATATTACTCTTGCACATAAATAAACATGTTAGTAAATCTCAATTAATCAATGTGTATTATTATCATCAAAATTATCATGTAGCCTTAGGGCTGACAGATAATACAGATGTTCCTGATGAGTATTGACCTCATTGTTTACAATATATTGGGAACCTTTGGCGGGATTGGAAAGCTCGTGTAAAGAGGGAGTACTACAAAAAATATGATACGGATGAGGACCGGTTGTAATTCACTCCTCCTAGAGTTCAGCCAGATCAGTGACCTACTCTTGTAGCTTATTGGGGAACAGAACAAGCTAAAGTATATGCCTAACATAATTAAAAAAGTGTAGGTTTGAATTTTTTTGTATTCGTATTGTAAGTCATATTATATAATTGTTATTAATATTGTTTATATTATAAGAAGCTGTAGAGAAGAATAAGGTAAATCGAGCACAACAAGTTGCACTTCATCGAACAGGTCGCACGTCATTTGCCCAAAAACGAGAAGAGGAAAGTTACACTTGGTTGTTTATGTGCTTTTTACTTGTTGGTTATCAAGTTCTACTTCTATCTCTTTAGTAGTTGTATTATTGTAGTTCTGATATATTTTTGTTTAGATGATAAGAAATGGAGAGCAAACTGATCGTATTAGTGTCTTCGTCAAGACAAGAACAAAAAGTAATGGGGGAGTAGGTGATGATGAAAGTGTAGAAATAATTGTAAGTTCTTTAATCTTTTAAACTTATTTATTCATCCACTATCTGTAAATTAATTTTTGCTCAATACATTTTCATTATTAAGTTGTTATTTCTTTTCATTATGTTGTAGAGTCAATTTAATGAAGGTTTGTTTCAATTTCCACAAGACCAGCAAACTCAACAACTAAGAGAAGAAGTATTTGGCAATGTAATGGGACCTGATCATCGTGGTTATGCCCGGAAATATGGTTTTGGTCCATCTCCGACTGACTTTCAAGGCAGCAACTCATTTGATATTCACTTGAGGGAAGAGTTGGGTAGTTTGCAGCAAGAACACAAAAACTTGAAGGAAGCACACAAAAACTTGAATGAAGCACACAACTACTTGAAGCAAGATCACAACAACATGAAAATGATGTATGATGAAGTCGTTTCCTTCTTGCAGGAGAGGTTTTCAAAATTTGCAGAGCGGCGAGTTACAAGACTGGTATTTACTTATTTCTAAAGTTAAAAATGTAGTTTCAGTTGACTCGTATTTTTAAAGTTTCAATTGACTTATATTTTTAACTTATGTTTCATGTTTTTTTTTATAAATAGGTCCTAGATGCTTCAAGTGGACATCATAGTCGTTTCCAATATGATAGTCATGGAACAAATGATCTCACAGATCGTGATTCAAACCACGGGAACGAATAGGTATATAAATGAAATTAAACAATTTGTTTTAAGATACATAATGTTACTTAATGATTATAATCTTGGTTACAAATTTATTCTTGCAGGTTGTTTGTCAAGTTTTACAGCTTACTTATCAGATGTTGAGTTATGTCGAGGTTGTTGAACTATATAATTGAGATGTTTAACTATTTTACTATATGATGTTGAACTGTGTAGATGATGAGCTTTACGGCTTACTTGTCAGATGTTGAGTTATGTGGAGGTTGTTGAATTATATAATTGAGATGTTTAACTATTTGATTATATAATGTTGGACTGTATGGATGATGATTGAGTTATGTTTGGTTTGCGTAGGTTATGATTAATCTATTTATGTGACAAATCTTGATATTTGATTTGAGTTCATTATATTCATCGAATGATGAAAGATACATATCAAAACATTTTTTTTGAGATAGGTTATTGAATCTTCAAACAGTAAATAATATAAAATAGTAAAAGTATTTTTTTAAAAAAAATTAACCTTTTACGGCGGTTTCGTGTTCGCTGCAAAAAATTTGCAACTATTTATTGCCCAAACTACGTCGTTTCTATTTGAACTTTTTACAGCGGCTTCGTGTTCGTCGCAAAAAATTCGCAACTATTTATTAGCCAAACTACGTCGTTTCGATTTGAACGTTTTGCGGCGATTTTTGAACTTTTTACGGCTGTTTCGTGAGACATTATTTACGGCGGTTCATTAAGTTTTTACGGCGGTTATATGTTGGACACAAAAGGTTGGAAGCTCTACCGCGGCTTAAAAACCGCTACAAAAAGCCGTGTTATATGCACATTCTGTTTCGTCGTTCATTTTTATGTCGAACAAAGAAACCGCCGTAAATACTTTTATTGCGGTTGTTTCTACGGCGGTTGTGAACCGTCGTATAACCGCTGTAAAAATGCTTTTACAGCGGTTCTTGCTCGCCGTAAAAGGTCTTCCATGTTGTAGTGATTTTAATTTGAGAAAAAATATTGAAAATGATACGAATTGTTGACTACCATTATTTCAATATTCTTTTTTATTTCATTGGTTTATTATGCCATTTTAAGATTTTAAGCTAAATTGGTAAAAATGGATATGTACTTATAGTGATCTTGCAATTATTAAAAAAATTAAATTCATAGTTTAATATATGGACATATACACCTTTTAAAATTTCAATCCATTGACAATTTATCACATAATTAGTTCGTCTAAAGAAATCCCGTTTTAAATACGTAATTTGACATACGTATTAAAATTCTTGGTCCCACAAAACAATATGCTTCGAATGATAACTTATGAAGTTAACTTAATTAATTTGTTAGTTATGTTATTTTGTTTCAAAATCATATAATGTATATAATATGATTATCAATATATTGTTAGTATTATAAAATTAAGGGTATTATATTAGAAGGATAGCATGATATATATGAAATAAAACTAGGCTTGGAACCGGGGCGGGGCAAAAAATAATGTGGCGGGGCGGGTACCGTAAAATTTCTTTTATACCCCTGTAATATTTATATTTTTCAATCTCATCCCTGTAATATTTCTTTTAAGTCCATTCATATTCCATAACTTCATACAACATAATCAACATGCTCACGATCAAAAAATCCAAAAAAAAAACAAATATAGTCATCCAATTGCCAATATATCATTCTGACAACCACAAAAAAAAAATAATATATAAAAAATCGCTCATTTCTCACAAAAATAACAATGAACTTTCTTCTTCATCATCTAGTGGTGATTCGCTTCCAACCATCTCTTATTGAGGAATAACACCTAGCAACATAATCACCAAATTAATAAACGAAAATAGAAATGAAATAAAAAGATAATGATCAATAAAATATACTTAATATGAAAAGTAACCTCTCATTTGTAGCCATAACCAATTTTGAGTACACATTGATGCCTCCAATGTGTCAGGAAGAAGTTTACTACGATTCGGACTCAAAACTCTACCACCGGTGCTAAAACTTATAGATAAACACCTAACAGATTGGTAGATCTGTTGGGATAATATGTTAAGTTTTGGTGGGAACATATATTAGATTGGATTCTTTCTTCCAGGATCTGTTTAGTGATCTTTTAGTTGTTTAGTATTAACTTCAGCCAAGGAGTCAATCTTCATTCTTGAACTGATATTTAAATTCTTGGCTATTGGAAGGTGAACAGTAGTTAATTTCTATTTATTCTGCATCTTTATCAGTTTGATAGGTTCTTATGCATATGATTAAGTCAAACAAATGTATGTCCAGAATCGTAAGCTATTTTATGCAAGTGTAATCTCCACGTAAAGGAATTATGCAAGTTCACTGTTACAAATTAAACTTATGTAAGATACTTTAATTTGTAACAGTGAACTTCTCTTTCAACCGAGTATAAATATGTATATATAAAATAAGCACACCACAGTAACCAACAAAATGCATAAAAAATTAACAGTTTAACACAAGATCGACAGTTTAGAAAAGCTACTTTAGTGCATGAGTAGCAGAGATTCAAGAAACAAAATCATTCATGGATCACGAAAGAAGCAATTCAAATACAATCAATACTTCATGGTGGATTAGTAGATGTAATTAAACCAAGTAACCAACACATCAAGTCTATACTTTTCTTAGACCCAAATACGAAAAAATAACATATATATACACAAAATAAATTAAATTAATAGAATCAAAAAATAAAATAAATTGATAGCCTCATCTTCAATTCCAGCCAAAGCATCAAAACCATCCACAGAATCACTCAAATAAATTAAATTAATAGAATCAAAAAATAAAAAAATGAACCAAATCAGAAAACTTACGTAATCAACCAACCAGGCCTGGCGAAGCTGGACCATTGACAGGAGGGTGCAGTCGTGGACTGACGAGGACGGTGCAGCTGTGGACGGTGGTGAATTCGCGGTGGAGCGGTGGCGATGGCAGAGGAGATCGGGCCAAGCTTGAATGCTGCAAATCAGGGGTTGTCGACGTTGCAAATCAGAAAAAAAATACTTGAATGCTGCAGATCGGTAGACCGCAGATGGAGTTGCAAAATCGCGGTGCAGCGGCAACGGTGGCAAAGCAGATCGGGGACCGTGGTGTTTACGGTTGATTTTGATTTTGTGGCGAGTTGTAATGGAAAATTGGAAATATTAGGGTTTTACGAAGTTTATAAATGTTGTCATATATTCTGGAAGTTCATATATATTAAAAATTAACAAAATGGCCCCCTTAAATTACATAAAAGTTCTTATATTTTAATTTTTTTTATTTATACCCTTAACAGTGCGGGGTGGGGCGGGTCAAACGGGTCTCGATGCAAGACCCGACCCCGGACCCGCCCCGGACGGGGCAGACTCTATGCAACCCCGTACCCGCCCCTTACAGTGATCCAGGGCAGGTCTGGGCCCGTCTCGTTGGACCGGGTCTGGCCGGGTCAGTGGTGGGGCCGGGGCAAATGCCCAAGCCTAAATAAAACCCTACTAAGAAAAGTGGGAATTTAATGTTTTTATGCTGTGGGCCATCAGTAATTGAGTGAATGGAGAAAAGGAGAAACAAAAGTAATAATAACATAAGAGAAAAGATAGAAATGGGAGAACTAGGGAATTTGAGGGAAGAGAAAGTGGTGTACTATGTCACTAGTGTATCTGTCTTTCATGCACCCAAAGGTAGGGGTGGCAATTCGTGTCATTCGTGTCGACCCATTTAATTATTCGTGTCAAGACATGAAACACGGATCCGACATGGTTATTAAACGTGTTACCTACGTGTTATAATCATGTCATATTTAATTTGCATAATTTACTTAATTGTTTAACATAGTTATACATAATATATTATATTCTATATATTTATATCAATTAAAATTATTTTTAGAAAATAAACCATTGTTCGTATAAAATATTGTTAAAATCATCATAATTTATTATTTTATAAATTAGTTTACTTTATAATATAAAATTTTCAGTTTTATGATATGTATATTGTAAGTAGGTAACAATTTATATCATTAAATGAGTTTACATGTTAAAGATAGACAAAATATGTTTAACTATTCGTGTCATTAAACGGGTTGGTGTGTTGAAAACCTTCAACACGAATCTGACCCATTTATTAATCGTGTATCGTGTTCGTGTTGTAATCATGTCGTGTTCGCGTGTCATGACCCAAATTGCCACCCCTACCCAAAGGGTTCCTTGTACACAAGATTCAAAGCCAAACATTTTTACTTTGTGAGGCTGCTACAGTAATTATATGAGAAAGATAAAATATTAGGAGTTTTGGCTTTAATTACATGGAAAAGACAAGGATAGTGCGCAAGATTCAAGAGGATAAAGTGTTAAAATATTTCATGATATGCAACACTCCTGCTTGAAAATTTTAGCCCTTTATCAAATGTAATAAATATTCATCACTTTAAGATAATTGTATTTGACTTTAATAAGAAAAAACCAGTGGGATAAAAATCTTAGAAGAGAAACACAATTATGCATTGAAGCTTAAAGTGATGTTGGACTGTGACTTCCTTGTTAAAAACCTTATCAGTAAAACCCAATGGGATAAAACCTGATTAAGAAAAAAAAAGTACAATGCATATATGTCCATAATACTTCCCTTGATGACTACTCCCCCTTATGGCGACAAAATTTTGTTGCTTGGAAAGTCGATGCATGCTAATACCATAAACCATCTTCTCAAATGTTAACGTCGATAATGCTTTGGTGAACATATCAGCAAAATTATTGTTAGATCGTATTTGTCTAACGTCAATATTTTTATCTTGTTGAAGCTCAAAAGTGTAGAAGAATTTTGGAGAGATATGTTTTGCTCTATCTTCCTTGATGTATCCTCCTTAGATTTGAGCAATGCATGCAACATTATCTTCAAATATTGGTGTAGGAGAGTTTAAGGTAAAGGGTAATTTGCATGTACTTTGAATATGCTGGATGACAGATCTTAACTATATACACTCTCGACTTGCTTCATGAAGTGCAAGGATCTTAGCATGATTTGAAGAAGTAGCAACTAGAGATTGTTTAGTGGATCGCCATGATATTGTTGTACCGTTGTATGTAAAGACATAACCTGTCTGTCTACGAGCTTTATGGGGTCAAAAAAGTACCCAGCATCTGCATAACTGACTAATCCTTGATTCTAAGATGATTGTTTTGAGTAGAATAATCCCAAATCAATCGTTTCACGAGGGTGATGAAAAATATGTTTGACTCCGTTCCAATGTTGGTGTGTTGGTGCAGAGCTAAATCTTGTTAGCAAATCTACAACAAATGAAATGTTCAGTTTAGCACATTGTGCTAAATATAATAAAGCATTTATTACATTGAGATAGGGTATTTTAGGACCCAATATCTTTTCATCATCCTCTTTAGGATGAAATGGATCTTTTTAAGGGTCAAGAGAACGAACTACCATTGGGTCCCCAAGGGATGGGCTTTATCCATATTAAAATGTTTTATGATCTTTTCAGTACAATTAGACTGATGGACAAGTATCCCATCGTCATTATGCTCGAGCTGTAGGCCGAGACAATATTTTTTTTTCCCATATCTTTTACTTCAAATTCTCTTTTCAAGTATTTAGCAGCTTCTTGGAGCTCATTAGGAGTTCCAATTAAATTCATGTCATCGACATATATTGCTATAATAGCAAATCCAGATCCTGATATCTTTATGAATACACATAGGCATGTAGGATCATTAATATATCCTTCCCTAACAAGGTACTCACTAAGTCGATTATACCACATTTGCCCAGATTGTTTCAATCCATTCAATGATCTTTGTAATTTGATTGAATATATATTTGTGGGATTTGTTGTATTTACTTCGGGCAATTTAAATCCTTTAGGGGCTTTAATATATATCTTTGTATCCAAAGTACCATACAAATATGCAGTAACCACGTCCATAAGATGCATGTCAAGTCCTTCAGAGATTGATAAACTAATTAAATATTTGAATGTGATTCCATCCATCACCAGTGAATATGTTTCATCATATTCAATACCGGGTCTTTGGGAAAATCCTTAAGCCATGAGTCAAGCTTTATATCTAGCAATCTCATTTGTCTCATTACGTTTTCTTGTAAAAATCCATTTATACTTGACAGGTTTTATGTTTTCAGGCGTTTAGACTATAGGTCCAAATACTTTTCGTTTTTCTAAAGAAGCTAGCTCTGCTTGGATTGCTTTTTTCCATTTAAGCCAATCATGCCTTTGCCGACATTCTTCACTAGTATTTGGCTCAGAATTATCATTCATGATTTTAGTGGCTACTACAAAAGAGAATATATCATCAATGACTATTTTCCCATGATTCCACTTTTCTTTTGCATATGAATAATTTATTACTATTTCTTTATTTGTCTCTTCATAGATCTTTTCCACTTTAAGGGTTATCACTTCTGGGATAAGTGCCACTTTAGGGGCTTCCATCGCTTCTGGGACTTGTGCCATTTCATGGACTAATATCTCTTATGGGACATTTAACTCTTCAATAGTTGATTTAGAGATTGTGGAATTCAATCTTCTCTTTTGGGAAACAATATCTTTAGCTCCAAGTGGTCTGCCACGCTTCTGTTGTGCAATTAGCAATTTATTTGATGCCATTCAGTAGATTATTCAAAAGGTATTACAATCCTTCCTGGACAATTAGCTGCTGGTATATGATATTTTGTCACCTTTGTTGTCTCTGTGAATGCGTGATGCGTTCGAAACTAGCAAGTATACTAGTCGCACGAGTAATAAAGTGATGAGTAAGATATCGTTCCCACGAGGATTGATTCTAATTGAATTTATTATTTTCCAGCAACAATAAATTAAATCAGGGGGGTTTTGTTGAATGATTAACTAAATGAACTAAGAATGCAAATGAAGAATAACAAAATAGAAAGTTAATTTGAGTAAAAAATCAATGAGAGTAACCTGGTTAAGGGATCATTCTCTGCTGCAAGATATGGATTTGTGAATTAACCATAGAATTGTCATTCAATTACACCAATGAAATTATCAACCGTAGATAACAACAAGCTCTGTTATCCCAATCTTTCCTTACTTTGTTGTTAAATAAAATAGGCTCTTTACTTAACTCTATCCATTAAACAACCTAGAACAAGCTCTCTAAATTTAATTCAATGGATGCATTATGAAAAGAAAGACAGGTTGATCTATGCAATAAACACACAAGCTCGGATTATTTAACTTAGGTTATATTCTCCAATTGCAATCTCTGATCACAATTTTGCTACTGATGATTAGAAATTCAAGACAATTACGGATCAAGATTTCTAGTCTAGCAATAGACAATATCCAGATTATATTCAGTTGGCCACCCAAATACAATCCAGCAAGCAATAATAAGCATTAAACATGGGAAAATACAAGCAACTTCAATTAGAGAATTGGATAACAATTCCTGGCACAATCAATTCACAAAAACCATATCAAGGGCTTTGAAATCACCCTCAACCAATTCAGATTCAGTTACACATGTTTAAGAACGTGGTAAATACAATACAACATGGAGACATTCCAGAAAATGAAAAGGAAAGGAAAAACTTAGCAAATTTGATGTAATTCTCTTTGGATTGTAGTTCTTCCTCTTTCCAAGCTTCCTTTCTCCTTCAAGAACTCCAAGAGATGAAAGAATTCCAGAGCTGCAGCCTCCACCACGTTCTCCCCTCTTCAAGTTATCAAATAAAACCCTAAAATGTGTTTAAATACTCTGCTACAGTAACCTGCTACAGTGTCCCGTATTATACATGCTACAGTGATTTGTGGAATTACATTTGTATACTTCTCACACTGTTTTGATTACAACTTTTGGTATACTGAATAGATTTATAAACCGTAAATTTCTCTAGAAAATAGACTTCGAGAGCTTTCCAACGGTATATAACATGTTATCCGGTTCTTTGTATATCAATACAATTAAATCCGAGAAGATGGTTGACTAGCAGAGGTGAAAATGAAGGGTTTTACTCCATTTTTGTGCAAGTTGCTCCAAAACTCCTACAAACATCAAAACCACACAAAAACATAAAAATACCAAGGAATATAGCAAAGAAACATGGACGAATTGATATAAAAATAATACATAAATAGACACTTATCAATGCGTCAGGCAATATATTATCCTTCGCACTTCATTTTCACAATGAGTGGTGCGAGGATCCATATGAGACAGATTTGAGACATTTGAAGAAAGTTCATGCCTAACTTCAGCATGAGTTTTCTCATTCCCAAAAGATAAGAAGATTGTCTCATCAAAATGACAATCTACAAATTGTGCAGTAAAAAGTTCACCAGTTAAAGGTTCAAGATATCAAATAATTGAAGGTGAAATAAAACCAACATAAATGTCTAGCCTGCGTTATAGACCCATTTTGGTTCGTTATGGTGGTTCAATTGGTACTTGCACCACACAGCCAAATACTCTCAAATGAGATATATTAGATTGATGACCAAGAACAAATTGAGATGGAGAGTATTGATGATAAGCAGTGGGTCAAAGTCATATTAATGTCGCAGGATGTAAAACTGTATGACCCCGAGTAAAAAAAGGTAATTTTGAACGTAATAACAAAGTTCAAGCAATTACCTGGATTCGTTTGATCAATAATTCGACCAATCCATTTTGAGTATATAATATGGAACTGGGTGTTCAACATCAATCCCCACTGACATATGGTAATCATCAAACGTCGAAGAAGTAAATTCTCCAACATTATCTAGACGTATTGACTTGATTGGGTAGTCTGGAAATTGTGCTCATAACCTGATAATCTGTGCAAGCTATCTAGCAAAAGCAATGTTATGAGTAAACAATAAACAAACATGTGACCACCTTGTAGAAGTATCAATTAGGACCATAAAATAACGAATTGACCCACTAGGTGGGTCAATAGATCCACATATATCTCCTTGTATTCTTTGCAAAAATGATGGGGACTCAATACTAATTTTACAATGAGATGGTTTTACCGCCAACTTTCCTTGTGAACAAGGAACACAAATATTTTTGTTGGACAAAAGAATCTTCAAGTTCTTTAATAGATGACCATGAGAATTTTCAATGATCCTACGCATCATGGCGGATCTTGGACGTCTAAAACGATCATGCCAAAGCATGTAAATCCTTGGGTCGAAAAACTTCTGGTTTATGACTGCATAGGCTTCAATTGATCTAATGACTGTATAATACAATCCAGATTATTAAGCAGGAAGTGTTTCTAATATTTGCTTCTGTCCAAAGATATTAGAGGTAATACAAACAAGTTCTGTGTTATTCCCGCTTGTAGTTTCAATATGATATCCATTGTCTCTTATGTCTCTAAAAATAAGTAGATTTCTTCTGGATCTACTTGAATACAAAGAATTTTGGATCAATATTTTGGTTCCACTTGCTAATTGGATCATGGCTCTTCTAGAACCTTCAATAAAATTTGTGGATCCTAATATGGTATTTATTTTTTCTACAATCATGGTCAAGCTTAGAAAATATTTCTTATTTTGAAGGATTGCATGTGTTGTGGCACTATCGATCAAACAAATATCCTTACTATTCATTCTTGGAAATGACAACAAGCTTTTCAAAGCCATGTCCTTACATCGAAGAAAATACATTAGATAGCATGACATAACATAAAACATGAAAGTACATAAAACATAGTAATACATGACATAGATAATAACAAAACAAAATAAAGTAGCAAATATCAAAGCTTAATTGGTATGGACATTTCCATCACCAATTAAGTGATCTATTCTCCCCTCTAGATCTGCAAAAAAACTGAAGTGAGTCACATCAATTGGATCTGAGTGATCAGCAAAGTTTGTTTCAGCTTCTTTTTCTTTTCCCTTAATAGCGGCTTGATAGAGTTCCACCAACTGTTTAGCAGTACGACAATTATGTGACCAAGGTCCAGTCATGCCAAATTTGTAACAAGTTTCCTTATATTTCTTGGAGGGTTTATTTTGTGAACCTTTTCCTCCGAAACGTTTAGCCTCATAACTCTCCTACTTCTTGTGGGCATTTTTGGCATTCCTTTGTCCCTAAGATTTATGACCACCTCGAGGATAACCAATTTTGTGACCTCGTCCTCCTTATTGTCCTCGCCCTTGGCCATTAAAATGACTAGTGTTCGCTTCTGAAAATGGTAGTGAGCCAGTGGAACATAGTTGGTGATTTCTCATTAACAACTCATTCTGCTGTTCAACAAGAAGGAGACATGAAATTAGTTCGGAATATTTCTTAAAACGACGCTTCCAACACTGTTGTTGCATGATCACATTTGAGCCATGAAATGTAGACAATGTTTTGTCTATCATATCATTATCGGATATGTTTACACCATATAATTTCAATTCTGTAACAATAGTAAAAAAGGCAGAATTGTATTCAGAAACTGATTTAAAATCTTAGAATCTTAACTGATTAAAAGCATGTTTTGCCATAGGGAGAAACACATCCCTTTGATTGTCAAATCTTTCTTTCAATCTTTTTCAGAATACTATTGGGTCCTTTTCAAATATATATTGGATCTTCAGGTCTTTACACAAATAGTGGCACATAAAATTCATTGCTTTAGCCTTTTATTATGGAGTTGCTTGATCGCCTTCCATTATAATATTTTCGTAACTTTCTGCACACAAATGTGATTGAACATTTATATTAGAATGATATTATGATATTTATGAAATGAAAGCCTACTAAGAAAAGTGGGAATTTAATGTTTTGTATGGTGTAGGCCGTTAGTAATTGAGTGAATGGAGAAAGGCAGAAACAAAAGTAATAATAACGTAAAAGAAGAGATAGAAACGGGAGAAGTAGGGGAATTTGAGGCAAGAGAAAGTGGTGTACTCTTTCACTGTGTATCCGTCTTTCGTGCACCCAAAGGGTTCTTTATTTGCAAGATTCAAAGCCAAACATGTTTGACTTTGTGAGGCTGCCGCAGTAATTATATGAGAAAGATAAAAGATTAAGAGTTGCGGCTTTAATTACAGGGAAAAGACAAGGGCAGTGTACAAGATTCAAGAGGATAAAATGTTAAAATATTTCATAGTATGTGACAGTTAGTTAAATTTTAAGAATAGATGAGAAATATGAATTTCATTTCATGGTTATATTAGAATAATTTTAAGAAATTGTAATTGTGATGTGAAATATAGACGGTTAAGGCTATTAATATTTTTATATATAATTAAAATTGTATATTAAATTGTATATTAAATTGTTTTTTCACATAGTTAGATGTATTTAATACATAACACATGTTATTATATTATTTCTAATATATAATAAAAGTTTGACAAGCGAAAAATATAGATGAATTGGTTGAAATATAATCAACAAAAAAATTTACATGATTTGAGTGACAACATGTACTTATTTTAAATTATCGGAAAAAAAAACCCTTGATTCAGATGCTCTAATACATTTATGTATGTCTATATGAATATATTTGGTCAATAATAAGTTCAGTTTAGTCTCATTTTGGCTTTTTAATTGCTACTTTAATATTTTATTAAAACAATATGATCATACTCATTACTATAAAGTCATGGGAAAATGTTCAGCTTTGTTTGTTAACATTTCAAAATGCTATTTTTTGAAGACTTACATTCACAAATATATTTGAATTAATATCAATCACATATCATTTTCAAAATTCGAAAAAATTTAAAATCAACCACATATTCTTTCTAAATTTTGAAAATGAAAACTCAAAATATACAAACCAATACAACAAAAAATTTTATAATATTATTATTTCTCTTAACCAATTTGAATTATAAGTAATAAGATTTTTTATTTTGTAAAGTAATTAACATAAGACTGTTGAAGAGGTTATATGTATGTATGTATGTATGTATTTACTAATATAATAAGTAACATAGGTTTGAGTGGTTATATGTTGACCAATATAACTCCTTGCATATGTTCAAATGCTAGGAAATGCACTCTAAATTATTATATAAGGTGTCATAGGACCAAGTAGTTTGGAAACACTTGTTCAATTTGTTTTTTTAATTTAATATATTCAAATGGTGGGAAACCAGTTCTCAAAATTAATTTAAATTTTCAATTTTTCAAATGGTGGGATACGATATTAAATTTTAAATTAAGGTTTTGTAGCATAAATTGGTGAAAAACATGGAAACACCTTTTCAATTTGTCTTATGTTTCAATGGGTTCAAATGGTGGGAATCGAAATTTTAATTTTGTTTCAACTTCTAATTGGATAGACACTTATATGGATTTCCATTTTAATCAAACTTCAAAAAAAAAAAAAAAAGCCTCTGTTATGAAAGGACACATTTATAGAGTCAAAACGGACTTTCATCTAAATAAGATAAATTTAATTAAAATCATTGTTTAATAGATGGATGCAAAGATGAACTTCCATTTAATGTGAACTTTAAAAAATGTACAATGTTATTGAGAAAATCTTAGATGGACTCAATATGAACTTCCGTCTAAATTAGATATATTGGATTTAAATTATTGTTTAATAGATGGACGTAATGATGGATTTCCACTTAATGTAATGAACGAGAAAACTATGTACTATAATTGAAGGATTCACAGCAGGACTAAATACAAACTTTCATCTAGATTAGATACATTCAATCAAAATCATTGTTTTATGGATGGATACAAAAATGGACTTTCATCTAATGTAATTTATAGATTTTTTATTTGAAGTGGTAACCGTAATTTTAAATTACTTAGAAGCGATATTTTCAAATCAAACAATACTTATTTAATCAATTGTTTAATAAGTAAACTTTTAAGTTTCTTTTTTTTTTTAATTAATGTAGACCATTGATTTAATCAAATGGTCTATTTTCATCCCATCATTAATGCCAAGATTTCTTTCTGCACTATCATAGAAATTTCCTTTTATTTAACTTTTAATTGGAATGGTATTTATAGAGTTTGAGCTTGCTTGGAGTTGGAGCTCAATTCAAGGAAGTAGTGGCTAGGAACCACCGCATCATCTTAAGTGGGCCACTAACTGGTAGTTAATGGCAAATACATGGGTGTAGTGGGGTTTAGGTAGTGCTTCAATCGTAGGACTCCTTTTTTGAAGGATTGTGATTGGGATTCACCCTGAGCTGCTGCGTGGCATTGTGGGTCGCCTCTGCATGTGATGTGATGAGTTGGACTTTGACCAAGTCATAATTGGACTCTTGAGCGTGAGCTAGGTCAGGTTCCTTCTGTGGCCAGAAGCGGATGAGCTTTATGAGCTTTGACGTCTTGGATAGTTTAGCTTGTAGAATCCTGATATGAGGCTGATCTTTTGAGCTTTTCTAATCTTGAAAAATTATCTCCAACAGATATAATATATTATTTTACAAAATATAAATATAAATAAATTATATAGTATTATTTGGACGGGTGGATCAATTCTAGTTCTGCATAAATGGTTATGAATTGTTTCTGGATCTAAATAATCAGAACTTAGAACAGTGATGGTTTTAGGTAGTTTTGGTTCTTTAACTGTTTTGATTCTAGATCCTGATGAAAAAACCCAAAACCGACCCATTTCAATTTCTATTGAGAGGAACCACAATCACAAAAGAAAGGATGTGAAGGGTTCATTCCGTGATGAAGCCCTGTCACGACCGTAACCAGGATATAGTGGATGACAACTACAGAGTATGTCCATTTTATACAAACTAGTCCACAGAGTGCTGCAATGGGCCTCTTCCATTCATGCCTAAAATGACTAAAAAAAGGCGTACTGATATTTAAGCCCCATCTTTAAATAAATTTGATTAAAAATTCTTATTTCATAAATACATTTATGGAGTTTAAAATATATCCCTTTTCTTTTCAGGTCATCACTGGTATTAATTATCAATGAACTTATCTGTTTTAAAGCCTAAAAGCCACTTTTATCTTTGATTCATGTCTGTAATATTTTTCCTTCTAATTATTCATTATCTCTTTATATGTGTTTTCTATTCTCTATATTTTCCCTGGGGAATGGCCTGCATCCTCTACTACGATCTGTGCTGATTGTTTGAAATGAAAATTTTCTTTGAATAAAGCAATAAAATATGGTTACAAGTTTCTCCCCTTGGAAATTGGAAAAAAAAATTCATTTTGTAATTTTATTTGATTAATATTGTACTTCTAACATTTAACCAGAATATCTTCTTTGATTCCAACCGTTTCAGTTCTTTTAATGTTTAACAAATGTGATGAGGTCATTAGTCACAAGGCAACTCAACTTAGAATTCTGTAGGGTGGTGCAAACGGGCTTGAAATCAATTAGATGAGGAAAGACATGGAAGAAATCTTCCTACACAAAGATCAACTATTTCTTTCCTAAATTCCGTTAGCTAGGATAGGTTCTTGGTATTCGAGTAAAAGATAAAATATATGTAGACATAAGCACAAAATCTAGAATAGGTAAATTTGTTGAAACTATGAATAATAAGAGATTTAAAAAAAAAGTATAATTTTGAAATTATGGGAATATGTTTATGAATTAATTATTTTTTAATAAATTTTGTTTAGATAGGGACTTAAAAAGAGATTTCACGGGGCTTAAAAAACAACACTTCTAAAAAAAAATTAAGCCTGTCTACATAAAATTTCCTTTTTCCTTTTGCGGCTTATGTTTATTAGTTTCTAAATATCACCATTTTTCTTTTGTTTTGTTTTATGTCCACTTCTTTATTTAGCTCAGGCTATGAGATATACATCCACAAAAAATAGTACAATTTTGTTAATCATATTTATCTCGAACACAAAAGAGAACCTAAGCATGAATGATTGAATGCAGAAAACAAACTTGCAATCACTTTCAGCTCCAGACAAAATAGGAAAAGCAGATAGTGTTGCCCAACTAGACCCCGTTGGCAGCATTAGTTTTACAATATCATCTCCCTCAGCTGAAATCCACAATCAAAGATACAATCCAATAAACCGAAGAAGTATAAACATACAACTAATTTCATTGAAAGCTTGGAAATAAGAAGTTTACTGTTAAAAAAAGTCGATCGCATTTCAGAAACAATTTTATTCCTAATAATTCTATGAAATCTTAGGAAGGCTCTTGCAAGTTGCCTGCTTGCTTAATTGCCATTTATGTACACATTGCATACTGTTCTTCTATAACTGTTTTTCCATAAACAATCACAAAGTGCAATCCACAACCAAAAGAGAAAACTTAATTCTGTCATCGCAATGAGGAAACATTTATTGTTACTAGTATACATACAATATATATATATATATATTCTTACTATTATGGTCGGCACATCAGAGACCTATACAATTTCTGTGTCTCAATACTACTGATTAGCATTAGAAAGCACTTTCCTCAATTTTTCAAGCAATGCCTAACCCAGAAGCACTTTGTTTTCTCTTTCAAAACAAACAAAACCTATCTAAAAGGATGAAAGAAAGATGTATATATACAATAAAACAATATATATCTATAACTCTGAAAACTCATCCCTTTGCCTACGCATTCGAGCTCCCCATGACATGTTTCCTCTAACATCCTTGTTCATGCTTCTTCTCTTCAGCTCAGATAACTGAGATTGCCAACGGTTCTTCCATTCGGTCCTCTCTTCCATCTCCTGATTGAAAGAAAACCCAAATAAATCAAAGGTGATCAAAGACAACAGCAGTTTGGATCTAAAATCATAAGAAGTACAATTCTTTTCACACGAGAGGGAACTGACTGATGTCAGCAAAAGCAAAGATTAAAGGAGATTCTTAACATCCAATGAAAACATAACAATTTGCTATACTTTCTAACATTCAAAGGCCAAAATATTTTCCTGGGAAAGAAGTCAAAATCAAGCTTATTTCCCATTAGATGCTCAAAGCAAAAGCAATTCAAAGAAAAGAAACTCTGGAAAAGATTAAACGACAAGCACCAAAGTGGTCCCCATTCATCAAGAAGACAACATTCGTACCATAATGAAAAAACACAATGATTTCATTACCAAAATCACTGAAATGTAATAGACAAGTTCAATATGCACGGAAGCATCATGATAACACTATTACCAGGGAAAGGATTAATTAAAATTCACAATAGAAAATCAAGAAACAATCGTCATTTCTAAAAAAGACGAAAACAAAGAACCAAGACACCGAAGATGCAAATGAAACAGCAAATAGCTTTAAAAGCTCTATGGAGGTTGGAAAATACAGTAAAGAGAGCTACATTATGTCCCCATATCAGCCAGAAATCATACATGGGTTGCGAGCATCAGATCATACACGAAACTCTACTAAGGCCTAACTAATATATATCCGGCCCTGCCCTTCAGAAATTTGTGTCACAATTTATTGACACAAAACTTAACTTATGACCGTTGATCTCATTAAATCCCAAAGTAAAAAAGCTACATTTAATGCTTAATGCGATAATTGAAATTTCAGACTTGTCTCAAATTCAACAATTTACCCAAAACCTAGCAAGTAACAAGAATCCGAAGAAAAAGCGAGCAAATGGATGAAATACAATACCAGGTCGTTTTGATAGCGTCTTCTAGCCGATAATGCGAGGTGGAGGCCTTTGGCCACGTCACGATCGTAAATTGCACGCCGTCTGGGATCCGACAGCGTCTCATAGGCCTCCTGGACCATAATAAACCGCTTCGTGTACTCCTCGACCCGATCCGGCGGCGATACGTCCGGATGGTACTTGCGCGCCAGCTGCTTGTAGGCCTGCTTGATTTCCGGCAAGGTTCCGGACTCGGGTATGCCGAGAAGGTCGTAGAAGCTCACCTCGGTTGAGTTCTGAACTGCCTTAAGCTTGAAGGAGCAGATTGAAAGTCGGGTCGGGTATGAGCAGAAGAAAGGGATAGACGGAGAGGAGAAGCGATGATTGTCGGTTCCTGCAATCGCGAATCCATGGCTGGTGCTGCTGCCGCAACGCATCTTTGAGTGTCTATCTCAAAGTGGCTTTGGTTTTGGTTTGATTTTGATTTTATGATGCGCTTTGTTATATCTTTGCTTAACTGGCTCCCGTCATTTCCATGCCATGGCTTGCTTATCCTCCTTTCCTTTCTTTTCCTTTGTGCCCCATTTTTTTTTTCAACCTCAATTTTTAAAAGAGTCATTTTTTTTATTTTTGTAAAAATTTTATACTAAAATAAAATATTAAAAAGATTAAAAAATTATAAGTACAAGTTTAAAAAAATTCTTTTTTAAATTTTTTACTTTCTCTTAAATGGAGAAACTAAAAAAAATTGAAATAGAGTATTTTAGGTGCGTATTTATAATTTTTTATCCACTTCGATAATTTTATTTTATGTTAAAATTATTAAAAAAAATGGAATGAAAAATTAGAAAGCGACTCTATGAGCACAAATGCTGTACATTACATAGAGCAACATAAAGGTACCTAGGTAAAATTTTGGCACAAAGAATCGGCCCAACAAGAAGTATGAATGGATGGAGGTTCCAAGCCCCAACACAAATGGGCTTTCTGGAGTTTTCCAATCTAATGGTCGAAGACTATAAATTGATAAGAACCTCAATACATATATATATATATATATATATATATATATATATATATATATATATATATATATTATAAATAATCATGAACTAAGAGCTGATGTTAAACATAACTCTCACGTTTTATATAATATTATCAATAACTTTAATATTAACTAATTTTATTTAAATTTAACACTTAAAAAGATAAAAAAGTAATCCAAGTCATTTACTTAATTAGTAACATGTTCAATGTTTAAATAAAATAATCTTATGAAACTTTAATGAAAAAATCACAAACAATAATATATATAAAATAAATACATCAACTACATCTTCAAAACATATTTCTCCTCTATGACTTTGGCTTTTTGAATAATGTTGATTTATGTTCCATATTAATTTTAAAATTATTTTAAAATAGTTTTGTTTTAGGGTTTGGACCTTTTTTTAGGAGGTTATTATAATTTTTTATATTTTATTTATTTTAATTATAAGAAAGTTTCTTCTATTTTTCTTTCTTACTTTAGGTAGTTAAATTAATTTTAATTTTTTAGTATTAAAATACTATATTTGAATATGTTTATTTTATTTTATTACTTTAATTCCCCCTGTCGTATTTATATTCAACTTTTTATTTTTAATTTGAATTTTATTATGTATCTATTTTAGAGTTTTTAATTTATGTTATTTATAAGTTTTCTGTTTGTTATCTTTTGGTATAAGGTTATCAGTGAAAATTTTATAACTCTTTGATTTAAATGTTACACCAGTTATAAAATATTTAAATAATAGAAAATAATATGGTTAAAGGGTATAATAGTTATTATATATATTTTTATTGTGTCATGAGATTAATTTAACAGAATTTGGTGTTAATAAGATTATTGATAATATTATATAAAACATAAAGGTTATGTCAATATTACACCTTAATTTAAGGTTATTTGTAATATTTTCCCAAAATAAGTTCAAAATTTAAACCTTAACGAAATTAGAAAATAAAATACTTCAACTCTGGAGTCTGAATTCAACAAGTTCAAAACATTACATCGGATTTTGGGTCCTCAAATAGATATATTTTGGCTTATGAATGCTAGATAAATTGTTAATATTTGTTTGTTTTCTAATTTTTTAATTAATTAGCCAACGATAATAACATCAAAGTTTTCTGGAATAAAACAATTAACAAGATCCCATAAAAAATAAAAGTTTATATGCTTTTTCTTGATATAAAACACGAATTAGAAGGCTAAAGCTCAAAGAAGAAGAACAAACGGAAAAAATATTATATTACCATTCACTACTTGATTTAGTAAACAGTAGGTCTGATATTTATATAAAGAAAATGGAAAAGTCCAGAAACTTTTTAAATTAAATCTCCTCCATTTGTTTGATCCAGATGTGCTAAGCTGTTGTAGCTGTAAAGTAACTGTGAGAGTAAATCTGTGTTGAGTCATTGTAACAATAGTTGTCATTTTCTCCAGTTTAGCTTCCATACTATTTTCAAATGTGTAATTCACAACAGCTCAATTGTTATTCTGCAACAGAATTCATTTTTGTCTTTCATCCTCCCTCAAGCTCAAGTGTCCTTCGAAGACTGTAAGCTTGTGTCTCAGGTATTTGAATCTATCAATTGCTAGAGGTTTAGTAAAGATATCAGCTATCTGCTCCTTGATTGGAACATAATGAATTTCCAGCTCCTGATTAAGAACTTTGTCTCTAATGAAGTGAATGTCAAGTTCAATATGCTTACTTCTTCCGTGAAGAATTGGATTGGATGCCAATGAAGCTACACTCTAGTTATCACGCCAAATAACTGGAACTCTATCATGTTCTAGCTTCAACTCACTAATAAGAGAAGTTAGCCAAGTTATTTCTGTTGCAATATCAGCCAAAGCTTTATACTCACTTTCAGTGCTTGATCTAGACACCATCCTCTGTTTTTTTGAAGACTAAGAGACAAGGTTATTTCCAAGGAAAATACAAAAACCTCCAATTGATTTTCTGTCATCCGGATCACATGCCCAATCTATATCTGAATACCCAATTAACTCTAATTTTCCTCCTGCTGTATGCTCAATTCCAAGATTCTTTGAACCTTTTAGATATCTCAAGAGTCTTTTGCAAGCCTGCCAATGCAAGTATGAGGGGTCTTGCATATACTGACTTAATTTATTCACAACATAAGAGATCTCTGGCCTGGTTATTGTAGCACACTAAAGGGCTCCTATGATGCTTTTATATAAGGTTGGATCAGAGAATGAAGCTCTTATATCTTTGCTCAACTTCATGGAAGTGCTTAACGGGGTTGGACTAGACTTTGCTGTTTCCATATTTGTCTTCTTTAGTAGATCTTCAATATACTTGGTTTGAGATAAGTGAAGTGAACCAGTATTTTTCTTAAATTCAATTCCTAGAAAATAGGAGATTGAACCAAGATCCTTAAGAGCAAATTTGTTATTCAGCATCATGATTACATCTTCCATAGTTTGGTTGCAGCTTCCTGTGACAAGAATGTCATCAATATACACAAGTAGAAGTGTCAAACTGTTTTTCCTCCTAAGAATGAATAGGTATAGTCTGATTTTGAGCTATAAAACTCCCATTTAGGCAGAGCATTTTTCAATTCTTCATACCAGGCCCTCGGAGCCTGTTTGAGACCATAAAGAGTCTTATGAAGCTTACACACATGATTTGGCCTTGTCAAGTCTTTAAAACCTTCAGGTTGGAGCATGTAAACATCTTTATATAGCTTGCCATTTAAGAATGCATTGTTTACATCAACATGTCTAATAGACCAATTTTTCATAGTGGCTAGACTAAGAACAACTCTAATTGTTGTTGATCTCACAATAGGGCTGAATGTTTCCTTGAAATCTATCCCTGGGGTTCGATGGAACCCTTTTGCCACTAGTCTAGCCTTATATCTATCAAGTCTCCCATCTGCTTTGTATTTAATTCTAAAAACCCAGTTGTTTCCTATTAGTTTCATGTTTGGTTTTTGTGGAACAAGTGTCCAGGTTCTATTTTGGAGAAGAGCATTATATTCTTCCCCTTTTGCTTTTCTCCAACTCATATCTTGTAAGACTTGCTGAGTAGTGTTTGGGGTGATTTGAGGAGAAGCAGAGCAAAAAGTGAGGTAAAGTTTAGGTTTGTAAATACCTGACTTGGACCTAGCCACCATAGGATGGCAAGGAACTGGTGAATGGGCTTTGAGAGGTGCTGTTGGAGGAGAATCATATGAGCTATCTGCAGGAACTATAGGAGATGAAGGTCTTGCAGCAGGGCTGGTTATTGAAGGACCAAGATCAGCTTCTATTCCAGTAGATGTAGTACTATTATCAGAAGGAAAATATTAAGAGACAGAAAGAAATTAAGGAAATGAAAGTTGGCTAGTAGCATCATATTTTGAATTATTTTTTAAACCAGCAGATGTAAGAAAAGGAAAGTCCATCTCATAACAAACCACATACTTAGCTATATAAAGTTTTCCAGATTGATGTAAGCATTTGTATCCCTTATGATTTGAAGTATACCCAAGAAATACTGATGTAGGACAAATTAAGAATAAATTAGGGATTTTAATTTTGATTTTAGGGATTTTAATAAATTAGGGATTTTGACTATTATTAGGGATTTTGACTTCCTAAATTGGGAGTAATCCTAATTGGAGTTATTTTCCTAATTAATAGTTTACTATTTTATTTAGGATTTAATTTTGGTATTTTCTAATTCAACTAGGATTAGTATTATATTTCCTAATGGAAGTATATTTCCTAGTTAAGTTATGATTGTCGGCACTATAAATAAGTGTCTTTATTTATTTTATTTCTTAGATTTGGTTGTTATTGTTTTTTGATCTTTTAGTAAAAGGATTGTCTCCTCCTTCAATTTCACTCAATTTCTCCCTAAATTTCTTCTATTGTTTCTCCCCTTTCCTCTGTCTACATCTTCCTCTCTTTCTTTTAACTTGAGGAACCCCGTTCCTCATCAAATACACACTTATAGGTGTAATATTGAAACTTGTTTCCATTATAAGGTCTAAGGTATGGGTAGCATGCACAACCAAAAACTATAAGAAAGGAATAGTCTGGTTTATGATGATACAATTTCTCAAAAGGAGACTGTTTGTTTAGAACCAAAGTAGGGAGTCTATTAATAAGATACACAATTGTTTCAAAAGCTTCGTACCAATATTTAAGTGATATATTTGCTTGAGCAAGCAAGGTTAATCCAGATTCAGTTATGTGCCTGTGCTTCCTCTCAATTCTACCATTTTGGTGATGTATGTATGGACAAGGGTGCCTGAAAATAATCCTTTTCTGTTTAAGGTAGGATTCAAAACATCTAAACTCCCCTCCCTAGTCAGCTTGTAAAATTTTTATATTTCTACTTGAAAGATTCTCAATGAAACTCTTAAATTGTATAAATACATGAAATGCTTGTGATTTGGTCTACAGGGGATAGATCCAAGTGTATCGGGTAAAGTCATCTGGAAAGGTAATGTAATATTTACTTCCATTACTTGAAGGAAGCGGTGCTGGCCCCCATAGATCAACGTGAATAAGCTCAAAGGGTGCATTAGTATGAGTTTCAAATGGACCATGATGTTGTTTATGAGTTTTACCAAGTTGATAGGCTTCACAAAAATCTGGATCTTTCTTTATATTGCCTTTAAATGGTTTTGACAGGAAGACAAAATTGTTTTAAGAGTTGCTAGGTGTGGATGACCTAGCCTTCTGTGAAGAATATTAGGACATTCAACAAGATTTGCCTTAGAGTGGCTAAACTTTGATGATAATTTTTATTCTTAACATTGTTTGTTTCAACAGAGCAGGAAGAATTTGTCTTCTTTCTTAAAAAGGGAAATTTGTTTATCCAGGAATTAGCATTGCATAAAATAGAAAAAAATGAAATAGCAGTAGCAGAATTTGATTGCCTTCTTTGGGTTGTTATAGGATGATGAGCATCGGTTGGAAGTTGATAGAGGCCACCGGCCCTTGAAGAAGAACCTTCCCCTTCTTGTCCTTTATCAACCAACAATCACCATGAAATTCAACCAACAGGTTATTGTCAAATGCAAGTTTAGAAATGCTAAGTAAATTTTTGTGATTTCAGGAACATAAAGGATGTCCTTAAGAACAAGTTCTTACTAGACCATATATAGAGTTGGAAGAAAAGAATTACCGTAATGAGAGATCTGCATGGTTTGTCCATTGCCAATAGTCACTTGATCGAGTCCTTTATATTCACTCTTGACACTCAGATTTGCTGGATCATTAGTCAGATGGTTAGTTGCCCTACTATCAAAGTACTAGTTAGAGTCAACACTTCCATCTTGAGAGGCTATGAAAGCTGAAGCTTGGTGTTGGGAGTTGATATTTGTAGGGTTAAAATCTCTATTGTATCTTTGAAAGCAAATATGGGCAGCATGGCCATACTTGCCACAAACTTGGCATGTAGGCTTGGGGGGAGGTATGTTTCCTGAGTTTCTACCTTTCCCTTTACCTCTTCCTCTCTGATTTGTGTTTTGGTTCCTGGTGTTGGAGACAAAACTTAGAGTGAGGTTGTTGACATTTGGATTTGGATGAGAGTTTCTTCTCTGATTTTAGAAACAATTATTTTGGACAAATTTAGCTGAGGAATTATGGGTGAACTCAAAGTTTGGAAATGCATTCAAACGTGCTATCCTACTCTCATGATTCAAAAGCAATGCATAGATTTCATGGATGCTCAAACTATCAGACCTGGCTATGATATTAACCAATAGAATCATACTCAAATCCCAGACCTCTAAGGAAAGGTATGAGAAAGTCATCATCACTCATTGGGCTTCATGCAACAGCTAAATTATCTGCCAATGATGAGGAACGGGGTTCCTCAAATTAAAAGAAAGGAAGGGAGATATAGATAGAGGAAATGGGAGAAACAATAGAAGAAATTTAGGGAGAAATAGAGTGAAATTAAGGAAGAAGACAATCTTTTTACTAAAAGATCAAAAACCAATAATAACCAAGTCTAAGAAATAAAATAACTAAAGACACTTATTTATAGTGCGGACAATCATAACTTAACTAGGAAATATACTTCCATTAGGAAATATAATACTAATCCTAGTTAAACTAGAAAATACCAAAATTAAGTCCTAAATAAAATAGTAAACTATTAATTAGGAAAATAACTCCAATTAGGATTACTCCCAATTTAGAAAGTCAAAATCTCTGATTTATTAAAATCCCTAAAATCAAAATTAAAATCTTTAATTTATTCTTAATTTGTCCTACATCAATTCTCCTCTGCTTGAAAGAACTCGACTCCTGGCGAGTTGTCAAGGAGGAAATTGCCAATACACAAGGAAACGCCACGTCTTGCCTTGCACGATCATTGGAAAATCATCAATCTACATCTTCACTTCATGACGATCCAATATTGGAAGCACACATGATAGAAAAATCATTGATGCTTTAGCGGCCTTCGATATTGGTAAAGAAACAATAATCACCATGGAAGACTTCATCGTTAACTCAATAGAAGACTTCACCGTTGACACAATGATAGGAGTAGAAGAACTCAAATATGAATCACAATCTATGAAATCAATTTCTTGAATTATTTCAAAAGATTCTTCACATGTAGGCTCCACACCATCATTAGAATTCATCTTGCCCTCGATCTCAATATCACCTCTAGATTCATGCCCATCTTCCATATCAATCTTGCTTGCTTCATCATCTCCTCTAGAATCATCACACTCATCCTCATGGATCTTTGGAGTTGCACCCAAGATCCCTTGATTCCTATGTTTTGTAGATAACTCCAAATTAGAGTTTTGTTTTGTGAGAACGGAAGCTTAGAAGACTTTCAAAGCTACTAATATTTCATCTAATCTATTGTTTATCCTATTTTTTGAGGCTTGTATCATTGAGAGTATCGAAGTTTGTAATGAAGGACACATTGTAGATATCGACAAGAAGAGTATGATAGTGGTCGCGGTGAACAGTAAATTCGGTGAACAGTACCCACTTGTGAACAGTGACTCGAGTGAACAGTGACTCTTGTGAACAGTAACACTGATGAGCAGTAATTCTTTTTTTTTTTTTTAATTTTTTTAGGGGTGATATAAGATGAGATTGGGGATAGAGTAAGTTAATGGTAGTGGAAGGTTTAGGGTTTATGGATTGAACAAAAATTAAAAGATGAATAGTATAAGAGGGGATCAAAACCACGCTCTGATACCAATTGATGAGGAACGGGGTTCCTCAAATTAAAAGAAAGGAAGGAAATATAGATAGAGGAAATGGGAGAAACAATAGAAGAAATTTAGGAAGAAATAGAGTGAAATTGAGGAAGAAGACAATCTTTTTACTAAAAGATCAAAAACCAATAATAACCAAGTCTAAGAAATAAAATAACTAAAGACACTTATTTATAGTGCGGACAATCATAACTTAACTAGGAAATATACTTCCATTAGGAAATATAATACTAATCCTAGTTAAACTAGAAAATACCTCAAACTCAACCAATCAATGATCATGGAATTTCCAGCTCATCAGCATCATTGCTGCCTTCAATTTCACTTCCATCATTTCTTCCTACTCTGTCTATCAAGCTGAATCGAAATAACTATGGATATTGGAGATCACAGGTACTACCTACACTTGGAGCCTATGAATTGAAGGATTCATTAATGGAGATAAGATCCGTCCTCAACCTTTCATCTCTGTTCATCATTTTTCTAATCCGAATGGTAATGCTCACAAAACTCCTAATCCAGATTACATTTTATGGAAAAGAACTGATCAATTTGTCCTGAGCTGGTTGTTATCTTCAATTTGTGAAAACATGTATGGACATGTAGTAAGATGTCAAACATCCATGAATGTGTGGAATACATTAGAAAGATTGTTTCTCACTTAATCAAGAGCACAAGTGATGCTTCTCAAACACAAACTTCAAACCACTAAGAAGGGATCAATAACTGTTTCAGAGTATTTCTTAAAAATGAAAGAAATAGCTGATACTTTATTTGCTATAGGCCATGAAATTACTGATGATGATTTGCTGTTACATATTCTAGATGGCTTAGGTTCTGAGTATGATGCATTAGTTGTCAATATAAATTCAAGAGTAGGACATGTTTCAATTGAAGAAGCACAATTCCAGCTCCAAAGCTATGAGCTTCGATTGGCTAAACACAATGCAGTTTAGACAGTGCATTTTGATCACAATGTCAATGTTGCACAGAGAACTTACAATCAGTTCTCTCATGGTTTTAACAATTTTAAAGTACCTAAAAACAATGCTAGAGGTAGAGGCCGTGGCAAAAGTAACTTTGGAAGGTTTCATCCTGGTGGTAATGGAAGTGGACATGGTAGAGGAAATATGAACAACAGGATAGTCTGTCAATTGTGTGGCAAATCTGTTCACATTGTAGCTAAATGTTATCATCGATTTGATATCACCTTTCAAGGCAATGCTAGTGGTTTCTCAGGGCAAAATTCAGGATACAGTGCTAGTGGTACTTCACAAGCTTCACAGCAAATCTCATCACAAGCCTACATTGCATCATAGCCTGCAAAAACAAATGCACCTGCAATTTCCTCCACTGCTGTTCCAGACTCCACATGGTACTTAGATACAGGAGCTACAGACCATATCACAGCTGATGTCAAGAACATGAATCTCACTGAACAATATCATGGAGTTGAAACTGTTCAAGTTGGAAATGGTAATATTCTGCCTATATTGCATTTTGGTTGTTCTTTCCTGCATTGTCTATCACATTCAAAACCATTAATCCTAAATAAAATTCTTCATGTTCCTGGTATTACAAAAGATCTGTTGAGTATTTCTAAACTGTTGAAAGATAATGATGGCTTGTTTGTGGAATTTCACCCTTGTTTCTGTCTAATCAAGGACAAACAAACCAATGCAATACTGCTCCATGGCAAGCTTGACAGAGGATTATACAAGCTTATTTCAACTGAAGATAGAAGATCTACAATATCTTACCCTGCTAGAACTTCAACTAATATGCAACCTATTTCTTTGTTTTCCTGTGTAATCAATAAGAGTACAGTTGAGTCTAATACAGTTCTGTGGCACAAAAGATTAGGCCATCCAAATGCAAATGTATTAGCTCATGTAGCATCATAGTGTAAGTTGTTTTCAAGTCATACTATTGATAAACTGCAGTGTACATCATGTCGGTTTGGAAAATAATGCCATGCTTTCTATCCTAGTTCTTTAACTGTCCTATCTCAACCCCTTGAAGTATTATATGTAGATGTATGGGGACCATCTCCAGTAAAATCAATTGATGGCTATACAGATTATGTATTGTTTGTAGATGGCTATAGCAAGTATAGCTGGATTTATCCACTGAAGTCTAAAGGAGAAGTTGCTAATATATTCTCTCTCTTTTTAAATCTGGTTGAAAGACAATTTAGCACCAAACTTAAGTGCTTGCAAACTGATTGGGGTGGTAAATTTCGGTCTCTGCAATCCTTTCTTGATAAACTTGGGATTATGTTCAGACATTCATGTCCTTATATCCATCAGCAAAATGGTGCTGTTGAAAGGAGACACATAACTATAGTAGAAATGGGATTGACAATGTTAGCTGACTCTGCTCTTCCTTTCAAATTCTGGTGGCATGCTTTTCATACAGCCACCTTCTTGCTCAACAGGTTACCTGCTACAGTATTAAATCTTGAATCACCCTATCAAAAACTATATCACAAACTC
This sequence comes from Boswellia sacra, assembly GCA_013180625.2. NCBI lineage: Eukaryota > Viridiplantae > Streptophyta > Magnoliopsida > Sapindales > Burseraceae > Boswellia > Boswellia sacra. The sequence goes on along the minus strand of SNVD02009237.1, from coordinate 68,773 downwards.
CCTGACTTTTCAATGCTAAAGGTTTTTGGGTGTGCTTGTTATCCCAATCTCAGACCTTATAACCAACACAAATTAGCTTTTCATATATCCACCTGTGTGTTTATAGGATATAGCAGCTGCCATAAAGGTTACTTATGCTTGCATTCATCTGGCAGAATTTATATATCCAAAAGTGTGTCTTTTCATGAAACCATATTTCCCTTCAGAACTTCAACTGAATTTCAGCATACAGATTCTGCTTCAGCTTCTTCTAACAATGCTACATCATCCTCTATCTCCTGGATTCTACCAACCTTTTTATCCTCCAATAATTTCAATGCTTCACAACTTTATCAGCAAGACAATCAATCTCTTTCACTTCAAATTACACCTCATGTTTCAACTCCTGAACAAGCTCCCACTTCTTCAACTACTATTCCTACTGAACTCAATTCTAATGCAGAAACTTCACATTTCAATCATGCTCCATCTTCAGCTCAGTCCAATACCAAAGGATCAAATGTTCACCCTATGATCACTCGAGCTAAAGCTGGTATCTTCAAACCCAAGGTATTTCATCTCAACACATCAGATTCATTATTAACCAGTGAGCCTGTTATAGTCACTCAAGCTTTGTCCTCTCCTCACTGGAAAGAGTCTATGCAGGCAGAATTTGATGCTCTTCTTGCTAATAACACTTGGTCTTTAGTTCCTACTACTGATGATCTACCTATAGTTGACAGTAAATGGGTTTTCAAAATTAAATACAACTCTGATGGTACCATTCAGAGATATAAGGCCAGACTGGTGGCCAAGGGCTTTCAGCAGTCTGCTGGTGTGAACTTCTTTGAGACATTCAGTTCTGTCATCAAACCATCCACACTCAGAGTCATGTTTACTCTTGCTGTCACTTATCAATGGACTATTCAGCAAATAGATATTAATAATGCTTTCCTTCATGGTGACTTATAAGAGACTGTATACATGCATCAACCTGAAGGTTTTGTGGACAGTAAGTATCCTAACTTTATCTGTAGGCTGCACAAGTCCTTGTATGGTCTGAAGCAAGGCCCTAGGGCCTGGTTTGATAAACTAAAAGGTGTCTTACTTCAGTGGGGGTTTGTAATGTCAGCTGTTGACACTGGTCATTTCATTTATAAGAAGAAAAGTATTCTTATCCTTCTGCTGGTTTATGTTGATGACATATTAGTCACTGGAAACAATGCATCCAAGGTACAACAAGTTATCAAAGACCTCAGCTTACAATTTGCTCTTAAAGTACTGGGAGATGTAAGCTATTTTCTTGGCTTTGAAGTTAACAGGACTACAGATTCCTTGCTGTTAACTCAGAAGAAATATGTCACAGATCTGTTAAAGAAATGCAATATGCAAGAAGCTAAGAAAGCTAGAATACCTATGGTAGCCAATCTGAAATTGTCAAGCAGTGATAGTGAATTGTTTGAACAACCAACATTCTACAGAAGTATCATAGGTGCATTGCAATATTTGTCCATGACCAGACCTGATATATCTTTTGCAGTCAACAAATTAAGTCAGTTCCTTCAATCACCAACCTTATTGCACTGGCAGGCTTGCAAAAGAGTATTAAGATATGTCAAAGGGACTTCAAATTATGGTCTGTTGTTTAAGCCTATGCAGTCTCTAAGCTTGACAGGATATAGTGATGTAGACTGGGCAAATTCTGTTGATGACAGAAAATCTACATCCGGATGTTGCATCTACCTAGGTGGAAATCTGGTATTTTGGCCCTCTAAGAAACAGAAGGTTGTGGCAAGGTCATCAACTGAATCAGAGTACAGAGCATTGTCCCAAGCATCAACCGAAATTTTATGGCTGCAAAGTCTGTTAGCTGAGTTGGGACTGCAACTACAGGACACACCTATACTTTGGTGTGACAATAAAGGAGCAGAATCCTTGGCTGCAAATCCAATCTCCCTTGCCCGAACCAAGCATTTAGAAGTTGATAGGTGTCTATTTATATATCATTTTCATATCAATTCCGTCTATATTTCTTTGCTATATTCCTTGATATTTTTATGTTTTTGTGTGGTTTTTGATGTTTGTAGGAGTTTTGGAGGAACTTGCACAAAATTGGAGTAAAACCCTTCATTTTCACCTCTGCTAGTCAACCAATTTCTTGGAGTTGATTGTATCGATATACAATTAACCGGATAACATGCTATATACCATTGAAAAGCTCTCGAAGTCTATTTTCTGGAGAAATTTACGGTTCACGAACTTATATAGTGTACCGAAAGTCGTGATAAAAATGGTATGAGAAGTGTATATTTGTAATTCCACATATCACTGGAGCATGTTATTAAATACGGGGTACTGTAGCAAGTTACTGTAGCAGAGTATATAAACACATTTTAGGGTTTTGTTTTGATAACTTTGGGTGTGGGGGGGGGGGGGGGGGGGGGCATTTCTGGATTTCTCTCATCCCTTGGAGTTTTTGAAGGAGAAAGAAGATTTTGAAAGAGGGGGAACTACAATTCCAAGAAGAACTACAAATCTAAGGAGATTTGCAAAGGATTTGCTAAGTTTCTTCCTTTCCCTTTCATTTTCTGGAATGTTTTTGTATTGTATTGTATTGACTACGTTTTTGAATATGTATAACTGAATCTGAATTGGTTGAGGGTGATTTCAAAGCCCTTAATATGGTTTTTGTGAGTTGATTGTGCAAGAAATTGTTATCCAATTCTCTAATTGAAGTTGCTTGTATTTTTCCATATCTAATGCTTATGATTGCTTGCTGATTGTATTTGGGGTGGCCAACTGAATATAATCTAGTTGTTGTCTATTGCTAGATTAGAAATCTTGATCCGTAATTGTCTTGAATTTCTAATCATTAGTAGCAAAATTGTGATCAGAGATTGCAATTGGAAAATACAACCTAGGTTAAATAATCCGAACTTGTGTGATTATTGCTTAGATCAACCTATCTTTCTCATCGTAATGCTTCTATTGAATTAAACTTAGAGAGCTTTTCTAGGTTGTTTAATGGATAGAGATTAAATAAAGAGCTTGTTTTATTTAACAACAAAGTAAGGAAAGATTGGGATAACAGAGCTTGTTGTTATCTACGGTTGATAACTTCAATGCTGTAATTGGATGACAATTCTACGATTAATTCGCAAATCCATATCTTGTGGTAGAGAAGGATCCCTTAACCAGATTTCTCTCATTGATCTTTCATTCAAATTAACTTCTGTTTTGTTATTCTTAATTTGCATTCTTATTTCATTTAGTTAATCATTCAACAAAACCCCCCCTGTTTAGTTTATTGTTGCTGGAAAATAACAAATTCAATTAGAATCAATCATCGTGGAAACGATATCTACTTATCACTTTATTACTTGTGCGACTAGTATACTTGCTAGTTTTGAACGCATCAAAAGTGGATTTGCATTTCATCAGAGAGAAGGTTTTATCAAAGCAACTAACTGTCAAACATGTATCAACAGAATTTCAGCTTGCTGACATTATGACGAAGCCCCTAGCAGAAACCAGATTTGAATTTCTAAGAGAAAAACTCAACATTGATGCAGAAAACAAGTTTGCTGAATCAAATGATCCCAGCTAAACCTGAGAGGGCATGTTGGAAATAATAGCTGAAAAGTTAGTTAAAGAAAATATATTAGCTAGCCGTTAGTTAGAAAAGGAATAATGTGCTGTTGTAGTTAGTTGTCCATGTCAGCATGGGTTAGTTAGCTGGTTACACAGCAATCTTGTATAAGGAAACTTCCTCTGTACGTTTATTTATTTTTAGTCAATATGCAACATTACAATTCAGCTCATCTCTCTCTCTCTTGAATTCTCCTTCTCTCTTTCAATTCAACTGTAAGAAATTTGGATTAACACCAGAGCTTGGTGAAGAGCTAGAGCTAGCCATAATTGTTGTCTGTGCTCTGATGCCAACAAAGAAAGGCTTATATGCTTTTTCTTGATATAAAACACGAATTAGAAGGCTAAAGCTCATAGAAGAACAACAAACGAAAAAAAATTATATCACCATTCACTACTTGATTTAGTAAACAGTAGGTCTGATATTTGTACAAAGAAAATAGAAAAGTCTAGAAACTTTTAAATTAAATCTCCTCCATTCATTTGATCCAGATGTGCTGAGCTGCTGCAACTGTAAAGTAACTGTAAGAGTAAATCTGTGCTGAGTCATTGTAACAATATTTGTCATTTTCTCCAGTTCAGCTTCCATACTATTTTCAAACGTGTAATTCATAACAGCTCAATTGTTATTCTGCAACAGAATTCATTTTTGTCTTTCACCATCTAACCCCATGAAAGAATCCACCTTACCTACTCTCCTAAATAAACAAACGAATAAATAATAAAGAGGTTCACGAGGTGCTATCTATACACAGTTATAAAATAAATAAAAAAATCAACAACAAATAATTAATATGCTTTTTCTTGCTTGAGTACCTAAGAATATTGAATTATTGACCATGCATGGGTGAGGATGCTTTGTGAAAATTCAACGAATCTGCTTTCCCACTTTCAGTTTTTCAATTCCCTGCTCTTGTTTCTCTCTTTCGGCAGTTTACTTGTAACATTGTCCGTCTCCTTAGCCTTCCGAAATGTCTCTATTCTCTCGAGAACACCCTTCACTGCTAAATCAAATGCATCTTCAAGTGTCTCGAATCTAGAACTTGGATCTGCATATGTTATTCTTGGAATTAGCTTGATAACTTGCTCTCTCATGGCTTTCACTTCTTCCTTTGAAACTTGAAGCAACGTCTCATCAATCCTGAACGTCCCTTCTCTTAGTCTTTTTGCTGGTATAAATACTGAATAATCTGAATGGTTACTCGGCAAGTGCCATGTATATTGCGTATAAGCTGTACCCGGATGGAAAAAAACTGGAATACAACCAGCCAACATGGAATCAAATATTGATCTTCTAGTTAATGAATCTCCAGGAGGCTGCAAGCAGAAAACTGAGCTTTGAAACAACTTCATAACATTAATTGGATTGTCACAACTAGTTGTAGGATCATCACAATCTAGCAATTTGCATGTACCCTTTGATGCCACACATTGGTCAATTATATTATCTCTAATAGAACCTTTGTGCCTGGACCGTCGGGCACCAGCAAAAGAGAACAAATAGTTCCTCTTTAGACTTCTCATTCTGTCCTGCCATTCAAACACTTCACTTTCCTTGCAAGGATGGAAATGTGTTGGGTATGGTATGGCAAAGTCGTTGTTCCAGGAGCTTGACTCAATTGATAGCATTGTCATGTTCTGGGATTCAGGCAAAAACCTGAACTTGCTACCCCACTCAGAGTTGCTATCCGATTGTCTTCTGAAATCACGAGAAATCCTCCCTGCAATTAAGAAATGGTCTCCCCCCAACATCTTATTCCATTCTGGTTTTTCTGCTATCAACTTGAGGAGTTCGAGACCAGATGAATCTCTCATTGATGCCCTGAAACCCCAAAGGTAGCGCCTGAGATCTAGACCAGCATAGAATGGTACATAAACTGCTGATGCAAGTGATGAATCATTGGTTAGGCACTCATAATTCTTCATTCTGTTATGGAAAATGACTTCTAAGAAAAATTGGTTAGTAGAATACCAACTTGTGCTCGACAAAACCCCAGAAGAATTCTCAATTTTCGGACCAAATCCGAAGTTCATCGTGTACCGACACATATCAAACTTATCGGTTTTTCTAGTAAGCAAATGGCAATTCTCAAGCACGGCTTGGTTGAATCGGCTAGGGAGATCAAGAATGTAAATATATCGACCCAAACAAGAATCTATTTTGGATTTCCTTCCAACCATTTGTTCTCGATGAACATGATTATTGATTGTATGGATTCTTCTCTCCCTGTAAGTATTCACATGGTTGTCAACTACGAGTTTTATCTCGAACTTATTGCTGCCAATTATAGACGTATAATGAACAATATGAAGCAACAAGAGGCAGAAAACATTGGCTAATAGAAACACAAACCAGAGTTGCGTACTATACTTTACACCGGCAAATTGTTTCTCCATTTGCTCTTGATGGATACTCAATGCAGCGCGCAGTCAGATATATGAGCTCCGGCAACTGGCGCAATAGAAGAAATGTCAAGGAATAGAGCAGTTGGGAGATGGGATTAACAATGACTCGCAGTCTTGCAGATGCTTCCAAACTCCTGAAATTAATATTATATACACGTTAAATCATAAAAAGTAAGTCCTGATCGGAGGCTCTGAAACAGTGAATCGCCTCCCATTTTGGACCGGCAACTCGTAGAAGGTCAAATATGTTCGTAACATAAAATATTTCTTAATCCTGCATGCTGGATTAAAATAATAATAATAATACATAAATTAATAAAAAGCCATCACGAAATATCAAAGTTGATCCAATCGTCGTAAGAACTCTTTTTTTTTTTTCAGTATTTATTTTCTACCCCGCCCAAGCACGTATACACAGTCCAGTAAAACACGAAATGTCCCACACCAAGCCTTGGAACGTGCCGTGAGCAGCTTAAACACAAATGGGTTGGCCCAAATGAGAAAATATGAAAATGTTAAAATCCTTTTTATCACATATGATATAATAACATAATAGTAATATTCGATTTTTTATTATTTTGTATGTGAATCATATAATGGTATACTATTACTTTATGTTTGGTACATAAGCTATATATTAATTATTTTATGGTCACCATACTAATTTACAACTCAAAAATACCCAAAACAATTACTTTGTGGAAAAATCTCACCCATCTCTCTGAGGTGATATTAATTACCATTTACCATTCCTGATTCCAATAAGTGTCAAATGCCTCTCTGCCATCATTTGAAAATGGTTATATTTAACCAGGGATAGTAATTTGGCTCGATTAGTTAAGGCCACGTTATGCCCCGTAGAAATGGAGCTAGTCCAACCTCAGTGGAGACAGGCTCTGAATAACATGTTGCTCCCATGGGTAAAGTGTTAATTTATAACATTTGGGGCCCTAAATATTTCCCATGAGGTGTTAGTTTGATAAATTTGGATAGTTTAGGGTTAAACTTTTTACTGACAGGAGGTGAGATTAGGGGTGTTTGACAGTTTGGATCCATTGGATTTGTTTACTAACCAATCCCATTTGATATTGATCGGTTTATAGATTTTTTAGTCCAATCCAATATGATCCAAATCCAATTTGTAATAATTGAGATCTAATACAATCCGATCTAGTCTCAAAAGGCATAAATCTGATTCAAACCAATCTTAAAAACATCTAACCACATCCATTACTCATTGAAAAAACATAAATATGCTATAATAAAAATTCCATTATTTTTAAATTATTTGTTTAGGCAAAAAATGCATAATGTTTATATTTCACATATATTTTGGGTTAAATCATTAAACTATAGTGCATTCATATTATACTTTTCATTTGGATTGGATCAATTATTGGTGGATGTGTAATCCATCATCCAATCCAATTACTTCTTTTTTTTCCTTATATTTTAAATCCAATTCAATTATCAAACGACAAAATCAAGTTAAAATTGAATTGGATTGGTTTGCGTTGGTTAGTTTTGACGGATTAGACTGGATTTTAAACACCAAAATGGGGGGATAATTTATGTTGTTTTGTTATTAAAACTGAGTTTCGAAAACTTGGGAAATTTTTCATAATGAATTTCATGGTTTAAGGATAGATTGTTAATGAGGTAAAGCAACATTTGGAGGCAATAACATGAAGGGGTATATTTTACATGGGTCTTAGATGATTTTGGATGCCGCTGTGGGTCTGGGTCCCCTTATATCAAGAATTATATTTGAATAAAGATATATGATTTAAAATATTCAATCATTGGTCTAATAATTAACGAAAACTATTTTATATATTAATCAAATGATTGTATAACATTTTTTGAATATCCATAAAAATTTATTTATACTCAAAAAGTAATTTAATAAAATGATAACAGCAATAACAACAACACACTAAATATATATTCATACATTAAAAATCTTATAATTTTAATTATATTTTACTAATTAAAAAGTTTTAATGAATGATGCAATTTGCACTTTTTATTTTATGAAATTATTATTATTATTAACTTTTAAATAAAACATTAAACATGGAAATGTTTAATGATTTGTGATTTAGTTGACTATTAATTTATTTAGACTGCAAATATATCAAGTTGTTTAATTTGAAGTTTCCAAGCCGCATCCAACTCAATGCATAATACATATTACTGTAGCAAAATTGATTGCGAAAGAGAGGAAATCGACTACATTAAATTATCAATAATGCTAGACTTACAACCTACATACAACTCGACTCTACAACATAATGTGGCAATTTACATGAAAAAATCCTATTGGAGATGTAACTTCTCTTATCATTTTTTTTTCTCTATCAAATTTTTGTCATATGGATTGTCAAATCAGATTATAGATTTTGAGTGATATGCAGATTGTAACTCTAGTATTATTACAAAATTACCTTCTAGGAGGCCCTTTTGATATCCAAAAAGCGATCAATAATAGTTAAACAAGTGGGGAATGTTCGGGTGAATCGAAATGTTTGGGTAGGGCCGGATCAAAGGTTGAAAAAATGTTGGGTAGAGCCACAAATCTATGGGGTTATCATGTCCTTGAAAGAAGTAGAAAAAAATGAGAAAAAATTGAAAAAATAGACACAATTAGGGGCCCTTAGTAAAATTTGGACACATCCTGAAAAATTTTTATGCCATAGACACTTTCTCGATAAAAAGAATAAAATACCCTTATGTATTCAATTTTTTCTCAAAACCTTATTTCCCTCTTATTTTCCTATGCAGACAAATATTTTCGCAATCCCTCAACAACTCTCGATACGCAAACCGACACGAGCATCGGCTGAGGATAGAAGTAAGACGATGCAGAGAGAAGCACCCATCGACACTGAGGTACGTTTATTTGTCGTTCTTTTCGTATTTTTACTGATTTATTTGGTTGTTTTCTGTTTCGTTAGATTTGATTTTGTTTTTAGGGAATCTTAATTAGGGATTTGAGTTTCCGTCAGATTTGTGAACTTATTCTATATTTCTAGGGATAAATCTAGTGTTATTATGTGATTTTTATGGTTTGATGTGTATGAAAACTGGAAAAACCGACGGGTTTTGTCACGAGGTAGACGATGGCGAGTGTTAGTTATGAATCAGACACCACTCGACACTCGACACTTACATGTCGAGTCTTGTCGAGTTGTATCGGATTCACATCCGACACTCGATATCTTCGATTTTTGAAGATATCGAGTGTCGGATGATGCATCTAACACTTGACACTAGCTTTCATCCGACATGTGACATGTCGAGTGTCGGATACGTGGAAACTGACATATAGATGTCTCGAACCATGTATCCAACACTCGACATGTCAGATGAAAGCTTATGTCGAGTGTCGGATTCGAATAATCCGACATCCGACAAAATCGTATAGTCGGTTGGAAATATCCGATAGGAGTTTTGTCGGTTTATGTTGTCAACCTCTATCGAGCACGTCGAGTGGCATCGAGTTTTGTCGAGCGTTTTGGTAAGTTACTTGTTTTAGCTTTGTTTTTCTGTCTTTTTGGATCATATTTAACTATAACGGCCTTATATTTGCAGGTTGAAGCAAATGACAAGTGAATTTGGATTGTCCTTCACCCTGAAGACACCATATGATGAGCAATACCATGCAGTGATCACAAACTTGGCAAGTTTGGACTGTATTGAATGCATTCACGCGAACTTGAGTGTGAGGCAAAAAGACATGTTTCGTGATACATTTACACATTATTGTATAGTGATATTTTTTTATATAGTCGCCCATGTTTTCTATATATAGTGGTACGAAAACTTTTACATACATATTTTTTTGGTTGTAGTAGTACATATATGTTTTCCATGTTCTCCAAATCTCATACACGAATATTTAGTTTAACGAAAAAGCACATAAATTCATGTTTAATATGTTAATGTTACATACATTGACGAAGCACATAAATGAATGTTTCATACATGAATGTTTCATACAATGACAAATCACATTTATGAAAGTTATTAATTTGAACAAGCCACAAATTGGAATAAAATCAATAGACTACGGTGCTTACATCAAACAAATAATATTACATAGATAAAATAATTCATTCCCTACATTTGGTAGACATCATCCCCTGTCATGAAATGGAATTGGGTTTCGGCAAGTTTGACGATTGTATCCGGAACTTCCACAATGCCCGTAAGTTTGAGACAAGCTAGACTCACCGACGAAAGGGATTCTATTCCTCCGAGGACGATCAGTTGGTCTCCTCATGACTGGTGGTAGAACCACTCTGCTGTGAACCTCCTCAGGAACCATCTAATCCTCACCAACTCCAATAGGAACAACTGGCAGAGCATATGCATGTAATAATGTTTTAGTCGTATACCAATGGGCACAATAATCATGGCAGGTCAGTAGATTCATACGTTTTCAAACAGCTAATACATGTGCACACGAAAGCTGGTCAAGATCAAACACCCGACAAGTGCATATACGAGCGTGCATGTCAACGATGCTAACACGGTTGTTGCCTCTAACCTCATATATAGTAAGAGAGATACCACTAACCCTTATACATTCTCCCTCCTTTAAACACTCCTCTATCAACTTGTTAGCCCACGGCGAGAGATGTAATTCCGAGTTAGCAAATAATTGTTCATGCTCATAGAACCATTGTTGCAAGTTGGCCAGGTAATAATCTGCTAACAATGTCATCGGGAGGAATCGATGGTGTCACAAGCAGTTGTTCATTGACTCAGCTATATTTGTTGTCATGATGTTATACCGTTGACCATGAAACTGTGAACATGCCCATTTCTCGACTCCAATCTCTCGAAGATAAGCTGCTGTTGGCATATACGATTCAATTTGTCGCATATGATAGTTGAAATCAGCACAGGGATATGTCCTGGCAGCTCGGTGGTATATATCCAACAAAGTCTTGTCCTTGAAAGTTGCCTTCAAGTTACCCTTCAGATGATGAGTGCACAATCCATGTAGTGCATGAAAGAAAACTACTATAATAGCTCGTTCAATGCTCCAATGACGGTCAGAAATGAAAAAAGATCTCAGACATTTTGTACAACATGATCACACAACTGTCTCATGAACTAGGTCTAGGAGTCATCATTTTCAGAATGCCCAACTCCAAATGCCAAATGGTATATTTGTTTATTTCCATCCATACAAGAAGCCAAAAACATTGTACCTCTATATTTTCCTTTCAAAAAAGAACTATCAACTGCGATAATTGGCCTAATTGATGATGTAAATCCAGCAATAGAGGCCCCCATACTCATAAAAAAGTATCTAAAATGGTTGTTGTCATCGGTTTCTAAGGAAGTTTTGGTCCCCGAGTTTGCTTTCTCAATCATGTACATGTATTGGGGGAGTAGTGTGAATGATTCCTTATGAGATCCGTGAAGTTCTTGCAAAGCTACCTCTTTTGCCCTCCATGCCTTGTTGTATGTGATATTAACACCCAATGACTTCTGAACATCAGACATAATATCCTTTGGACAATATATTCTCGATGCCTTAACAAATTTGCTCTTAATATGTTTGCCAATGACATGTGTAGTTGCCTGTTTGTGATTTGGGTGAAGTCCGACTCCGGAGCATGTGTGATGGTTCTTATACTTTTTCACTTGGAAGAAATGTGAATCGGCTACCTTTGTGGCACGTAAATGCCATTTACAAGATTCAGCATGGCAGACAACCTCATACCTTGTTGCATTGGAGTTCCTCACCTCGAATTGAAAGTTCCATCTTAGTGCCAAATTCGATAACTTCTCATGAAGCTCCGTTTTGCTATTAAACATCTGTCCAACCCCAACCTCAATCCTATCAACTACAAACGAGGAGCCATCATCACCATCTATGGATGATGAATGCATAATAGGCGGTATATACCTGAATGTGTTAACCCAGCGACTGTCATTCTCACACCCCAAATTAGCTTCTTCATGTCTATGATTTGCATCCACTCTTGGCTCATTATACGACACTTGATGTTGCTCATATCTGTATAATGGAGGAGTAGGTGCAGAGCGAATTGGAGAAGGAATGGTAAACAACATATCCTGGTTCACATCATTCAAGAACTTCAAACCGTTTACATCCTGGCGATCAACAATAAACTCATCCAAACCCTCAACATCATTCTCAATACGAATAGGTTGCAATCATCATCGTCATCGTCAACATGCTCACTAACATCATCATTATCATCATCACCATTGTCATCATTAACATCATCACTAGAATTATTAACATCAATATTATCTAAACTCTCAAACTCTCTAATGCTATCAAGATGACGTACCAATCTCGATTGCATCGACAGAGGCCCCCCTTCTTCATTGTCAACTAAGATCCCACCTGACTCATGCCGTTCATGCCCTGAGTACTACTCAAACTCAATGCCAACATCATCATTCAATTGTGGTTGTAAACAAACAGGAGTGGACTCACTTAATTGGTTGCTTCCACTTGCTGAGCGAAAGATTGAAGGATGAGAAGATCTTCGTCCCCTACGTATTGCATCAGATCTTGACCTCTGTCTTCGCTTCTCCCTATCTTCAACTTTCACAATTAATGGTGTATATGACTGTTGGTCCTCCAAACAATGTTATACAAAAAAACAAACATTGTTGTCAGTCTCAATAGGAGTCGACATTGGCGGAAGACCCTTAAAAGCAAATTGAATCTCTAAACTTATGTTATGCTTACGAAGATCCCAACCCATTTCAGTACTAATACAGTCAACCAACTCATTATAGGTAGCAGACCTATGAATTATCAATGGCTTCGCCCTCCCACGAGTGTATAAATAACCACCATTTTCTTGCGTCCAAGAACCATTGTATAGAATAAGTATGCGTAAAGTTTCCATAGCCTGCATGATAGAGACATCATATAAGTCCATTGACAATAAATCATTACAAAATTGCTTACAAAAGGCACAAATATTTTTGCCTAAACGCTCCACGAAACTCGACGGTAAACACTCGACACTCAATAATAATCTCGACGCACGATGACCGACGCTCGACTACCTCGACACATAAACTCGACACACGAACTCGATGAAATTGGCATCTGACACTCGTCACGTTCGGCACTCAACTTGACGCACTAACACAACACTCGATCTTACACTCGACACAACCCCTAGACACTCGACACGCCTATCCGACATGTCGAGTGTTTATCTGACACAATCGCTCGACACTCGATGTAGCTCGACAAATCTCATTTTCTTCCCCGTCGACTGTAATACTAGATCGTCTCACAACGAATTCCAATTTCCAGCAAATGTTGAGAAAAACGACACTATTTCTAAACTTAGTTCATATACATAAACCTATTTTAAGCTACATCATGTGGTTGACAGTTACCAAAACAATAAATAACAAAAATATTATAACCTAGTGAAATTTTCAAGCCATTTCGAGAGAGAATAACGAAAGTTTTCCTCCTTGTTGCTCAGCTTCAGTTGTTGAAGATTGTTTCGGACAGTGATGTGTATGAAGGAGTGACTGGTTTCTTTGTTTCGTTTACTTCTTTTTTTCTAAATTCAATTACATAAATAAGGGTAAGGGTAACTGAGTCTTTTTGTCAAGAAAGTGTCTATGGCATGAAAATTTTTCAAGATGTGTCTAAATTTCATCAAAGGCCCCTAATTGTGTCCATTTTTTTAATTTTCTCAAAAAATAATAAATATTGTTATCATTTGATTGTGAATGGTCCTCGAGTTCAAAAGGGCCCAAAATCAGTCACATGTACTTATTGTGTATTGAAACCATATCCAATATGTATAATGCACAATAAATATTGAGTAGGCTAGGCCTATTGGGAGTTTGACTCCCAAAGTATATCTATTTTAATTCGGGTTATTAGATTTTAATTCAGGTTATTAGAGGGCTTTCCATTGATGGGCTTAAATTTTTAATCTTTTCTTGATTAGTTAATTATTTAACATTGTTGTTTAGCATTATTGTATGTCATAGAGTAATGCTATACATAAAAAGTTGGTATCCCAATTTGTGTCTTAAGTGAGGTGGCTGCTAAAGTGTCAATAGAAGTAACTTGCCATATCACACAGCTTGATTAAATTAATTAATTGCCTATAGATATTTCAGCAGCTACCTCACTTGGGACACAAAGTTGGAATACCAAATTTGTACGTATAGCATTATTGTATGTCAAAGAGTAATACTATGCGTACAAAGTTGGTATCTCAAGTAAGGTGGTTGTTGAAGCATCAATACATGTAACTTCTCACATCACACCTCTTAATTAAATTAATTAACTGCTTATAGACATTTCAGCAGCCACCCCACTGAGGACACAAAATTGGGATACCAACTTTGTACGTAAAGTGTCGATATAAATAACTTGTCACATCACAACTCTTGATTAAAGTAACTACCTATGGACATTTCAACAGTCATCTCGCTTGAAATACAAAATTGGGATATCAACTTTGTACATATAGCATTACTTTAATCAAGTTACTTGTATTGACACTTCAGCGGCCATCTCACTTGGGACACAAAATTGGGATACCAACTTCGTACGTAAAGTGTCGATATAAATAACTTGCCACATCACACCTCTTGATTAAAGTAACTACCTATGGACATTTCAACAGTCATCTCGCTTGAAATACAAAATTGGGATATTAACTTTGTACATATAGCATTACTTTAATCAAGTTACTTGTATTGACACTTCAGCAGCCATCTCACTTGGGACACAAAATTGGGATACTAACTTTGTATGCATAGCATTACCTTTTGACATACAATAATATTATACGTACAAAGTTAGTATCCCAACTTTGTGTTCCAAGTGAGGTGGTTACTGAAATATCCATAGGAAGTTAATTAATTTAATCAAGAGGTGTAAGTGGTAAATTACTTGTATTGATACTTTAGTAGCCATCTCACTTAGGACACAAAATTAGAATACCAACTTTATACGTATAACATTATTATAGGTGGCTGCTGAAGTGCCAATACAAATAACTTGCTACATTACACCTCTCGATTAAATTAATTTATTGCCTATCGACATTTCAGTGGGTACCTCACTTAGGACACAAAGTTGGGATACCAAATTTATAAGTATAGCATTATTGTATATCAAAACCTTATAGTATCTTTATTTTCTTGATATGACTGATTCTTTAGGTCAACTTAGGGAGGGAAAAAGGAGCTCATAACATAAAAACATAGAGTGATATGGGATGGGATAAAAGACTTGTATTGGTTTGTTTTGGAGTTAAGAAAATCCCATATAAGCTAATGATAGTATATTATTATCGTTGTTCTTCCTTCATGGATGTAAGTTCTATTTGACTGAACCACATCATATCAGGATGCCTATTTTTATTAATCTTTTTTATTGTTTCTTGGTTCTTTGGCTTGCAATCTATATATGGGTTACTTTTGATTGTGAATTGAAAAAATTTTTAAAAAATTCGCACTAGAGGGATGTGACACAGGCAATACAAAGTTCAAAATCAAAAGGTCTAATAGTAAGCAAGATTTTAGCATCTAAAAGAAGAGGGGGTAATCTGAATACTACTAAAGTTCTAATTTGGGTGAGAAAAATCTTCTCTCATCAAGACTTTTATACTCCTGCATCTTGAACCGCTTAAAATAAATTCTATTTGAAAGTGATTTTTGTCATTTAGAGACTCTGTAGTCTTAACCAAATTGGCAAATCCCTACTGTCGTTGTCTCCTCTTTAACTTTTCTAATTACTTTTGTCACTAAGACAACAAGGTAGCAAAAGTTGTCCAACCTGCATGATCTACTTTTGAGTTTGATCATGCTTGTTTCTACCAAATGCTTTGAAATATATTTGAAATTTAATACAAATAATGTAAAGATATCTGTTACATTAAAAGGAATTTGGTAACTCATAGCTACTAATGGAATAATAGTTCAGTAGGGATGTCAAAATCTTGGGGCCGGGCCGGGGACCTCAATCCCTGGCCCCGACCCCAGCATATCATTTAATTACCCGGCCTCGAAAAATTTCCTGGGATTCCCGGGGCCGGGGCCGGGCTGGGTAATTTCATTCCGGGTCCGGGTATATTAATTCCCCGGAATGATCCCCGGATTTTTTAATTCTGTTTTTTATTTTTAAAAAATTGTACTTATATTTGTTTTTACGAGCTTTTACTGAAGCGGTAGATGTAGCCTGTGGTGTGGTACTCCCCGAACATTCTTGCACATGTAGACTAGCTGGACATACTTTTTTCCATCCTCTATTGTCTACAATTCAAAAATGCTGCATTTCCAATCTCTTAACAACTCCACCTCTGTCAATGTTTAGACATCCTCTATTGTCTACAATTCACTTGCCATTTGCTTTAACCTGCAAATACAAGGCCGTTATAGTTAAATATGATGCAAAAAGGCAAAAAAACAAAGCTAAAACAAGCAATTTGTCTAAACGCTTGACAAAACTCGACACGCTCGATAGAATTCGACACGACTCGACATGTAAGTGTTGAATGTCAGATTTTATCATGAAATTTAGACACATCCTGAAAAATTTTCATCGAGTGTCGTATTTTGTATTGTCGAGTGTCGGATTCTATGCTGTCGAGTGTCGGATTTCATGTCGAGTGTCGGATTCCGTGGAGTGTCAGATTTTATATTATCGAGTGTCGGATTTCATGATATTGGGTGTCGGATTTCATGATGTCGAGTATCGGATTTCATGATGTCGAGTGTCAGATTTTATATTATCGTAAATTAAATAAATTAAATAAAATGTATTTTTATATTTATTTCGGGCCGGGGCCGGGCCAGGAATACTAGTCCCGGGCCCCTGCTCGGCCCCGGTCGTTACCCGGAATTCCTCTCCCCATCCCCGGCCTATCTCCTCGAAATCCGGACGATTCTCCAACAATACCTAACCGGGGATTCGGGTACCCGACCCCGCATGGGTAATTTTGACATCCCTATAGCTCAGATTCATTTTGAGTTTTGTTTGAAAGGGAAAATTATCAAACAAATTTGTCGACTCATGACAAATTAGAATTAAAATTCATCAAAATTATCAGAAATTACAATTGATGATAGTCCAAGCAAAATGTAATCGACAATGTTGAATAATTAACTAAACAAATAAATAGAAAAGTAGAAGTGATAAATAAATAATAGATCGATTTGATATTTAGGGTTATCATGATCGTGAAGAAACTCCATCGTCATATCGTGGTATAATGAGTATAAGCGAGGGCAAAGCCAGAAATTGACTGGTGAGGACGACTTTAAGGAAACAAGTCTAAACTTAAAATGATTCTTGATGTATTTTTTTAAAATATTATAGGTATTATCTAGAAACGTCGTTATCAATGCCATTATTCATTTCAGATCTGTATAGATAAAAAGTCAAAATGTGAATTTATAACTTAGAGGGTCTATTTATAATGGTAGAGACAATAATTAATTGGCATTTTTTTTACCTCATACACTGTAGGGTTCCGTCCTTGATTAACCAGCCACTTTGGAGAGTTTAGTGACTTCCTTTATGCTCTGTTTAGTTATTTCTCTTGCTTTAAGTGCGTTTATTTGTCAAGCAGAGGCTTGAATATTCTGAGATATATATATATATATATTATACACCCACACACACGCTTAAGTATAATAACTATTTCACATAACTCAAAAAGATGGATCTTATGGTACACATATATGTTAAAAATATACAGAGCCATCCCCGAAACTATTTTTTATTTATTCAAGCATTGGTTTAGAATTACTATTAACTACTTATTATTATTAATAACCCATATTATGAAAATCTCTCAAAGTTCTTTTTTCATGTGTCGATTCAATTAATTTTCACCGATCTGTCTGATATATACATGTCCCATAACTTATTATATGAACTATCGGTTGATACAGTTAATTGTAGACTCCTCAGTTTGGTGAACTTTAATGCCAAATAAAATCTCTTAACTGTCCACCGTATCAACCAATAACAACAGTACGCATTGTTGTCGCATTAAATCCCTCAGCGGTCTTGAAAGCTCCTTTCATCACTATATAAACTACTAACCCTAGCTAGGTACAAATAAACAATCATCTCCTCAAGCTAATTAATTTGTAATTTTTGATTGGTAGCTTCTTATCGATCAATCTCAAATCAGCATGGTGACTTCTAGAGAAGAGAGCTTGACAAAGAACATTAGGCTCTCGTCAGTCGGGCCAGCATATGCAACTGGGTCTGATGTGATTCATGAGCCGAGTGGGATGGACTTGGCCATGAAACTTCACTACCATACCGGAGTGTACATTTTCAGACGCCATGCAGTCCAGGGGCTTACCACCACGAGCATCAAGGAAACCATGTTCTACTGGTGCAATGAATTCTATGTCACTTGTGCTCGGTTCCGGAGATCGGAGCAGGGCCGGCCCTACTTGAAATGTAACGATTGTGGTGCCAGGTTCGTTGAGGCCCAGTGTGACCTCACAGTCGATGAATGGCTAGAGATGAGAGATACTTCACTTGAGAACATGCTTCTTCATCATCAGGCTATTGGACCTGAGTTATCATTTTCTCCTCCAATGTACATCCAGGTATGTACATGTATATGTATGTGTATATAGATATAGATTTCCAAATGAAATATATATATGTGAAAATCCCTTTTTGAAGATTTAAAAACTCTTCTACATTTTTAGATTTTTCAAAGGATCCCTTTCCAATTTTATTTTTTACATTATTATCCTTGTAGGATTTGCTATATGTTTTACAATTTTTTTAGTCCATAAAATAATTATGTACGAAACATCTTACAGATCAACTTTACCTCTTTTCTATTTTTACGAATGATTTTTTTAATTATAATTAAGTTTATTTACCTTCACTTTTTTTTTTTTGTTTTCTCTTCGCTAAATTATTTTTCTAGCTCTATCACGGTTGATAATTAATAAAGGAAGTAGGTCTGGTCAACTATTTCTCCTTTCCGAGATTGCCTATATTAATTGAATCCTCTAGAAAGACGAGAATGCTTGCACTTATTTATGGGTTTTCATGCTACAATGTTAAACTAAGCTAGCCCAAAGCTTAGTCATTTTATGCTGCCGGCATTTATTATCATTTTTATTCATATTTATTATTTATTTATCTTTGTATTTCGATTCTTCAAAAAATTTGGACTCACATCTTTGTGGCTTTGGATTGATGGATTCATTTCAACTATATATTATATAACAAATTTAATTTGTTAAGATTCTAATATTATATATTAATTTTATTATATATTAACCTGGAATGATTGCAATACTAAACGTAAAAAATCATCATATTTAAAAATTATCTCAAACCGACTGATATTAATTCTTTGATATTTATGTTATTTTACATTTGTTAAAGCTAGAAATATCATTTAAAATTACTTTTGAGTGGTGTTATTTTCACTAATTTTAGTACTTTGAATATCCAATTTCTTCGTACACTTCTTTACAAAATAAAAAATCAAGAATATTACCCTCAAATAAATTATTTCTTCATTTCTTTGACCATGTATTGAAATTCAATGATCTTATCTTATTGTGAAATGCAGATTACTTGGTTCAAATGTGGAGGAATGTCTCTAGGCATAAGCTGCTCGCATGTCCTTGGAGATGCATTTTCAGTCTGTGATTTCATTAACAAATTTGGCCACTATGTAGCCACTTCTAAATCCAATAGTGCACCCAATCTAACCACACAACCTTCACCCGTTAAGAAGGAAAAATCAAAGATCCTACCAGCACTTGCCAAGCCTGAAGATCCACTTTCCATCAAACGGGTCGACCCGGTCGGAGACCATTGGATAACTCCCAGTAGTTGCAAAATGAATACATTTTCATTTCATTTAACTGGCCCCCAGATGTCTCAGTTACGTTCAAAGTTTTCAGGTCAAACCATCCCTGTATTTGAGTTGGTGTGTGCCATTATTTGGCAATGCATAGCCCAAGTCAGAGATGGCTCAAGCCCAAATAGAGTGACAATATGCAAAAGGGATGCACAAGATTGGAAAAATGACCAAAATATGAGCAATAGTCAGATTATAAGTGTCGTTCAAGTTGATTTTCCTGTCATTGAAGCAGATTTAGAGAAGTTGGCAGCAATATTAGCTGATGAAGCTGTAGATGAGAGGACTCATATTGAGCAAGCAATGGAGGGGGACAATGGAGTGCCTGATTTTATTGTTTATGGAGCGAATTTGACTTTTGTGAATATGGAGGATGCTAATCTTTATGGGCTTGAATTGAATGGAGAGAAAGCAGATTTTGTCAGCTATAGAATTCAAGGTGTTGGTGATGAAGGAGCTGTTTTGGTACTTGAAGAACCAAAAGGTTTCGACAAAGATGGTGGCAAAGGAAGGCTTGTGACAATAATTCTGCCTGAAGATCAGGTTTTGAAGTTGAAACCTGAGCTCAACAAGAATGGTCTATTGCTTGAAAACAATCTTGAATGACTGATTTGATTCAACATTTGGGGAAAAAAGTTTATGGATTCAGTTAAATGGGAAGCTTCATTTTAGGGAACAAATCAACAGCAGTATTGATCTTTGAGAATATATATAGAAGTATACTATCTATCTATTGTTTCCAAAGACTGATATAGCGCACATACTTACGTACTGAAACTTGTTTGTGAGAAATATATTGTGCTTTGTTGGAATAAAGGTCCTGGATACTTTGGATTAATTATACGTTGATGTAACTTCAATTTAATTATTGAATATATAAATTATCTGTATGCACTCAAGGTCATAGTTAGATTTTCTTTTGCCAAATTTTCACTGAACAAATTTTGAGAGTGCGACGGCTTTAACCCACAAGCAGAAAATAATCTGGTTTGACCAAACTTGTAGTTTGCATCTTTGTGTATGAGTGTAAATATCCATTCAATGATTGTCATGTGGTAATAACAATCTGTTTTCCAAATTAAAACCAGTTCGGTTAGATGTGATTCGAAACTGCCAAACTGATCATCAAAGCAAACCAAACAAATGGGTTTACCTCTATACGTTATGGAAGTATGCAGTTATAAGTAATATAACAGTAAACTGTAATGTAAATTGGCACAGGAGAATTTTACGTGGTTCGGTTATAAAACCTACATCCACGGATAGCTATAGAACTGCAATTCACTAAGTTATTGTTTGTACAATCTTTAGGATCGTTTACAGTGCTGACTCACTCTCACACATTGACCTAATCTTTGTAAAACAAAATCCCGCCAAGGTCTTAAACTTTAGTGACACTGCTCACTGTCTGTCACAGATAACTTAACAACACACTGTTAAGTATATCATTATCACGATGTCTGACACTGAATTACATAAACACTTAAACTCGTAAGTTCTCTCAAGTGTCTACTAACTCAAACAGACCTAATCAAAGATTCATGCACGATTACTACCTCTCATACATGAATAAAACAATCATAAAATCAAATCAAAGAGACGTTCCAATTTGCGTTGAAGCTCTCCTCTTAATCCTTGGAATGCCGTGACATGAACTACCACAATCAACCATATGTTATGTAAACATAACAATATATATAGTGGGAAGTCTAAACGAAATCTCTTTAGATTCCTATAAAAATCCTAATCAAACGCTCATTAGGATAAAGACAAAATTTATTAGAGAGTGATATAAATAACTCCTAAAGGAATTAGGACATAAATAGATATTCTCCTGTTTTAACTAGGATACATTAAATAATGTCCTATTCTAAGAAGATACATATTATAAATCAAATACTTCCTAAAATATACTTCTAGAAACAATAAAATAATAGACAATATAATTTTCTTGTTTTATCACAAGTTAGACAAAAAAATCATGTGCATGGCACATGCACGTTGACACCAACAATCTCCCCCTTTTTGGCAACTTGTGATGAAAACACCAAACTGTTTCTGATCAAAGAAAAATTACACAGAGATAAGTCAGACATAATTATAAGCAATCATGATTTATCAAACAGAAAAATCATGCCTAAAATATAGTGATAGTATGCAATTAGAAAGCACATGCCTTCACTTCATCCCACCCAGTAGTAGCAACAGAAGCGGGTGTGAAAGCCCATCTGTGGCTGAACAATGTCTGAATGTATATACCTTGCAAAAATAACATAAAGTGAAGTTGACAGTCCTTTCAAACAACACTTCAAACAAATCAAGATCGGAGCAAATAACAAAAACATACATCAAATGAAACGGCAGATAAAAACACATAACGCAGTAAAGAAATAACACACAGTCGAAAATAGTTCTAATGCATACAAAACATAAACATGCCTTACTCCCCCTTACTCCTTACATACTACCCTGAAGAAGAACAACAAAAATATTAGACAGAAGTATCAAAAACAAGATCATTTCAAAAACAAAACAGAATAGAAAAACATTATATCAGAAACTCCTTCTCCCCCTTGATTTTAGAACAATTTCCCAAAACTATCAAAGTCGGGGAGACTTGTGAACAGCTGGGGAAGAGGAACTGCCAGAGCACTTCTTAATCCTTCTAGCCTTCATTTTGTACCATTTGTTAGTAGTAGTGGGTGTAGGCTGCTCAGTGGGCATAGAAGTAGGCTGTGCTTCAGTTGTCTTAGAGGAAGTGGTCGTGACTTCATCTACAATCTTGTGAATCTCCTTATCAAGTTGTTTAGCACTGGTTTCTGTTCTCTGTAACTCAACAGCAAGTTGTTGAGAAGGTACCAGTGATTCTTTTGCAAGTGTAGATGGTAGAGGTGTGGCTGGTGCAGTTGTTTTTGCTACAGGAGGGGTGTCTAAGTGTGTTCTGCAGGTGGTGTGGTTGTGGTGGTGACCGTGTTAATGGTGGAGAGTCATGATGGTCTACTTCAGGGACTGGAGAAACATGAGGTTCTTCCTCAGCAATTGGTGAAGGTAATGTCATCTCGGGTTCTTCTTGTGGTGGTTCATCTGACAAAGACTCATCCCTTAGTTTTGGAGCTGCTGATTCAATTTTCTTCTTCCTCTTGTCAGATAGTTTCTTCACCAATTTGATCTTCTTCTTTTCTTTCAATCCCTTTGCTGTTGTCTTGAATTTCTTTTTCTTTTTCTTATTATCTGCTATTATGTCTATCTCAACAATATTTTGTTTAGGTGGATATTTTGTAGGTATTGGCTCAGTTGTTTCAGGTAGAGGTGTATCAGTTTCTGGTATGTGCTCTACAGACTTCTTAGGAACCACATTGTTAGTTTCCATGGGCTGGGTTCTTCTGCAGTACCAAATTGTCCTGCAAGCTAGGCCTCCAAAACAGATTGTTTTGCTTTGATGTCTTCAAGATCCTGCACAATATCAATCAAGACAAAATTTATCAAAGCAAGTTGTTCTTCTACATTGGTCATGGGATCTTTCCAGACTCTCCTGGGTTTTGGTTCGAGTGTAGAGAGATCAGTTTTATCATGCAAATGTTGAAGAAAACCTTTGGTGATTAACTTGGTCAGAATTTCATATGTTCTTTGGGACTTATAGGGATTCCATTTTGTGCTAGAATTCCTTGAATTAAACAAGGAAAAACCAGTAAATGATAATCAGATTTATATGGAGACATCTGAACAATCATTCTATAAGCTAGCAAGCCAAAATTAATAGGTCTATCGGTGCCCAAACAGAACAAAAACTCCACTCTATCTTCTTGAACTTGGTTTTGATGTGATAAGAGAAGCCAGTTAAATTATGCAATTTTATGCATCACCCTATTTTTCTTTTTGAGATATTGCTGGTCAATTCCATCCCTTAGTTTCTATTTTATATCCCCTCTACCAGTCAATTCTTTAATCACTACAGCCATATCAAAATTCTCATCCAATGAATGCAAGCTTCCTATTGGTATATCAAAGAATGTATTTATGACATTAGGTGAGAATTTCACAAACTTTCCTCTACAATACACTCTATGATAATGAAAGCTTTTTGGATCATCAATTGAAGTAGAGATATAAGCATAGAACTCCTGAATTAACGACTTCATAGGGGCTAAGAAATTATTTACCGTACGAGTCCAGTATATAGACTCAAGAAGCTCACTCAGACCATAGTTGTTGAAGTCGGTCACCTTCACTGTCCTTTCCATCTGCAATTTCCTTTTCAAAGTGTACTTCAAAAATTTTTGCTTGACAGCTGCTGCGAGGAACTTGTTATACTTTGGCTTCACCTTGTCTTTCATCTTCTTGACTGGAATCAATTCATCTTCGCACATAGCAGGATTAATCGGGATCTCTGCTTGAGGCTGTTGTGAATTAGACGACTGTACACTATCACTACTATTGTAACCAGAGTCGTTTTGTGAAGACAAAGAACTGTGGGTTTTTGAAGAATCTGAGGTGGTCGCCATTGTTAAGGTTTCAAGACTGCAAAAGTTTCTCAGAGTAGAGAGAACCAAGACGAGAGAGAGTGGTGAAACTGTTGATTGAGTATGGTATGAACAAGAAAAGCCCTAACTGTTTTCGTAATATACTTGGCTGAATTTTTAAAATATTTTTGTTTCCCACAAAATTTAATTTTAAAACCTTTTCCAAAATTGCTTAATAAATTTCATTAATGAACAAGAATTCAAAATTTGATTTCGATAAGTATAAGGAATTTTAAAAGAGTTAGAATTTCTGCCACTGAATTTTTCTCCCTCTCAATTTAATAAAGCTGACATGGCATTTTGACACATAGACACACAAGATAAGTCAAATTTCAGATAAGCACAAAGAGCATCGTATGATATGAAAAACATAACAAAAAAGAGTTATTGATAACATAACAACAATATCTTAACATCATATGAATCATTCTAAGAATGCATATTTTAGAGCTGTTTATTTTCTTCACATGGATGCTGTTTTTCATTTAGCTTTTCGCTTGATTGAGATGTCAAAAATATTATTTTGACAAATTATGAATTAATCATATTGGATTATGAATACAGTAGCTTTCACACAATATAGAGGTAGCCATTTTCATTTGAGTGGGTGACCTCAACATATTTCTTAGATACCCTAAGGTTACTCTTAATGATGGCTTTCACACATCATAATTAACTTAAAAGTAAGCCATGTTTATTCATAGAACTGACAGATGCCTAAGGCCTTTCTTAGATTTTCAAATTTTGTTGTATCTAATGCCTTAGTGAACAAGTCAACCAATTGTTTATCAGTGGAAATGTGTTCAATGTGTATAACCTTAGACTCTACAAGTTCCCTTATAAAATGGTATCTTATGTCAATATGTTTTGTTCTAGAATGCTTAACATAATTTTTGGAAATATTTATAGCACTAGTATTATCACAAAACATAGTTATAGGTTTCTGTTTAATACAATAATCACTCAACATTTACTTCATCCACAGTAGTTGTGTGCAACAACTTCCTACTGCTATGTATTCAGCTTCAGCAGTAGACAAAGAAATAGAGTTCTGCTTTTTGCTGTGCCAAGAAACGAAGTTAGTACCAAGATAAAAACATCCTCCTGATGTGCTTTTTTTGTCATCTGTATTTCCTGCCTAGTCAGCATCACTAAACCCTGCAAGATAATCATTTATATCTTCAGAAAACCATATACCATAATCATAGGTTCCATGTATATACTTAATGATTCTCTTAGCTACTGCCAGATGCGATTCTTTGGGATTTGCTTGAAATCTTCGACAAAGTCCTACACTAAAGCACAAGTCTGGTCTACCTGTTGTGAGATATAACAAGCTGCCAATGATGCTTCTATACAAACTTACATCAACATATTTTCCTGCATTGTCTGCAATCCAAGAAATAAATTTAATTCTCCTACCATGGTCATCTCAAACTCTTCCTGATTTCTTACCTTGCTCCTGGTTCTCATCATGCCATCTGATGTTCCAATGATAGAGCTGGTTGGATGTGCCTTCTGAATCCAAGTGGGTGGATCTTTCCTTTCATCTTCATTTTTGATTGACTCTTTGTTCAAATTTGAGTTGTCAGTTGTCATTGTTATGTGTGATGTAACAATAGTTGTTTCGTCTTTTATAACTGAATCATCTTTATTACTGTTGTTGTCAGAATCTGATTTTTTTGTATCTTCTGTAAAGCTAGTTATACTTTTCTCTTGTAAGTATTCTGCATAATCATTCAGATCATCAAAGACTATGTTTGCAGTTTCCATGACTGCCTCAGTTCGAAGATTGTAAACCCAAAATGCTTTGCTGTTTTGTGCATATCCCACAAAAACTCCTTCATCACTCCTTGGATCTAATTTACCTAACTGCTCTCTATCATTTAAAATGTAACACCTGCATCCAAAAACATGAAAATATTTCAAATTAGGTTTTCTGCCTTTCAAAATTTTATAAGGTGTCTAGTTAGTGCCAGGTCTTAGAAAAACTCTATTTGAAATATAACAAGCAGTGCTTATTGCTTCAGCCCATAGCCTTTTGGTTAACTTCTTGCTATGATCACTTCTTATTCTCACTATCTTGCCAATGTTCCTGTTTTGCTCATTTTTAAGCTTAACACAAAAATTCCTGAAAGCTTCAAAAGTGTCAGATTTTTCTTTAATAAAATCAACTCAAATATATCCAGAGAAGTCATCCACACAAACAAATATGTATCTCTTACCTATAATGCTTTCAATTTGTATAGGACCCATAATATCCCTGTGAAGCAAATCAAGTATCTTGGATGTGCTAAGATATGGATTGGATTTGTGTGAACTTCTAATTTGCTTTCCTATTTGACATGATCCACAAATTTCATTTACATTGTCATCAAATTTAGGAACTCTTTTTATAGTACCTAACTTAGTCAATCTAACTAAGTCTTTGTAATTTAGGTGACCTAATTTTTGATGCCATAATTCCAAATCTGAAATCTTAGCTTTAAATGCAATTTTTACTAAAGAGCAATTATCCGAAGATCTATTTCCTTCTAAAATGCATTTACTAAAGTTATCTAAGACCATACATTTGTTTTGTGTGAAATTAACAATATATTTGTCATCACATATCTGACTAATACTAATTATATTAGCTTTCAAACCTTTAACCAGCAAGACATTTAGGAATTTAGGTAGGCCTTTGATATTTAAAGTGTCTTTGCCAATGATCTTACTCTTTGCTCCATCTCCATAAGTGACATTTCCTTCCCTGCATGCTTTAAAAATTTTCAAAAACTGTATATTTTCAGTCATATGCGTGGAACAACCACTGTCAAAATACCAAATATCGTTAGAATATTGTTTAAGAGCAGTAAAAGTAACATTGCATACCGTCTTCTCTTTCTTAACCCACTGCAGTTGTGACTTTGGTAACAGTTTGAACTGTTTTGATCGTTTATGTAAAATATTCAACAATTTAAAGCATCTAGGCCTAATATGTTCTTTTTTACCACAAAAATAACAAGTTGGAATGAACTTACTTAGTTTTTCAGGACTGGATTTGAAAGAGCTCAAAGGAGAAATAAATGTTTCATTGCTTTTTGAACTTGGACTTGACCTTATTGAGTTAGGTTCAGAATTTTTACCTGATGTTGAAGCTTTTACAAACACTATTGTTGATGAAGATGCAACATTACCTTCCATGTATTCCAATCCATGTTTGTTGGAGTTGTCTCTTCCAAGACTCAAGACTTGATCAAGTTTAGCTTACCCAATTCTGAGTTGATCAACACATCTTTTGCTCTCAATCAGTTCTGTTGTGATTTTCTCAACATGTGCTATTTTGTCTGTCAAAGTAATCTCCAATTCTGTGATATGGTTTTCAGCATAAGATTTTTCACATTTTAGCACTTCAATCGTCTTCTTCAAGGTTTTAATTTCTTCTTTATGACTTAGCCATTCACTATAAAGTGCATTGTAAGTTTCTTGTAACTATTCATAGTATTCTGGACCATCTTCTTCATTGTAATGATCAACATTGGTTCTGCAGTATTCTATTATGTCATTCATAATAGCTTTCCCTTTATCAACTGTAGATCCTGTAAATGCAACAAAATTACCCATACATTCTTGATCATCTGAATCAGATTCTAATTCATCACTCCAGGTAGCTATCAAGCATTTGTTCTTCTCTTTGAGATTAACACATTCAGACTGAATATGCTTATAACTAGGACATTCATAACACTGAATCTATCATTTCTTATCATGTTGCTTCATATTCTTCTTACCATTCTCCTTGTTGAATTTCCTAAACTTATCTTCATTTGAGTTTGATGGCTTCCCTTGATTCTTCTTCCTGAAATTTTTTTTCATGAACTTGACATAATTCTTTGTTAGAAAAGCAATCTGTTTAGAATTAGCTTCATCAAGTTCATCATTACTTTCATCATCAGATTTTTCAGTTTTAACATTGAATGCAATGTGTTTTCCTTTTTGCTTCCTAATACTCTGATTAATTTCAAAGTTTTAGAGAATGCCAATCAGTTCATCAACTCTCATCTCATCAGTGTTTTTAACTTCCTCAATAGCTAAAATTTTAGGTTGAAATTTATCTGAAACAGATCTGATTATTTTGCTAACAATTTTTGCATCAGTGAAAGTTTTGCCAAGCATGTATACAGAATTTGTGATGTGACATATCTTAGAGTAAAACTCAGAAATTGACTCATCCTCATGCATCATCAAATTTTCAAATTGACAATTCAATCTCATCAATTTAGATCTTTTAACAGATGTAGTACCTTCATGTTTCACCTCAAGTATGTCCTAAGCTTCTTTGGCCACTTTGCACCTAGAAATTTGTCTGAAATTATTTAACTCCACTGCAACAAAAATTGCATTGAAAGCCTTTGAGTTTTAGCTTGAACGTCTATATTCTTCATCAGTATATTCCTCCTCAGATTTGGGTTCAGCATCACCAAAAGCATTCAACTTTATTGGCGATGTCCATCCTTTAAGTACACTGGTCCATGCCCTGTCATCAAGAGATTTGATATACGTCATCATTCTTACCTTCTAATATGGATAATTACCATCATCAGGAATAGGTGGTTGTGTTCCGAATCCTCCATTGCGAATAAACGCCATCCTTCCAAATCAATGTGATCATTTCTTCACTTGTCTACCAGTGATCCTGCTCTGATACCAATTGCAAGTTTTGGAAGTATGCAGTTATAAGTAATATAACAATAAACTATAATGTAAATCGACATATGAGGATTTTACGTGGTTCGATTATAAAACCTACATCCACGGACAGCTATAGAGCTGCAATCAACTAAGTTCTTGTTTGTACAATCTTTAGGATCGTTTATAGTCTTGACTCACTCTCACACATTGACCTAATCTTTGTCCGCTAAGGTCTTAAATTCTAGTGACACTGCTCACTCTCTGTCGCAGATAACTTAACAACACACTGTTAAGTATATCATAACCACGATGTCTGACACTGAATTAAATAAACACTTAACTCACAAGTTCTCTCAAGTGTCTACTAACTCAAACAGACCTAATCAAAGATATCATGCACGATTACTACCTCTCATACATGAATAAAACACTCATAAAATCTCATTAAAGAGACATTCCAATTTGCATTGAAGCTCTCCTTTTAATCCTTGGAATGCCGTGACATGAACTCCCACAATCAACCATATGTTAAGTAAACACAACAATATTTATAGTGGAAAGTCTGAACAAAATCTCCTTAGATTCTTGTAAAAATCCTAATCAAACTCTCATTAAGATAAAGACAAATATAATAAAAAGTGATATAAATAACTCCTAAAGAAATTAGGACACAAATAGATATTCTCCTATTTTAATTAGGATACATTAAATAATGTCCTATTCTAAGAAGATATGTATTATAAATCAAATACTTCCTAAAATATACTTCTAAAAACAGAAAAATAATAGACAATATAATTTTCTTGTTTTATCACAAGTTAGACAAAAAAATCATGTGCATGGCACATGCACGTTGACACCAATAAGTTCAATTCTGCATTTGATGGTTTAGAACGACACCAAAAACCAAATCCAACTGATTATAATTTTTTTTAAAACATGTTTACAACCACATACATTTTGATGGCTAAGGCTATTCTCATTTAGGTCTGCTAGTTTATCAAAGTAGTAATTCTTTCAATTAAGTTTTATATGGGTAGATGTTGTATTGTGTTACACAAACTAAAATATTGGAAGCGATTTTTTTTGTCTGGAATCTGAATATATAAGAATTAAACTAAAATCTGAATATGTTTAAATATAAAAATTTGAATAATATATTTGTTTTTTATTTTAATATCTAAATTGAAATATTTGAAAATTAATTATTTTATACATGTATTCGTATTTATATATATTACTTTTACTTGTGATTTTATTTATATAGTAAAAATATTTGCAAACCAAAATTTATTGTAAATTTAATTTATTTAAATGTGTATAATTGGATAAAGAAGTTATTTTTTTTCTAAAAAATATGATATATAAATAAGCTAAATGACTATAGAATAATTTTAAAAATATATAGAGAATCATAATATAGAATTAGACATAAATAATGACGTTCCAAAATTAAAATATTAGGCTATGTACAAATTGGTTATAAATGAAATTATAAGGTCATTTAAGAGAATTACAAGAGTAATAAATGATTCAAACATTTATATTCAGATAAAAACAAAAAATTTTAACTTTTTCTACTTAGATAAAAATGCTTAGATTAAGATCTTTAGTAAAAAAAAAAATGAAAAGATTCGAAGTCTAAAAATAAGTTAAATTCATATTTCAGACCAAAACAATTAGCCTCTTGGTTCATCAATTTGACATTTTTATACAAGCTAATCTAAAATGAAGTAACCAAAAAAAAATTCTTCAAAATAATCTAAATAAACATATTGGATTCATCTAATCCTGAGTTTCTTAAATATTATAAAAAATAAAAAAATAACTGCAAAAAGTACTGCAACACATGTATACACTCCAGAAAAATCGATTTACTCATTTGCACCCATGTTGGTGGAGGGTGGAAAAGACTAATACCTCACAGAATTAATACACCTTTAATTGCAAAGGTCTAAAGTCAAGGTCCCTAGGCCTAAGTTAACATTAGTTAGAGTCTTTAACTAATAACTAACAATTAATCATATAATGTTCAAGAAGTTACATGAAGTTTTACGGTCACAATCTCCTTAATTTAATTAGGCTTATAGGAAGTGGCAGACTCGGGATTTTGGTTTTAGAGGGCCAAAATATTAACCTATATTATAAATTTGGGAAATTTTAAAAAATAACGCTGTCCAAAACCCAATTTTTATTTCTAGCCCTCCCCAATAATCTTTTCAAGCCACTAGCCTCCACCCCCCTCAATTACCTAACTGCCCTCATCACATTAACTTTCTTTAACTAACACTAACCACCACCATATCTCTCTCTCTCTCTCTTTCTAACTCTCTAACTCTTCTATGGATATACAACACTTAATGAACACAAACAAATAAAAGACAACATCTAACACATTATAATAAAAAAATATCAAAAAAGAGGGTGATTCGAATTGGAAAGTGGTCAAAATTGAGGCATTCTACCTTTGAAACTCAACTCTAACTCATTCATTAAAGTTTTTGTATGATTAGGATGTTAAATCTCATACCATATGTGTAGATATAGGCAAACAAAGGTTGGAATACATAAATGAAGATAGGTTTTGTCAGTTTTTGTTGTGGGAAATCGTGTTTTCTAGGCTCATATCCTTCTTTGAAAACCTAGAAATTCGACAGTTAGATAGTTCTTCAACAATTAGATAGTTCCATTATCTAAATATCGAATCTCATCGAAGAGTTATCGAATTGTAGAAGTCTTGTCAAACCTTGATTAGCATCGTCAAATTAGAAATGTAGCAATTGTCGAAGTGTCAAAGCATCGTAGAATCAGTCGTCTAACTATCAAAGTGGTGTCGAAGTGAACTTTTACAGTTAGACAATATGGTTGTCCAACTATTTCATAAACTTTTTTTGACCTTTTTTAGCACATTTTTCAGTTTTTTTTGTGTATTTTCACTAATTTCTAGACATTTTTGATTGCCCAGATGGAGGATATCATATTCATGTTGTTTTACAGTGGGAAATTCAAGGCGCATGCTAGTGGGGATGTTGTTTACATTGGTGGAGATGGTTTCCATTGTCGATTCAGAGGGATACCTTTTACCCGGAGTTTTTGTAGTTCATATGTGAAACCCTTCGGTTAGATGGCCATCGAACAAAGTTGAAATTGAGTGCCTAATTTAACCTAACCAAGTGTATGAGGCCTCTCCCTATCCGAAGTGAGCGTGAATATAGATTTCTCATTGCAGATAGTTTGAAACATTTATCCTTATGCACACTAATGCATGTTGAGTTTGAGCACCGTTTGAAGCCTTTGTCTAGAATTATTGATCATACAAACCATCTTGAAAAACATATGAACAATCTCAATAGCCTGTTTACAGTAATATGCCATCATTTAGCATGCATGGTGATTTTGGACATGATTGCAGTGACTGGTGCAGTGTTAATGTTGTATTGTGGTAATCTTGTAGGCGATGATTTTGAAGTTACAAAAGATGTTCATGGCCTTGAGAGCATCAAAGAAGAAATTCAAGAAGTGTCAAGAGTTAGAGGTAGTTTTGAGGGTGGATATGCAGACAATAAGAGAGACAATGTAGATGATGCGATAAGATACAACATGGAGGAGATGGCAAATAAGAGAACATATGTTGAGGATAGTGATGGTGCAAACAATGACGATATAGTGTTACAATTGTCACATCCTATTCCGGCTCCGTTAGGGCCATAGGATGCTAGAATGCAACACATTTCGAAGAAAGGGTACATGATGAAGATAATCATGTTGCAAATGATCATCTCCCTAAAAGAGTGAAGGATATCTTTTGGTTAATGCCTCTAATACCACAGTCCACGACACCGATTCCAAATGACACTAATGAAATTGAAAGTGGAGAAGCATTGGCTAGACATGTATTTTCAAACAAAATGGAACTTCGGCATAAGCTAGGAAACATGGCATTGTAACACAACTTCGAGTTCAAGGTGACTAGATCTATAAAGGCTCAGTTTGAGGTTGGTTATCCAAAGGAAGGTTATAAATGGCACTTAAGAGCAACAAAGGTTGGAAACACTAATTTCTTCCAAGCTAAGGTGTTCAACAACAATTGCTCTTGTGACAATGTAGGACTATATCCAGACCATAGAGAAGGAAGTGCTGAACTCATCAAAAAACACATCAAAGAGAAGTTCATCAATGCCGCAATGATATATCAGGCAAGGAAAATAATTGAGGATTTTTGAAAAGATTTGCACATAGCCATTAGTTACCAAAAGGCTTGGAAGGCAAAATAGGTTGCTTTAAACCAACTTCATGGGACTGCTGAGGAGTCATTTGGCTTATTATCTCCGTATTCTTACATGATGGAGCTAACAAATCTGGGAACGATTACTGCACTTGAAGTTAATGAAGATAATTGCTTTAAATACTATTTCATAGTATTAGGGGTGTCAATTTTTGGTTTTCGAACTTCTATTCGACCTATTGTGACTGTTGATGACACATTTTTTAAGGGTAAATATAAAGGTATAATATTTTTGGCACAAAGCTTGGTTGGAAACAATCAAATATTTCCCCTAGCAATCGGATTCAAGCCATCTAAAAAGTATGAGTGCTGGGGTTGGTTCATGTCTAGGCTTTATGGGCTTATTGGTGAGGTTGGCAACCTTGTTATCATATCTAATTGACACAAAAGCATTGAGAAATTCGTGTCTAACATTTTCCCTAATGCCACATTTTGCATTTGCATGCATCATCTTCAATGCAACATGAAAGTTAAGTTCAAGGACAAGTACTTATTACCAACTTTTATAAATGCAACAAAGGCATATCAGAAAGCAGAGCTTAATGATATAAGTATGAGGCATCAATGCATATGCCACGGAGTACTTAATTGTAGCAGACGTGCGTAAATGGGCTCGTAGCCATTTTCTAGGTCATAGATTCAATATTGTAACAACAAATATTACTAAGTCTATGAACAACATGATGAAACAATCTAAGAACCTAGGAATCACTTAGATATGTGAATTCTACCGTTAGGTTTGTTATCTTATCCTATCTACGATCTTTTGTACGAATCTTGTATGCATATATGTCTGTATTCGAAATAACAATCTATGTGTTCACTTTATCACAAAGTCTTGCAACAATGCTTCTATGAAAGGTGAACTACGGCAGGCAAATGTACTATGGTTTTGACAAAACGGGCTAAGGATCTTTTGAAGGAAAGAAAAGACAAGTCCTACACACTTCAAGTAAATGTTCATTCGTTGATCTTAATGCACGTATCTATTATTGCAAGGTGTTTGATCTTGATCAGCTACCATGTGTACATGCAATTGCTGCATGTTGTTATGCTAAGATTCAATTGCTTACGCCTTATTATAGTCCAATGTACACAAATGAACATTTACTGCCTGCATATACATCACCAGTGCTTCCTATTGGGATGTGTAAAGGTTGGGTGGTCCCCAGATGAGGTTGGGACAATGGTTGTACTACCATTAATCAACTGATGACAGGTTGGACATAGATGTACACGGCGTATTCCTTCAGAGGGTAAGTCTGTTAGGCAACGTATGTACGGATGTTTTGGGCGCCTCAATCACAACTGATGAACATGCCAGAATCTTGTACCTCTTCATCCTTTATTGAATACAGAACCGGGCCCTTTAACAGTGCATTGATTGTTTCTGGATTACATATGTGTACCACTTTTGTACAGATGTGATTCATGTGGTATTGAGTGACTTATCCATTGTGGAGGTTATATGTTTTATGTTTCATGTTATTGTCTCCCTTATCGGGTCACCAAGATTATTTGTAATTTATAGTATTTATTATAATATTGTTGGAGGAGATATCCTAGTTCCTATGTATAGCAAAACAAACAGAACACCATCTCTCTTTCCATGGACTCTCTTCCAAATACACCTTCCAGAAATCAGGGTGATGGTCTATGCCTCCCAAGTGCTAGATCTTCATCGCCATCTGCTTCCTGATGGTGTCCTTGTCCACATTAGCTATGGCATCAACACCCACTCCAATACTCAACAGCTTTGCATAGACGGCACAATACAAGCCACAGGATCGACTACCTAGCAGCTATTGAGACATATCCTCTATAGCCCTGTGTAGACTGTACGACATAAGCTCATGTGAAACATCCATACAATTAGGGAAAAACTATGTATGTCGAACAAGAGTTGGGATCATGATCAAAAGTGATGTACAATATTACAGCAACTCACCTTGATCAGTTGAGTTAGAAGGGATCTGGGAATCGTAAATAACGACCTCCTTATCCTTGAAGGAGATCTTAGCCAAGACCCAAGGTTCACATTTGACATTGATGGAAGCATATACCTATAACATGTGGTTAGTTGATGTAATATTTGATGTTAATAGAACTTTAGAACAAAAAGGTTCAAGGTGATTGATACTGTGTTACTTACGGTGTCGACGTCTGACCATATTCTCCTATGAGAAGTAAACAGTCTGTCCACGTATTTGAAGTATGTCGTGTCCCAGCAATGTGATCCAGGTATTCTTTGCACCTGTCATAGGTGCTTGCCAAGCAAACCTATCCAGAAATCAGGTAAATAAATGATTAGTCCACTTTTAGTAATTAAACAACAATAAAAAATTGTTAAATGTTGATCAAACAAACATAATACTTACAAAAAAATTGTAATCAACAATAACAAAGTCCTGAGGTATCTCTTGAGGACAATGTGCCTATTTGATCCATCAAAAGTACATAAAAGAGTTGATGTGCTGTAAAACAAAATGAAAACATTGTTAATACTGTACCAGTTGGACAATACTGAAATAAGAAAAATATATATATATGTGTGTGAAGAATCTAACATCATTGTCTAGCCATGATCTACATCGCATGATGTTATAAAAAAAGGCAAATCCAAAACCAAAGTAGTTAGGTTCAAGTTAGATTCGAACATGTTGTCTAGTATACCAAGCATCGAAGCACGACTCAAAATGGGCATCGATATGGGATCTCTAGTTATACATCGATGGAATCTCTAAATCAGATGGTGTTAAGGGAACAGCCACCATATCCTATGATGACTAAACCATGCTCTACCACTTCCCATGCTGGTCAGGGTTGGTATACGGGCTAAGAAGTAAGTGCGGCCTTTTACAAACTCGACCAGTGTAAACCTTTTCCACTTGATACAAAATGTGTTGTGTCCCCAGGGTACATACGCTCTCACTCGGTGAGTCATTGTGGACCTTATGAACCCCTATTTTTGGGTTGCTCCCCTAGGATAAGTGCACGACATCATCAAGAATCGATGAGTACTGCACATCCTCTAGATAAAGATATCCATGATTTTGCGAAGTAGGCACAGAATGGTTAGCTTCCTCTTGTATTGAAATGCAAGATTCATGAATTTATTTACTTA
The DNA here is from genome assembly GCA_013180625.2 of Boswellia sacra. Taxonomy (NCBI): domain Eukaryota; kingdom Viridiplantae; phylum Streptophyta; class Magnoliopsida; order Sapindales; family Burseraceae; genus Boswellia; species Boswellia sacra. Next base: position 32,233 of record SNVD02009237.1, on the reverse strand, counting down.
GAGGATTATGACCTTACCATGAAATTCATTAAACTAATGTAGTTGGCCTCTAAAATCGGGACCTCTATAATCTCCTTTCATAGTTCTCAGACCTTCACTTCCAACCTTTGGATGTGCTTAGCTTAAGCGTCAAACATCTCTCCAATTGTCTTTAGTAACTTGACTTGATTAGCAGCCAACTCAGTCTGAACCATATCCAAGAGACTGACAGGGATCGATGGACTCTCACTTGCTTACAGCAAAAGGGTTTGTTAGTAAAACCATCATTTACACTAAGATCGTATATACATGTGATTGTTAAAATGTACCTGGCCCTTTGTATGCATTCCGGGTGGTGGGGGTGGTAGAGAAGGAGGTCTAGTTCCTTTGGCATGTTTGCCCTTTACGTGAAATGGCATTGCTCCCACTTTCTTCTTTCCCTTCGATTCCTTGACCTCTCTAAAAAATAATGGAACGGGTAGGCTATTTTGGGTGGCCCAACTAACAAGTGAGCCATTAGCAACCGGGAGCCACTTATTATTCCGTCTGCACCATTTGTTATTAATGTCATGGTCATCCGGATGAAGAACGACATATGAAAGCTCCCCCTATGCAACATAAACAACAAATCAATCAATCGAATAACCAATAGAAAAATTTATGTCAATGAATAGTTATTATATCCAATTGTAAGCACTGAATATGTCTTTCAACACATCGAATTGATAAGGCATCCTATTGGTCTCCCACCAAAGTATGCGCAGTCTTAACGTATTAAAATCTCTTTCTCTCTCTCTCTCTCTCTCTCTCTCTTCTTTTTCTTTTTTTTGCATATGATTCCACCACAAATGGAATCACTTCATACTAACAAACCTACAACAGAAGAACATAAGTAATTGTTACCAATTCTCTAAACTGTGTAAATTAACAAATACAAGTGAAAAAATAGATCAAACTACCTGCATGGTGTATGAGCAACCGTATAGGTTATACGCTTCCTTCTTGTGCACATCCTTTTCTGCCTTCCATTGCATGTACTTCTTAGTGTAGTTCCTCACACATGTCCTCATGCTATCATAAGTGGCCCTCCAAGCGACGAATCCCAACAGATATTTCCTAAAAGCTTCAAGATTGTATGCAATGTCAAAATACTCGTTGTGGATATGTCTTGATTGAAGTCGACCTAAAAGTAAGTGCTCCAACACCCAATATGCAGTCAATTTCACCACGTCCAAGTCATCGACCTTATCTATATTCAAATCTTTCAAAATGGTCTTTAATTTAGACAACCTCACATTCTCATCATTTAGATACTTGTCACATAAACGATTCGATGTCCCAACCTTCTTTAACTCATTTTACATGTCTAGGAGCGGTCTGAACCTAAGTCTAGTGATCAACCCAAACTCATGTGCTGAAAAACGAATCGTCTTGTCTGCACACCAAAATAAAGGTTGAAATTAGTCTTTGTATATTTCCACATACATAATTAATCATTGGTTAAAGTACTTACCATACACATAATACTACAACTCCTCATCCCTTAGATGGTGGATTTTCACCTCCTGTAATAGCAAGTTGTTAACAAGCTTGCTGGAAAAAGTTAGGTCACCTATCTCCAACAGGTATCCGAAACCAATGTGCTTCTTGAAAAGCTTTTATTGCCTATCTTTTAAAATGTTTTTCAGGAACTGAATGCACTCTAAACTTGTCATATTCGTCGCCGTCATGTTGTAATGCTCGGATTTTGGTGTTATTAGGTTAAAAGGGATTAATGGTCATGGGGGCTCCATGTCTAAACCTGAAATAATGAAGAAAACGAACTTAAACCAAAACAAAATGCAAAAAAAGGCATGCATACAAGAACTTATCATAAAGATGAATCCGGAGAGATCTCTCTATAGAATTCAATCGACTATTAGTACATATTTTAATGTAAGATATTGTACATAATTCAAGGCTAAAATAGATAAATTCTAATACCATTAATGTAAAAATTTGTGTGATTTTAATATGGAAAGACAAAAACAAGCTTACAATTTCCAATAGCAGTCGTGCATGATCTTAATAGCAATAGCTATTGTAAAGAACTATGGAATAAGAAAACAAGGTAACAACATAGATTATTTGGAGTCTAGATCATCCATTCAATGCATGCCTTATAACTTGTATTTATTGATCAATATTATTAATAATTATAATAATATTACTAAATAGAAGTATGCCTTATAACAATGAGTGCAAGGTGTGAGAAAGCTTCCTGGTTGTAGTAATAGAGGTTGATAGGGAATTTCTTGAGTTTTATGTTAGTAATGAATCCCACTCGAGGTATGGTAAGATTGAAGCTAAGTTGGAAGAGATCTCTGGGAGTTCTATTACCTATTAAACAAGGTGAGAATTATGTTCATAAGCAAGGTAACAATTACATAGATTAATAGGTAATAGTCAGAACATATTTTTTACTTAGGCAGTTCTACAGTTTATTTGGTTGACATCTAATATGATCATTTTGTTTTATAGGTGTGGACGAGGCTTTCATCCCGCCAGAGTGTTTGCGACTACGACAAGTGTCAAAGCCTCTTTCAAGACTTAAAGGAACACAAACGAGCCATAGATACGTCTGAAGAAATGGATTCGCCACTCAATTATTCAATTGGAAATGAATGGGGGCAATATGATCCCTCACATCAGGACCTAAACTACGCTCATCTCTTCAGAGATGGGTTAGAGAAGTTAGGTTCGAGCCATTTGCCTCGCCCCGATCAAAATCTGACCTCCACTAGGGTATACCAAAAAAAAAAGCTTATGTTACTATACAGTCTACCTAAGTTGTTCATTTATGCACACATTTCAAGTTTTATCTTCATTTATCATGTGAGGTGATAGTCAATCAACGACAGTTATATATTCATATAAAGAATGAGGAAGAAGAATTGAATTATATTTTCTTTCAAACATGGGGGATAGGGGAGAGGATTGCATTACTCTTCGACAATAAATTCTATAAAATATTTCATACATTCATCCATGAGAAATCACATATTCGAATATGAAATAGAAACGATCAATTCGAGACTCAATAGATTATGAATTCCTCACCATCATACGTGAGTCTATTAAATGTCTATCAAGCCTCTACAAATATATTCGTACATTTATTTATTTAAGTATTCATTCTAAGTAATGGTCCATCGCCATCAATGTGAGTCCATTATCACTTCATGGCATCATATAATTATTTAATTATATTTCTTAACGTGTTACATTCATACGTTTATTCACACAAAGCTATTATCTAGAATCATGACACTTCGACCTAGGTTTGATAATTCTATCATGACATTCTAGCCTATTACAATTCTAACATTTGATTATAATTCTAAATATGGCAATTCTAGCCTAACATGTCATTTCTATCATAAGTCAAACAATCATAGCAAAACATGGCTATTCTAGCCCATTCATGTCAATCATATGAAATCATGGCATATTCTAGCCTAATTAGAGCAATTCTAGCCTACTTCAAGCACTCAAGGGTAAATGTGGTAATTCATACCTATTCAATGCTATTTCTTAGAATGCTTCAAAACAATTGTAAGTTTTCCTAGGATTATTCTAATCATGTGCTCTTAAGCTTGATTTTAAACATGTGCTCCTAAACATGATTCTAAGCATTCGTAAAGAAAATAAACTCATAAACATGATTCTAATAAAGAAAGAAAAACGGACTTATCTCGACACATATTTCCACCTCGAAAAACGGACAAAGGGTTAAACAATTCATAAAGCCCCTAAACATGCTTGTAAGCATTAAAATAAAACCTAAACATACTTATTCTAAAGCAAGAAAAATAAAGAAGAAATAAGGAGGGAGAATAGAGAACTACTCTCAAGATGTACCCTTTCTAGGTTTAGAGCAATATAAGACATCCGAAAAATTTTAAACTAGAAAAGACTTCTTGAATTCTCAAGCGTGTCTTCAAGAGGGAGAAGAGAGGATTGTGTTGTGTCTTGAAAAGTAAGGAGAAGGGGTGTTTATATAAGAGAGGGTTAAAGTTAAAAAAAGAACGACAAAAACAAAAAAGGAAGGTTTCAACTGAAAATTTTCAAATATACATGGACAACAGCCAGCCAGCTGTTGGAAGACCGTTAGCTGGCACTTTGATAGTCAATCGGCTATTGGCAGATAGCCAGCTGACACTCTAACAGTCGCCCAGCTATTGGTAGGTAGTCGGCCAGTTGTTGCCCATTGAATCTTTCAATTTTGCATATTTTCAATGCAGTCCTTCTAACTAGGGGTGGCAATTTTCGACATGACTTGACATGATACGGGTTTAAGCGGGATTGGGTTTTGGCATATTCGTGTTCATGTCGTGTTCGTGTCGAAGATGTCAACCCGTTTAATAATCGTGTCGTGTTTGGGTTGAGAGTCTTCAACATGCGAACACGATTATGACACGAATAACACGAATACATATTATACACAATTGACACGATAACATGATTAACACGAATATTAACACGATTACAAAATAATATTAAATTTAAAAGTAGTAAACTTAATATTGTAGTTTTAGATATTTTAGTCCCAACATGTATACAAATTTTAAAATAAAAATAGAATTTTAAAAATCTAATAAATTTTAAAACTTGGGATATTTATGTTATTTAACAAAAGTTAGAAACCTAATTCTGTAACGTGTCATAATTATATTAACGGGTCATAATCGTGTTAATAGTCATAATCGTGTCAATCGGGTCGTGTCAATAATGTAAACGTGTCTTAATCGTGTTAGACAGGTCGTCTTCATGTCTAACATGACATGACCCGTTTATTATTCATGTTAGCGTGTCTTGTCGTGTTACCCGTTTAATAATCGTGTCGCGTTCGTGTTGCATCATAGTGACACGAATAATAAACGGGTCGTATTCGTGTTGGGTCAACCTTGATCGTGTCACAGTTCGAGACGACATGAACACAACCCGCGAATACGAATTGTCACTCGTACTTCTGACCTTCGTCAATTTGATTGTATGAACTCTTTAAGTTCAACTCTGATATGTGATCCATAAAATTTTTCAAAACTAGACACCCTTAGCTTCGCAACGGTATATGACTCATCACCAGATTCCTTCTGGATTAATTTCTGTGATTTTTTGAAGTCATGTATCAGTTTTCAAGACCCTTGGTCAATTTCTTCTCACTTTTCTTCCTTTTGCATTCAAGGGCATTCCGATCATTTCTAATGCTTAATATTCATCTTTACTTCATCATCGAGTGTTGAAAATCCAATTTCTACAATAGGTACCATGATTGGTCGAGGGATTAATGAATTTTGTTATAGAGGACCTACTGTAAGAACCAATTTCATTACTTTCTCATTTGCAGCTTGCTTTCTTATGTTAAATAGTTTTGCCAACTTTATCTAATCTAGGATTTTTCCCTTATAAGCATTTTAAAACATATTCTACACGTTTTTGGTGTAATAACTTGCATTTAATTTGAAATTTAGGACTAAAGTAGCTCTATAACGGTTTTAAGCCAACCACAGTCAAGAACAATCAAGAAAAATACGACAAAAATGAAATTCGTGAAAAAACTTCAATAGATCAACAATGGTCCTGTTGAAACATCCTACCAATAAGTTCGACGACTGCTACCTTTTTCGATGATGCCATATGCCTACTTCAACGAATGGAAACTCTGATTGGACGGCAAATCGACCTCATTCGACGACTGTTTTGTAGTTAGATACTTACTCTAGCTACTTCAACGAGCCTTACACATACTTCAACAGTTCGTCACTTAACTCTATAGTTTGACAACAACACACAAACATTTCTATTATGAATTCTACTCCAATTCAATAGTTCGACCATGGTTCAACCTCGCTTTGATGACATAGACACAACATCCACTGTTCAAACTACCAAATTCGACAGTTCGACCATTCTTCTGCACTTCGACAACTATTCCCAGTCATCGTCTTTAACCAACCGCTAACAATCATCCAACACAACACCATCATAATCCCAACAACCAGATAAGAAAAGCCTACAATACCTCCAAACCACATAAAATTCCGCATTTACTAAATCGTTAAAATCTTAAATCAACACAAAAATCCCTCAATCTGACATTCATTTCAATCAATGAAAACATACAAACCCATATAAAACAACCTCATATAATCCAAAACAAAAACAAACCTCGTATAATCCATAACCAAAACAAACAAAAAACATAAAAAATAACACAAATAATCAACAAAAACAGGTTATTTAAATTCTAACCTGGAATGGGCTATCTCTATTTCAATTCCCTCCTGGTTTTCCCTATCTAAAATAGTAACCTTTCGCCTTCCCTCTTCAGGAACTTGATCTAGGAAACGGCGTGTAACTAATTTGCTTGATTTGAATGCAACCTACACCCTACAGGAAACGGTTTGACTTGGTTTGAATGAGGAGTTATGTTTCGATGGAGGGAAGAAGAGAAACGAAGGCTATTCTTTCATAACGTTAAAAGGACAGCATTGTAATTTAGAGGGGTGGAGGCTATTTTGATGAAAAAGCTATTAGGGAAGGCTAGAAAAAAAACCATAAATTCTCTTGTTTAGTAATAAAGGTTACTAACATTACTGATCAAATATGAACTCTTATACAAATTTTGAATATATATATATATATTCAATCAATTAATCTAAATCAAGAAAAATAAAAATGAATAAATATGTTGCTAAATAACATATATTAGAAAAAGTTGAAAACTAATTATAATCCTAAAATATAGTTTGTAAGAATTAATAATAACTTCTTCAATTTTGATAGAAATTCATTGAAATTTTACATATTTTATATGTTAAGAAACAAGTCATGATAGAGAGAGAGAAGTGGATTTGCCTTTTGTAATTAAAAATTTAAGGAATTAAAAAAAAAGAAAGTATGAAAATAAAAAAAAAGTTAAGTTTTACTTAAGAGTGGGATAATAAGAATAATAAAAGAAATAAATGAATAAAAGATAATTATAATATTAATAATAAATGTGATACTTGGTAATTCATTCGTCATTTATGTGAATATGAGAAATATAGAAGATTTATATGGAGAATCATCACTTATCTATTTAAAAAATTAATTATGGTTTGCCTTACATTTGCTTGGAGGGATCAATATTCAGAATTTAAAATATCTTACTAAATATAGAAATTTTCTTATAACATTTATGGACTGTTTGGTATAGGAGATGAGAATCTTGAAAATGGGATTCACATTACTAAAAAAATAAAATATGAGAATCTAATCCCTCAGAAAGTAATATTACTTCTTTGGTTACCCATGAAAATTTTGTCTTTAACCTCTTATGAGAATCAGATTACTGTGTTTGGTTATATATAAAAATATATTAAAAATTTTTCAATATATAAAAAATTATAATGTGTTTTTTTTCATGCTTTAGTAAAGAATAAAAAATAAAAATATGAGGATAAAAAAATAAAAATAAAAATTTGTAGATTTTTAAATTCATTATAAATTACTACAAATAATTTTTAAAATTTTAAATTTATTAATAATTCTCTTGTATGTTATATTATAAAAGTAAGATGAAAAAGTGCTAATTTTGTTCCATATATGATATGTGACTAAACTTTATAATTAATTTTTTTAATATGTAAAAGATACTTACATTGTTTTTCAAGTTCTATTATGCAATAAAAAAATATAAATAAATAAATATTATTCTAATTTAATCATCCAGTAAATCTTATTTCAATTTAAGACATTTGAATATATCCAAATTAGTTCACAAAAAATTAAAAATAACTAAAAAAATATATCCAAAATTCCAAACCCGAAATTGTTCTATGTAATTTAATTGTTCACACAATAATATTCCAAACAATTGAAAAATACAAAACAATATATCCAAATTTCCAAATTCCAGACCCAGAAATTCACAGACCCAAAATTCCCAAATCCAGAAATTCACAAACACCCACAATTAATTTTTCTAAAACTCATCAACGTTTCCACTCCAACTACCATCCACCAACGCCGCCATTACCACCACCACCTCTAACCACCGGCAATTTAACCCATAAACCACCAATCCAAACCACCCAATTTCAATTCAACATCACAATTCCTCAATTAAGAAAGAAAATAGAAGCATTCGCTACCATGCGAGGAGAGAGAGAGAAGAGAGAGGCGGAGGCATCAATAAGGGGGAGTTTGAGAGAAAGCTGCCATCGCGCACCGTCGCTGCTGCAATCCAATCGCTCCAGTTGCATGCACATATGAATCATTACTGAACGTTGCCATCCCTAGCATCCACCCCAAGCGCCGCTGCTACGATAGAAAAAGCTTCATCCCGGAAGGAAGTGGACAAGAAGCCAATGACAGGGAAAAAAAAACTTGAAGAGAGAGGCATTGAAAAGGGAAAGAGGTGGGGAGCTTTCTGGCAGGGAAGAGAGGGAGAGATCAAAGCTTTGTATATGGGATTATGATTCCAGGAAAACGAAACTCAAGGGGGAAAAGGGGTTGATATTACCCCCGTTGGGAGTAATTTGATACCCACAGTAAAACTGCATTTCCGGATTTAAAAATTCTAATTACCCTACCAAACATGGATGTAACCAATTTCCATTTTCAAGTTCCCTGTACCCCATACCAAACCAAATGGCCTATTAAGGATTTACTGTTTAGGTTGGAGGCACCCGCCCCCTCAAGCCCAAATGTGGGTCCGCCCTGCTTATAGAAGCTACTTACCATTAATATCTTCAATAAGACATGGGTGTCCTATCACAGAGGAAACTAGCCCATTAATATCCCAACATTAATTTAATGGCCGTAAGACTCAAAGGTCCTCCTGTCTCTTACTGAACCATACATTCCAGACTGTAAGCACACTTTTGTAGTGGAGTAGTCGAAGCGTATATAAACACCAATTGCTACCAATTAATTAATATCTAAATTCGCTTAATCTAATGCGTAATAAACGCTATTACTTTACCCATTTTTGCAGCAAGCATCGCTCGGTACTAAGTACTAATTTGACTGATTTGTTTATAGTCAATAATTAATTATTCATAAAGCTTCTGCGAAAATGGTTATCTTCTTGAATTTACATTTTAAGTAGTTTTGTTTTATTAATTTTTTATGGAGAACACAAATTTTTTCTTTTTATTTCACATATATAATAATAATAATAATAATAATAATAATAATAATAATAATTTTATAACAATATATAAAAGAAGTGATATTTTAAAATAAATTTTTAACATAATTTATTGACATCAATTTATGATATTTGATCTCATCAAATCCAATGGTTGAGATTGAAAGTCAAAAAACTTAGTTTAATGCTTCTAACTCATCAATAATCTCAACTATGGATCAACCACTATAATTTTGCATCAAAATATTCAAATCCTAACTTACAACACTTGAACAAAAGGAAAGATATACTATAGGTAAAAATTAGATAGGTAGAGGATTATTATAGTACTATAAGAAGATTTAAAGTTGTACTATTTTAAATACGATATTATGATTCAGAGCTTAGACTTTTTATAATTATAGAACATTTGGTGAGTCAATTTTTGGGTTTTGTTATTAGAAGTAATGCCTAGCTAGAATTCATAATACAAGTTGAAAAGGTCTGCATACATAAAAAATAAATAAATCCTAGGGATATCAAATTGAAAGCTTGAAGCTCTTGCATACAAAGTAATAAGTTGATCATATTATGCAGACTGGGGCCCCTACGGTGCATGGGGAGTGTATTAGAGTTTAAACATTAATAATGATTACTTACAAACTTAAGTCTTTAATTCAAATGATTTTATTAGAGTATAAGCTTTTCAAGTTGTATAGTTACAAGTTAAAGTAAACTGACTTCATTTTGAATTCAATTTGCAACTTCGTCACAACTACTTTTTAAAATTTTTCTCCTTTATTGGTTGATAGTTGTGGATATTTAGATGAGAACTTATTGATGTATAGGCAGATTAGTTGGCAATTTACAATGTACTTTAATGCACATGAGAAACTATTTATTGCACGTCAGAGGAATTTCTTCATTGTTGAAGATGGGTGCTGTTCTGGAAATATTTCAGACGTTAGTCAATCTCCGTCAGCCCAATCACGACACTTAATAGATGAAAAGTACACTTTTAATGGCGAAAATGTTTACTCCTCAAACTGTTGGGCCCCGTTTGGCAACGAGGCAGGGATGGTTTTTGGTATTGATTATGCTACCCTAGTGTTTGAGACCACTTTTGAAAGCCCATCTCCTTTGTCTGTTCCTCAGCTCATGAAATTAGGAGTCTTGTAAAAAATCATAGGACAAGAAGTCTCAAGATTGTGAAAAACATTTAAAACTTAAGGTTGTGTTTCAGAGGTCGGTTAGGACAGTATAAAGGAGTGGTTATGTAAACAGAAAATAAAATTCCCCTTTGACAATCAAATAAGCGAAAGATAGGAATATAAAAAGTTGTAAAAGAACCGCATAAGGTATGGATAAGTTATCCCGAGAGGGACTAGGTTAAGGCTGCATGACTACTGTTTACATAACCACTCTTGTTTCTCTTTTCTAATCTCCCTGTTTCTCTCTCACTTCCCTTCTTCCTTCTTTGTCCGTCTTCTTCCTTCTCTCTCTTTTAATCTTCCTTCTTCCCTTCTCTCAACCAAAATCTCATTTTAACATCAACCAACCAAAATTCCAAAGTTCATCAAAAATCAAATCAAGAAGAAGAAGCTATAAAAAAAAAAAAGAAAGAGAAAAGGACTTGGCATGGAGAAACAGATCGAACATGGATTGTTTACTGGTTAACAAATTTCAACCAAAAGGTACCATTTTCGAGTTCCTTGCCTCGAATCCCTCATGCTGCTACGCCACAACACTTGAAGTTGATTTAAAAAGAAAAAAAGAAAAAAGAAGACAAATAGAAGAAAAGAGAGGAGAGGAGATAAAAGACTTCTGCAAAAGGAAAGTAAAGAGAGAGAGAGAGAAAAGAAATATTATAAAACCAAATATATTATTTAAATCAAATAAATTTAATTAAAATGATTAAATATTAAAAATAATTAATTGTATATTTATGTATATTCAAATTCAGTTAAATATTCTTCATCTTTTTTTTATAATTAAAAAAGTTTGATTTATTCACATTTATTTGAAATTTGAAATATATTAATTTATGCACTGAAAAAAAGTTTACTATTTAATAATTAGTCTAAATTGATGAATTTAAATTTTTTTATTGAGATTTATTAAATATAATTTTTTAATTATTTTAATTTAATATACAAAAAAATTTAATGCAATCCAACTCAATCTTGTACCAAACACAGTATTGACTAACATTTATCTAATATAATGATAAATCAAACAAAATATACAATTTACTCATGCTATATAATTCAATAGAATGCTATCTGCTACAATGATAATTATACAATCCTATATTGTGTACCAAACACAGCCTAAAAAGTAATAAAACATTTTAAAATGAATATCAATATAATAATATTGAAGCATAAAATATTAAAGTTTACGATAAAAATAAAATAATACAAATTACTTAATTAAAATGTATTAATTTGAAATATTATATGACTAGTTCTTTTAAAGATATATTATAAAATATTATTAAAATAATCAAATATGAAAATTATATATTTTTAATTAGATATAATATGTAATAAATAATTTATATTATATAATTATTTTTTAAATATATTTTATAATATTATTAAAATAATCAAATATGTAAATTTCATATTTTTTTAATTTTGAATTAGGTAATAAAAATTTATGAATTTATTATGTAATTTATCAACTATATCTTTTAATTAAGACTAAAAATGATTAAAATTTTAAATTAAAAAATATTTCCCTTACTCATTTATATTGATCAGTTGACAAGTCAAGATAAATATCTATTTATTATTTCCAAAAGGAGCAAGACAGGAAAGTACGTACTTTTAGCCTATTACATCAAATATAATTTGTGAATTTGTGGGCAATCTCTGTACCCACAAATTCACAAATTAAAGCCAGCACACTCTGTACACTCTGCAGCCACTAACGGCCGACGTGAGTTACGAATTTAATAAACGAAAATCTTGGACCATTTTGTGGCCATTTCCATAATATATATTATGTCTATTATATTTACGGTGTCTAAAATCGAAATCAATCAATCCAAATAGACAGATCTAATCTAAACCATTTTAATTTTGATTAGATTTGATTAATTAATGGATTAGATTGGATTAAGATTTTTAATTTGGATTCGATTAATTAACGGATTGGATTGGATTAAGATTTTTAAAAATCGAATTAATTAGATCGGATGATGGTCATATTATAAAAATATGTTATAAACAGATCCACTATTATGAAACATAATTAGAGTAAAATATAATATCTAAAAAAATGATCTGGCCCGCAATAATTTTAATGAGAAAATATTACAAATAATCGTGAACTAATATTTAATATTATACATAACCCTACCGTTAACAAATTTCAATTAAATTTAACACTTAAAGGGTAAAAAAGTAACTTAAGTTATTTGCTTAAGTAATACTATGCTCAATTTTTTAAAATAAAATAATATTATAAAACTTTAATGAAAAGAAAATCGTAAACGATAAAATACATAAAATAAATACATGAAACTACTACATACACCTTCAGAACATACTGCTCTTCTGTGTATTTAGTTGTTTGAATAAGAATGATTGTTATTTTAGATTAATTTTAAAATTAATTTAAAATTAACCTAGTTTTAGGGTTTTGGACTTTTTTTAGGAGATATTATAATTTTTTAATATATTGTTTATTTTAATTATTAGAAAGTTTTTCCTTTTAGTTTTCATTTTTATTTTAGTTAGTTTAATTAGTTTAATTTAATTTTTTAGATTAAAATACCATATTTTAATCCGTTTATTTTATTTTTATTATTTTAATTCATCATCTCTTGTTTATGTTTAACTTCTATATTTTTAATTTGACTTTTATTTTATATATATATATATATATTAAGTTTTATAATTTATTTTATTTAGAAGTTTTATATTTGTTGTCTTTCAGTATAAGGTTTTTGCTGAAAATCTTATAAATCTTTGTTTTAAATCTAAATCAGTTATAAAATATATAAATAATGAAAAATAGTATGGTTGAAGAGTATAATAGTTATTATATATATTCTTAAAATGTCAAGAAACTAATTAACAGGGTATAGTGTTAGTAAGGTTGTGGATAATATTATATAAAACGTGAGAGTTATATCAATATTAGACTTTAATCCACAGTTATTTGTAATATTTTTCTAATTTTAATATAATAAAATATGTTTAGTCCTAAATTAAGTAACAAAAAAATACAAGTTTTCTATTATATGTATGGATGTTGATGTTAATGCAATAAACAAATTTTTCTATATTATGCATGGCTAGTTAGAGTATGACGAATTTATTTAAAATTGCAATCTATATATTAGGATGGCTTAAATGTTTGTTTTTATTTTTACTTGGGCACTTTAATTAATTTAGAAATGAATTTTTATGTCTTATATTATGGGCTACTACACATATTTAATCAATATATTATCATTATATTTATCTCATATGATATTAAATTGCATTTTTTTATTGGACCATATTGGATTTTTTTTAAATAAAGTTTTTTAAGTTTGTATCTGATTATATTTCTCGAGATCGGATTGGATCAAATCAGATGATGATTTCTATAAAATTAGATTGGATTGGATTAAAAAATCTTTAAACCAATCAATATCGGATTATATTGGTTATTAGGTACATCAATTGGATCCAAACCTGCGAATGCCCCTAATTATATTATTAAGATTCTCATTGTTCAATCATGTTCCTAATTACAAAAAGAGGCGTCCAACTCTCACGAATTATTTATAAAAACTTACTTATACGTATTAATTAATGTAATTAAAAATTGAAATTCACTCGTCCAATCAAATCATAATACATCAATTTATATGAGTAAGTTTGTATAGATAGTTTATAAGAATAATATTATTCTTAAGAAGAACAGTCGCTAGCTAGCTAGATTGATCTTTGATTGAAATATTTGCATTTGTTTTTGCTTTCTTTAGCCCAGAAAGCTTTATCATCAATGAAATACTCTAAGGCTGTGTTCAGTTGCAAGAAAGGAAAAAAGAGAGGAAAGGTAAAATGAGAGAAAGGAAAGGGTTTGGGGGATGTTTTTCTTTAGTCGATTTCACAATAGAATTATGAATGAAAATGAATCACTCATAAATTAATTGGACATAAATACTCTCATTATTAAAAAATATAATATCCATTATTAAATATAATTTTTCTATAAATTAATTAAAAATAAAAAACTATTAAGTTATATTTACGTATTAAACTACTATAAAATTGAAAACAACATATTAAATTAGAATTAAATTTTATTAAGAAATTTTATTGTTTATTAGATAATATTATTATAAAATTTGTAGAAAAATTATAGTGATTTTTATTATAATAAAATTTAATATGTATTATTTATTTAAAAAAAGATTAACTATATATAATAAATAATCAATATTATAATATCATTAAATTAATATATTTTTTAAAATAAATAAATAATTTTTATATAATTATATATTAAAAATAAAAAAATTTGCATAAAACGTTGCCTGCTAGCCGACCACTACTCACGGTTGTCGACGTTAGTGAAGATCGCACGTGGAAGTCACCGCCAACACCGTTGGGATTGCTATCCGGGGATCTATTTGTCCGTGCAACTTTTATCGTAAAAAATGTTGCCTTTTTGTCGCATGCAGTGGGGTCTTTTTTTTTTTTCATTTTTGTTATTAAACTCTCTTCTAACGACGAATAACACATCCTACGATGATGACAACACCTCATATGAGTAAAGGATCAGTCGACGATCACATTGGTACCGACGGTGACGCCGGATGTGTGGATGTGCTTGTTGTCGCCAGTGACGTTAGTGGAAAAATATTTTAAAATATTGTAATTTTTTTTTACTTTTTCAAAAATATAAATCTTGCATTTTTTATCTTTGAAAAAAATAAATTAATGAATTGTATTTTTAAGTATTTTATTAACTATTTATAAAATAATATAATCAATTATTTGAATAATATTAGTTTTGGACATATAAAAAATATACAACGTTAGTTTAGTAATTTAATATAGTATTTATCAGAAAACCAAGTTTTCCTTAAGGTAGGGACATGAAAAATTGATTGTTGAACCTTGTATAATCCTCCTATTAAAACTTTTTCCTGAATCAAAAACTTCAATGGAATAAAAGACTTGAGATTACTTAGGAATCCTAAGTTCTTGCCCCCCAATTTTAATCAAGTTGGACAGGGTCTAAGTATCTGTTGGTTAATTGCTTTGCTAGCTAGCTTACATGATAGGAAAAACTTGATTACAAAATATATAGAATCAAATGTCACATACTTCCTTTATAGTTTAATGAAATCCGACATGAAATCTCCCAATTCCAAAATTCTCACAAACTCCTAATATCAACTAAATGTAGCATGATATGGTTTTGTCAAATTTCAATTGGAGTGATTAAAATATTACTAGAATGTTAAACCTAAAAATAAAAATTCTTAAAAAATTAAAATTAAAAAACTAAAATTCATAAATAAGTAAATTATCAAATAATTTATTAAGTACATTATTTGCATGGATGATGTAAGTTTTGAATTTGTAATATAATTTTAAGGAAAATCTCTAAAGTTTTGACATTTTAAGGATATTTTAGTCTGATGGTAGAGAAATCTGAGACATTTTTGGACCACAAGATCTCATATGAATTTTAATATGTAATACTACATATACATTCAAAGCAAATAACTTTAATTCATATAATTTGATATAACACAAATTTATTATGTGGGTGCAAATAAAAATTAAAAAATAATTAATGATATGGTAATTATCTATTCACTAATTTTGTACCATATCAAATTGTATAGATTATGTTATATAACTTGCTCGAATATAAAAAATTATTGAGTTTTGATAGATTTAGAAAGGCATGTAAATTTATAGACTTTAGAGAGATATATAAAGGGATTAGTCTAAAAATTTGTAAAATAATTATAAATAATTACTATTGTGACTTTTGGGCTATTCGCGAAAGCATTCAATTCGAGATATTGACAAAATTATGATGAAACCACAAGCAAGAAATCAAATAAGAGAATAAACAAGACAAACGACACCAGATCTATAGAGGTTCAACCAATTAAGCCTACATCCACTTTGGAGATCTCAACAATAGTTTTATTCTAATCAATAATAAAGGAGCTATACAAGAATATCAGCAGCAATAATAAGGATTTCTATGATATATATTTTCAAAGAAAGACTAACCAAGAAGAACTCACGGATACCAGATCCCTAATAAGACGATTATCTCTCTAATAACACCCCAAGGATATCACACCTATGATGATTGTTTTCAAGAGACTCCAAATCGCGGACCTTCAAGATCACTCCCACACGTTGCCTATCTCATTTATTCCAAGGTGTCTAAAACGTACGTTGTCAATCCTTGCAGTCTTTTAAGGCTTTCAGAATGTTTTCTTTCTCTTCTCTTCTTCCTATTGTCGTCTCTTTCACTCATATGAACAAGGCTCTTATATAGGCCTTTAAGTTTCTTTCCTAGTCTAACAATGATTTCTACGCTAAAAGTATAATCAAAACTCTTCCTATTTTAGTTTCTTTTTCAAACTATGAGTATCTGAGATTATTCTATTAAAACAAATTACAATTAAACTCAACTTCCTAGTTTGATATAAATTCCAATTTGTTTTAATTCTAATATAGAAACAAATCCTATATTGCCTAATATTCTAATAAGACAAAAACACAAATAACAATCTTCACTCTTTAACCATTGTTGATTCCTCATTACAGAAGGATTCCAATTCACAACGTCGCGCAATTGCGCAGGAGTACCAACTCTTTGCCTGAAGCATCTTCTAATCCGCGAATGTTACGCAAGTGTGCAACCTGGATCGTGCAGGTGTGCCAAGTTTCTGCTAGACTTGTGTAGGAGCTCAACTCACCTTGTGCGGGTGCATAACCATTTCATATATGATTTCAAACTTTCATTCTTCGTTCCATCTGCTGCTCTCTACCAGCCCCTCAAGGCATTACGTGCATTTGATTTGGTCCAGGTCCAAGCCATGCTTGAACCTGCGAGTTGTCATACCAAATCTTCCCGACACATTTTCCTCATAAATCTTTTTGTGTGCTTCATCTATTCCCCTGGGTTTTGGATCATGATCCGAAGAGGAGTCCATCTTAAACTCAAATCGGTCTCTCCCACTATGAGCACCACCCTTGCTATTAAACCTTTCCATCTCAAATTTTGTCGCAGTCATCTCAGATTCAAGAAGCAAAGCTCTGACACCAGTTGTTATGACTTTTGGGTTATTTGCGAAGCATTCAACCCGAGATATTGACAAAATTATGATGAAACCACAAGCAAGAAATCAAACTAGAGAATAGACAAGACAAGCAACACCAGATTTATAGTGGTTCGACCAATTAAGCCTATGTCCACTTTGGAGATCTTAGCAGCAGCTTTATTCCAATCAACAATAAATGAGATATACAAGAATATTAGCGATAATAACAAGGATTTCAAACTTTACAGCCTTCCTATGTATATACTCCAAGATAATCACCAATCTATGATATATACTTTCAAGGAAAGACTAACCAAGAAAAACTCATTGGGCACCAGGTCTCTAAGACGATTATTTCTCTAACAACACCCCAAGGATACCACACCTATGATGATTGTTTTCAAGAGCCTCCAAATCGCGGTCCTCCAAGATCACTGCCACATGTTGCCAACCTTCTTTATTCCAAGGTGTCTGAAAAATACGTTGTCAATCCTTGCAGTCTTCCAAGGCTTCTAAAATATTTTTTTTTCTCTTTTCTTCTTCTTGTCGTTGTCTTTTTAACTCATATGAACAAGACTCTTATGTAGGCCTTTGAGTTTTTTTCTTAGTCTAACAATGATTCATACACTAGAAGTATAATAAAAACTCTACCTCTTTTAGTTTTCTTATCAAACTATAAGTACCGAAGATTATCATATTAAAACAAATTACAATCAAACCCACCTTCTTAATTTGATATAAATTCTAATTAGTTTTAATTCTAATGTAGAAATAAATCCGATATTACCTAATATTCTAATAAGATAAAAACACAAATAACAAGTACATATCGTTTGGTTTATAATTTTTATATAAATATTTTTATTTTTATATAAAATTTACAAAAATACACGGATACATCAAATATATCTTAACATTTATCTGTACCGAGGTCTCCCACAGTATACAAACATGAAGCAAAAAGCATTGTCAAAGTCGTACTCGACTTGCACATCATGAGCTGACACCACCCTAATTGATTGATCAACTGAGAAAAGTACATCTCACCGATCGTATTCGTCAACGGATAGTCGCAACTATATATCTAAAAGTCCTAAAAAGATTTATACATGCACGGGACATGAACGGAGGCCACCAACAATTCAGATCATGATTATAATTACAGTTGAAAACGCGACTGTCTGGTATAACACGTATTCACTCCACGTTTTTAATTATTATAGGAAATTCTTTTATTAGGGAGACATGCTTATTGTACTTTTGCACTGCAGTACCTTACCAATCCATTAAAATGAATTTTTAATTTTTAACTATGACCCACGTAATTACGATAAAATTGCGTAATTCTCTTCTATCCAAATGCTTAACTTATTATTACCTTTTTAATCTTCGATGTTCGTTACAACCAATTTAATATTAAAATAATATAAAATTTTGTCTTTTTTATTTTTAAATAAAATTTTTTATAACATAAATTGATAAAATCCTATTAAAAATATAATTATTTTTATTCGTTTTTATTTTTATCTCGTTAAATAAATTTTTGTTAACTTAGATAGTTAAGAAAGTTGATTATAAATAAGTTATAGGTGTAGCATTACTCTTAATTTTTACAAACTATACCGCATAATTTTATAACTTAAAAATAACTTAAATAAAGTACATATAAAATATCATTTTACACAATTCTCTCTTTCCCTTCTATTCTATTACGTATAAAACCTCATCAGTCAATCTAACATTTCTCTTATTTGACTTTGCCTCTATGTACTAATCTTCCTCTCCAATTCTTCTTCCCTAATTTCCATTTAATTTTTTCACACTTCCAAGTTTGCTCGCCCAGTTCATTTCAATTTTTCCAGGTTCTATCCTTTTATATTTTATATTTTAATTATGTTTTATGTTTTAATTAAATTTAGATAGTTGTCCATGTTTATAGTTTTTGTTAATTGTTATTTATTTGTATTTACTGTTTTACTTAATTTTAGATAATTATTCATATTATTAATTTATTCATGTTTGTGTTTAATTATTCTTATTTGTTTATACTTATTTTGGATTCGTTAGATTTATCTATATCATTAATTTATTCATATTTGTTTAAAACTGTTAGAAAATTAGAATATAGAAACTATTATTCTGTACGAAAGAGTGGTACAAGGTGTAGGCCTCTAGTGTTTGAGTACCAAAATTTTTAATTTTTATTTGTTTGTAATTATTTTGTTTTTGTTTGTTTTAATTAATAATTAGTCTTAAAAATGACTACTAGAAAATATGAATTCAGATATGAAAAACTTGAGAAAAAAAAGAAAATTAAAAAAATTAGTTAAATTTCGAAAAAGGAACACTCGATTTGATAAACTCAACAAAAAAGAAGCTCATGAAAATTAAGTATATTAGCAAGAGCAACACATATAATTAGAATCTATTAAAGAAAAATATAATATTAAAGATAATGAAAACCAAATATGTAATGGAACAATGATGAAAATAAAAAAAATTGAGGAAAATAAGAAATGAAGAAATTCAAAATCTTAACGATGATCTTGGATGCAAATGATTTCAAATAAAATAATAGTTAAAACATTAAATTTTTAATTTTTAAGTTTAACATAGAAAGTACTATTTATAATTTTTGCTTAGGCCCATATACCCTTCAGCCAGCCCTGGGTGGACGAATCATAAAAAACAAACCTAATAATTCTGATTGATCATTTGGACTATCTGAGACAAAACAATTTATAGTGAACTCTAAAACAATAAAGATTATTTCATTTTGGCAGCCGGCATCCTGGATTGATTTTTGAATAGTTCCGTTCTGTGTTCTAGAAAGCAAATCCATGAAAAGAAACTCGAAAAAAGTCTGCTCTTAAAATCTTCAAACAAGATTTGTGGAGATTAATTATTTATATAAACAAATTCAATACTTGCATGTAGGTACCAATTAAGCAAGCAATATAAAGATTCTCATGCTTTGGGTGAGGCAGAATATAAATTGGCTATAAAGCTAATCTGAATATACTAATTTTAGTAGAAAGAACTTTAATGTTCTAAGTGGGTTGTGTTTTGAGGAAACGATTGTTAAAGGGTAAAATTATGAGTGTAAATAACTTAAATTAAAAAATTTGTATCCACTTACAATGGGAATATATATATATATATATATATATATATATATATAAAAGAGGAGACGGTATAGAACACTGTAAAATTACAATAGATTATAGACCATGAGGAAAATGGATGAAAAATTTTATAATATTTTCCGTAGACCTTTTCTCCATGGGCACCACTCGTGGACATCGCCTTTTCTGGAACCAGCGAGATAAGGTAGAACTCTTCACGTTCACAAGGTATTTTGGTCCATTAACGGCTGGTCATCATCATTGTGTGTGTGTCTCGAACCAGCGAGATAAGGTAGAACTCTTCACGTTCGCAAGGTATTTTGGTCCATTAACGGCTGGTCACCATTATTGTGTGTGTGTGTGTGTTTGCTTCTTTGCCAAAAATAAAAAAGAAAAAAGAAAAGTTGGATACGCCAATGAATATTTTGGACATGTTACATGCGACAACACTTATTCAAAAGTCAATTCCTGTCGCTCACAATTTATCTTTTGGCCATGGAAAATTGCGTGAGTGGCTTAAATTCTCAAAAAGTTAGTGCGTCACTAAATACTGCTCTTCATTTTTTTAATTTTGTAGTATGAATGATCGACAATAACTTAACTAAAAACAGTAAAATAAGATGGAACAGATGATTTTACATGGTTTGACTATAAACCAGCTTACATTCACGGATAATGAGAGTTACAATCCACAATGTTATATGTGTTTACACTCGATTTAGGACATTTTACAGTGGTAGACATCCGTTCACTTACTAATCTAATCTATGCAAACTTAATCAGCATCGACCACAATCATAGTTCTTCGCACACTCTTTTGATGTGTTTTTAGATATTATGTGTCCATATGTGCATCCGAAGATCTCTAGCGGATGGTGAGGATAAATCAAGATAAAATATTGAAACAATAATATAAATAGAAAGGTATAGAAGTGAGGAGAGTGATAGATATATAGGATAATTGTTTAAACTTTTCATTGCAGTCCGACTTGAGAGAGATTTTTCTCCCTACATAATAACTTGATTACAAAGTCTATTATAGATTTTTTAGTATGTATCTACTTAGGATAACCATGAATCTATTAATTACAGTGAAATATGAAATTCATGAATATGAAATTATGAATGCATCTTGAAGTTTCATGCATGTGAAATCTCATATTGCAAGACAATATCTAGATTTTCAAAATTACTTTCCCCAACAATATATATAGGATAACATACTTTGACTTGATCTTTTAAATTAAAACTAGATTTAAATTTCTACCAATTGATCTACATATTTAATGATTGGAATGACTCATGAGTTGTCATAATTAAATGCAAGTTTTTATCTTTTAAATCTTAATCATTGATTAGGTAAGATAAATGGTTATAAATTTAAGTTTAGTTTTAAATTAAAAAATTTAATCAAAGTATGTCAGCCTCTCTCTCTCTCTCTATATATATATATATAATTGACCATTAGAAAGATGATTGTTGATTTTTGTTACGTAATGCTGTCTTTTGACTATCGGAAGTGTTTTAGTAATCGAAATTACTTTATGCAGAACTTTTTTTTTTTTTTTGGTTGGTGTTAGTTAATTCGCTTATATGCAAAAACTAGTGAAGAAAGTGGGAAATGGTAGCTTTCCTTACTCAGGAAAAAAAAAAAAAGTGTCGCATAATGAGAATTAAGCTAGACAAGGGAAAATTCATCCATATTTTATCAGATAATGTGGGCTCTGGAGTGAATGGGAATGGGACAAAGAAATCTGATGAATTTATCGTGTATCGTACGGCAAATTAATTTAAAATGGTGTAAAAAAAATAGGGATCTCTGTCATGATTTTTAAAATTCAACAAACCTTTCTATCAATAAACAAAGACTAGGCAGGGTAGTTTTGATTAATGTGATTCTTATCAGCTTTAACCAAACACCACAGAATCGTCTCCGTACTTTGGACTTCCTATCGATTAATAAATAGCAAATATCTTGAGCAGAAGGAGACTTGAAGACTTGTGCGGAACAACAAAAATGGAGAGTGCAAAGAAAGCCCCCTACAAAGCTCATTGTTTGGTCTTGGCCTACCCAAGTCAAGGCCACATAAACCCACTTATCCAATTTTCTAAACGCTTGGAGTTCAAAGGGCTCAAAGTTACACTAGTCAATGCTCGTTCCGTCTCCAAAAAAATACATGAAGCTTCATCCAGCTCTATTGCATTCGAGACAATCTCCGATGGCTATGACGAAGGCGGTATTGCAGAAGCAGAAAGCATTAAAGCCTACCTGGATCGTTTCCGGCAAGTTGGCCAAGAAACTCTTATTGAGCTCATTGAGAAGATGAATAACTCAGCTTATCCTGTTGATTGCATTGTTTACGATTCATTTTTGCCTTGGGCTCTTGATGTTGTAAAGAAGTTTGGCTTGGTTGGAGCTGTGTTTCTCACTCAATCTTGTGCTGTTGATAGCATATACTACCATGCGCAGCAGGGTTGGCTGAAACTGCCACTTACTACTAATGAAATATATTCATTGCCCGGTTTGCCTCCATATGAGCCTCTAGATATGCCTTCTTTCATTTACGATCTCAAGGCCTATCCTGCAGTCTTTGATTTGGTTGTGACCAGCCAATTTTCTAATATTCACAAGGCTGATTGGATTCTTGCCAACACTTTCTATGAGTTGGAGAAAGATGTAAGAAACTTGGATTTTTTTTTGGGTGTGCGTGCGTGTAAACTAGTCATTATTGTTTGTGATATTGTCTTGATTTCACTGATGATTATGAAGAATATTTAAACAAATATAGGATATTAATTTATGGAATAATTGTTTTCACATGCAGGTAGTGGATTGGCTTGCGAAGCTCTGGCCGTTGAGGACAATTGGACCGACTATCCCATCTATGTACTTGGATAAGCAACTTAAAGATGACAAAGTCTATGGTTTCAGCATTTTTGAGCCAAATAGCGATGCTTGCATGAAATGGTTAAATGATCGAGCCGTAGGCTCAGTTGTTTATGTGTCCTTTGGCAGTCTAGCGGAAATACAGGTTGAGCAAATGGAAGAAGTGGCTTGGGCACTCAAAGGAAGTGACAAATATTTCTTGTGGGTTGTAAGGGCATCCGAAGTGGCTAAACTCCCAAAAGGCTTTGTGGAGGAGACTTCTCAGAAGGGCTTAATTGTAAGTTGGTGTCCCCAGTTAGAGGTTCTGGCCCATGAAGCGATCGGATGCTTTGTCACACATTGTGGGTGGAACTCTACGTTGGAGGCTCTGAGCCTTGGAGTTCCAATGGTGGCAATACCACAGTGGACAGACCAAACCACTAATGCCAAGCACATCATGGATGTTTGGAAAATGGGACTCAAAGTTCCTGTTGACAAGAATGGAAATATTGCTAGAAAAGAAGCAATACAACATTGCATTAAGGAGATATTGGAGGGTGAGACATCAAGGAAAGAGATTAGAGAGAATGCTATAAAATGGAAGAAATTGGCCAAAGAGGCCATGGCTCAAGGTGGAAGTTCTGATCAACATATTGATGAATTTGTTGCTAACTTCGTTAGCTCCAAATCTGAATGAATTGTTTTCTGCTTCAGCACTTTTTTTTTTTTTAAATTAAAGCAAGCCTATGTACTATTTACGCGAAAGCTAGACCTTTCCCTAATTGTACGCTTGGAAGAAACCAATGTAATAAATTACATATTGTTGAGTTAGGTGAGAAATATTTGGTGAGTAATTCAATGTATGTAATCAATCCGAACAAGTAAATTCATGTAATTTGAAAAAATAAAATTAATATGCCTAAAATTTGTTGTCTTTAACATGCTGTAAAAAACGTATTTAAAAGGGTCATTATTTTACTCTTAATTTGCTATTTGAGGAAAGTGTCGATCATTTTTATACTTATCCCATATATATTTTAGATCTACATACAAAATTATTATTTAATTTTACTGATTTTTTATGAGTAATATGAATATAGTATTATATTTCACCTTCTACTGTTATATTATTCTGATATAAAATAAGAAGTGTTTCACTTGCTTAAATAGCTCATGTAATTATTTTTTTGAGGCATATGGGAGCGATTGTGAACTAAATTATAAATAGAACTTGACAAAATTACATATTTTAAGAAAATGACATTATTTTAATTTCAATTAAATATGAAATAATTCCGCTATTATACACAAACTTGACAAAATTTATATTTTGTTTTATTGGTTTGGCATGTCTTGAGTAAATTTATTACATTAACTGACATGATTTCATCCACTCCCTTTTTGTCTTACTACTATAAAAAGACAACTAGACAATTTGCTTCACTTTTATATTCCAACGAATAACACGGCTTAAAAAAAAAAAAAAGCAAAAAGCGGAAAAAAATATACGAAAATAAACAAAAGAAAAGCATATGGGCGCTGCTGAAGTAGTTGGTAAACAAAACTTGATCTCTACTTGATAATATATAATATTAATATTCCCACTATCAACTTATTTTCTTATTGACAAATTATCCTCTTTAGCTGTCATAGTTGACAAACAAAACTAGATCTCTACTTCATAATATATAATATTATTCCCACCATCAATTATTTTCTTAGTGCCAAATCATCCTCTCTTGCTATCAACTATTAGATCAAGATTCCATGAAAAGGTTGTCAAACAGTTTCACAATTTTAATTAAAAACCCAAGTTTCAATAAACAGTCCGACCCATATAATGAGACTTTTTGTCTTATATATTTGTAACTTGTAGAACTTGGACAACGAAATCCCAGTATTCATTTATTTAATAAACGTGAATAGGGGTGTTCAAAAATCCCCGATCCGATCTAACCCGACCTGATTCGATCGGGTTGGTCGGGTTTTTTCGGGTCGGTATAAATAGTGACTCGAATCGGGTTAAAATAATCGGGTTTAAACAGTATCAGGTTATAAATCGGGTTTGGATATTTGTCTTAATTAAATTAAACCCGATTTGACCCGATCGGGTTGATCGGGTTTTTGTCGGGTCGGTATTGAATAGTAACCCGAATCGGGTTAAAATAATCGGGTTTAAACAGTATCAGATTGCGATCGGGTATTAAAAACCCGACCCGGCCCGGCCCGTGAACACACCTAAACGTGAATCCAAATATTCCAACAGTCCTGCAGTGACTCAAAGCGGTTGGACGTTAAATCTAACTGAGACAACAGGAATAATATAACCATGGTTAAATTAACAAACCTTAGACTTGGAATTCAATATTATTACAATTTAAAAATTATTTGTCATCCCCAAATTACAGTCACTTGTCTCCATCATACACCAATGCCTCCATCACAGATCTCCTTCACGGCAACACCACCTTCACAGGTCTCCTTCACGTAGACTATCACCATCGCAGATTGCAATCTCCTTCATGATCAAGGGCGTAGCCATAGTCGGATCGACGAAGGGACCCGGGGAGCCCAGCCCCCTCTTAAAATTTAAGAATTTTTTTCCCGCTTCACATTTATCAGATTACAATTACACCCTTCTTTAAAAAAAATTAATTTTTAGATATTGTTCTTCAATTTTTTCATTATTAGCGTCTCAAACATTTATATTCTACATGATTCTACTCTAATATCACACATAGGCCCCTCTTTTATACAAATAATATAATTGAAAGATATTGTACATTTTATAATTTTGTGAGCTTCTTTTGTCCACTTATTAAAAAAAAAAAGAGTTTGTGTTTGATTAATGTGTAAGATTTGCTTGTAAATCCTAGACCTAAAACTTAAATTTTGCATCATAATGCTCATTTTTTAGATTATAAATAAAGATAATTTTGATACTATTAACAATAAAGTAATTATGAAGTATTTTAAAAAATATGACTTTTTTTGGGGGTTAAAGGAATTTCAAAAAATTTTTGTGAACCAGAAGAGCATGCATGAAGAGATCTAATTAATAAAAAAGAAAAAGATAAACATAATTATGGTGACATAACAAACTTTTTATTCATTAATATATAA
This sequence comes from Boswellia sacra, assembly GCA_013180625.2. NCBI lineage: Eukaryota > Viridiplantae > Streptophyta > Magnoliopsida > Sapindales > Burseraceae > Boswellia > Boswellia sacra. The sequence goes on along the minus strand of SNVD02009237.1, from coordinate 5,678 downwards.
ATTCTATTTAAAAAAGAACTCAAATCATCTTCAAATTTGTTAAGTTGATTTAATTCTATTGAAAAATGAATAAATAAAAAGTTTAGATAACTAAATGTAAATATAAGAACAAAATAAAAATACTACATAAAAAATTATTTGAGAGAAGAGAAAAAAAAAGGTGCGGTCCGGTACATAGAAATGACTCTAAATACATCAGAGTAAGAGAAAGCCCACCATTTTGGAGGCATATTGTGAAGCGTGGAATTTATAAGTTTATATAAGTTGAGTTGGAAGAATTTATTGTTTTAATAAAACTTAATAATAGGGATTTGTTTAAAAGAGGAAATTATTTATTAAAATTAAAATTAATTACAAGAGGAGATTAGAAAATTGTTTTGGGTAAGTTTTTGAAAAAATTGAAAAAATGGACAGAATTAGGGGCCCTTAGTAAAATTTGGACACATCTTGAAAAATTTTCATGCCATAGACACTTTCTTGACAAAAAGACTAAAATACCATTTCCCTTATGTAATTGAATTTAGAAAAAAAAAGAAGTGGACGAAACAAATAAATCAGTCACTCCTTCATACACATCACTGTCCGAAACAATCTTCAACAGCTGAAGCTGAGCAACAAGGTAAGAAAAACTTTCGTTAATCTCTCTCTAAATGGCATGAAAATTTCAGTAGGTTGTAATGTTTTGGTTATTTATTGTTTCGATAACTATCAACCACATTATGTAGTTAAAAATAGGGATATGTATGTGAACTAAGGTTAGAGATAGTGCGGTTTTTGTCAACATTTGTTGAAAATTGGCAATCGTTGTGAGAAAATTTGGTATCACAGTTGACGGGGAATAAGACAAGATTTGTCGAAATGCATCGAGTGTTGAGGAGTTGTGTCGAATTGATTCTCGACATATCGGATGGTCATGTCGAGTGTTTAGGGGTTGTGTTGAGTCTAGAATCGAGTGTCGTGTTAGTGCATTGAGTGAAGTGTCGAACGTTACGAGTGTCAGATGTAAATTTCGTCGAGTTTGTGTGTCGAGTACATTTGTGTCACTTTAGTTGAGCGTCGGTCGCCGTGCATCGCGTGTCGAGATGGTTGTCGAGTGTCAAATGTTGAGCATTTACCTTGAGTTTCATCGAGCGTTTAGGCAGAAATGTCATTTCTATTGCTTTTGTAAGTAATTTTGTAATGATTTATTTTCCACAGACTTATATGATATGTCTTTATCATGTAGGAAATGGAAACTTTACGCATACTTATTCTATACAATGGTCTTGGACTATGCAAGAGAATGGTGGTTATTTATACACTGGTGGGAGGGCGAAGCCATTGATAATTTGTAGGTCTGCTGCCTATAATGAGTTGGTTGACTGTATTAGTACTAAAATGGGTTGGGATCTTCGTATGCACAACATAAGTTTAGAGGTTCAATTTGCTTTTAAGGGTCTTCTGCCAATGCCAACTCCTATTGAGATTGACAACGATGTTTGTTTCTTTATACAACATTGTTTGGAGGACTAATAGCCATATACACCGTTACTTATCAAAGTTAAAGATAGGGAGAAGTGAAGACAAAGGTCAGGATCTGATGCAGTACATAGGCGATAAAGATCTTCTCATCCCTCTATGTTTCGCTCAGCAAGTGGAAGCAACCAATTGAGTCCACTCCTGTTTGTGCACAACACAATTGAATGATGACGTTAGCATTGAGTTTGAGTAGTATTTAGGGCATACAGGGCATGAGTCAGTTGGGATTTTAGTTGAAAATGAAGAAAGAGTGCCGTCGTCGATGCCATTGAGATTGGTACGTCATGTTGATAGCATTAGAGAGTTTGAGAGTTTAGGTAATATTGATGTTAGTAATACTAGTAATGATGTTAATGATAACGATGGTGGTAATGAAGATTACGAAGATAATGATGATGGTAGTGATGATGTTAGCGAGCACGTTGACGATGACAATGACGATTGCACTATTTGTAATGAGAATGATGTTGAGGGTTTGGATGATTTTATTGTTGATGGCTAGGATATAAACGGTTCACATTTTGATAATGATGAACAGACGGAGAGCATGAATGATGTGAACCAGGATATGCTGTTTACCATTCCTTCTCTAATTCACTCCGCATCTACTCCTCCACTATACGAACATCAGCAAGATCCAAAGTGTCGAATAATGAGCCGAGAATGGATGCAAATCGTAGACATGAAGAAGCTTATTTGGGCTATGAGAATGACAGTCGTCAGGCTAGCACAATCAGGTGGATGCCGCCTATTGTGCATTCATCATCCACAGATGGCGATGGTGCTTCATCTTTTGTAGTTGATGGGATTAAGGTTGGGATTGGGCAGATGTTTAACAACAAAACAGAGCTTCATGAGAAGTTATCAAATTTGGCACTAAGACGGAACTTTCAATTTAAAGTGAGAGACTCCAATGGAATAAGGTTTGAGGTTGTCTGCTGATAAGTGTCTATTTAAGTATTATTTTCATATCAATTCGTCCATGTTTCTTTGTTATATTTCTTGGTATTTTTACGTTTTTGTGTGGTTTTGATGTTTGTAGGAGTTTTGGAGCAAGTTGCACAAAAATGGAGTAAAACCCTTCATTTTCACCTCTGCTAGTCAACCATCTTCTCGGATTTAATTGTATTGATATACAATGAACCCGATGACATATTATATACCGTTGGAAAGCTCTCGAAGTCTATTTTCTGGAGAAATTTACGGTTTATAAATCCATTCAGTGTACCAAAAGTTGTAATCAAAACAGTGTGAGAAGTATAGAAATGTAATTCCACAAATCACTGTAGCATGTATAATACGGGACACTGTAGCAGGTTACTGTAGCAGAGTATTTAAACACATTTTAGGGTTTTATTTTCATAACTTGAAGAGGGGAGAACGTGGTGGAGGCTGCAGCTCTGGAATTCTTTCATCTCTTGGAGTTCTTGAAGGAGAAAGGAAGCTTGGAAAGAGGAAGAACTACAATCCAAAGAGAATTACATCAATTTGCTACGTTTTTCCCTTCCCTTTCATTTTCTGGAATGTCTCCATGTTGTATTGTATTTACCACGTTCTTAAACATGTGTAACTGAATCTGAATTGGTTGAGGGTGATTTCAAAGCCCCTGATATGGTTTTTGTAATTGATTGTGCAAGGAATTGTTATCCAATTCTCTAATTGAAGTTGCTTGTATTTTCCATATTTAATGCTTATGATTGCTTGCTGGATTGTATTTCGAATGGCCAATTGAATATAATCTGGTTGTGGTCTATTGCTAGACTAGAAATCTTGATCCGTAATTGTCTTGAATTTCTAATACTTAGTAGCAAAATTGTGATCATAGATTGCAATTGGAGAATACAACCTAAGTTAAATAATCCGAGCTTGTGTGTTTATTGCTTAGATCAACCTATCTTTCTTATCGTAATGCATCCATTGAATTAAATTTAGAGAGCTTGTTCTAGGTTGTTTAATAGATAGAGATTAAATAAATAGCCTGTTTTGTTTAACAACAAAGTAAGGAAAGATTGGGATAACAGAGCTTGTTGTTATCTACGGTTGATAATTTCAATGGTGTAATTGGATGACAATTCTATGATTAATTCGCAAATCCATATCTTGTGTAGAGATCTCCCTTAACACTTAACCGATTTCTCCCTTTCATTGTTATTTCTTAATTGATTTACTTCTGGCATTGTATTATTCTTCATGTTACTTCGTTTGAGTTTAGTTAATCAATCAACAAAACCCCCCATTTATTCTGTTTTCGCTTTCGAATAACAAATTTAATTAGAATCAATCCTCGTGGGAACGATATCTTACTCATCACTTTATTACTTGTGCGACTAGTATACTTGCTAGTTTCGAACGCATCAAGTTTTTGGCGCCGTTGCCGGGGATTGATTTTCTAATCAATTTGTTATTCTGTTTTTACTACTGATTCTTGATTGTTATTTCCTGATTGTTTGTGTTTAGGCTTTTATGTCTGAGGGAGAAGCGGGTCAACGACTTAAGAGAATTAAGGAGTTTCGTCAATCCTCGAATTTAAGGCTAAATCGGTCAATTTCAACTCCACCTCCAGAATTCGACCTTGCACGACATACTTCCCTCCCATCTTCTTGTAGTTCAATCAAATCTGAATTAGAAGCAATGGCGATGGAAAACGATCAGACTCTTAAGGAGTTAGCGGCTCCAATTATTGATCAACAACCGCTATGCATCAGCACCAATTTTGAGGTAGAATTTGAGCTTAAATCTGGACTAATTCGTCTCTTGCCTACATTTCATGGTTTTGCAGTAGAGGATCCTATCAAATACCTCAGAGAATTTCATGTGGTATGCTCAAGTATGAAGCCAACTGGCGTGTCTGAGGAGCAAATAAAATTGAGAGCTTTTCCATTCTCATTAGCAGATTCGGCGAAAGATTGGCTATACTATCTACCATCGGGTACCATTACCACGTGGAATGAGATAAGTAAACTCTTTTTAGAGAAATACTTTCCCAATTCGAAAGTTATAAACATTAAAAAAGATATTAGTGGCATTCGACAACACAATGGAGAATCACTTCATGAATATTGGGAGAGATTTAGAAGGTTATGTGCTAGCTGTCCAAACCATCAAATTAGTGATGGACTCCTAATTCAATATTTCTATGAGGGTATCCTACCAATGGAAAGGAGTATCATTGATGCTGCTAGTGGTGGAGCACTAGTTAATAAAACACCGAATGTTGCAAGACGTTTGATTAGCGACATGGCAACAAACTCCCAACATTTCAGCGGCCAATTTGAGCCACAACTACCAAGGAGAGTAAATGAGGTAAGTACCCCGAACATTGAACAACAACTTTCTGAGCTTCCCTCTCTTGTAAAAAAAATGGCTGTAGGACATATGCATCAACCTTATGTATGTGGAGTATATTCTACCACGGAGCATCAAACCGACATGTGTCCAACTTTGCAAGAAGGAGATACGGAACAAGCCAATGCCATGGGTGGATTTCTAGGACAACCAAGCCAAAGTTACAGTAATCATCAACCAATCACTCCAAATGCCATAACAAATCAGCAACAGGTTTCAATCAATCAAGAGGTAGCAATCATTTCAAATGGCACCACAACCAGCAACCCAACTAGCTCCCCACAACTCAGGTTGATCTCCAGGACATTGTAATAGTACTTGCTACTAACCCAATGCAATCTTCAGCAGGGAAGAAAAACTAGGGCAAGTATCAAAACCTGGAAAATCAATGGGACAATTGGCAATAACATGAGCAAATTCGAGGCAAAGAGCTTAGAAAAATTACCGTGTCAAGACAGTGATCAACCAGATAGAATGCTGGTACAATCACTTGAGAAGTGGAAAAGCAATTACAAGTTAACAAAAAAGGTCACAAACAATGAAGGGGATGACACCACTCCCACCATGAATAAAACATCATATTCTAAGGTAAATCCTAAAACCCATATTCCTTCATATGTTACTCCTCCACCTTTTCCTAGCAGATTTGCAAAATCAAGGAAGGAGGAACAAGAACAAGAAATCCTGAAAACATTTCGCAAGATCGAGGTAAACATACCACTTCTGGATGCTATCAAGCAAGTGCCTCGTTATGCAAAATTTCTCAAAGAGTTATGCACCAACAAGAGGAAGTTGAATGGAAATGAGAAGGTAAG